>JAVDOI010000007.1:13275679-13459665 GCA_032191485.1 Leptoclinus maculatus
CAGGAGGGTGGCTGAACGGATCATAAACTGGGTTGGCCTGAAGACAGCAGAACACAATACAACTTCCGAGTGATGACAGATGGTCTGCGAAAAATCTGGGATGTCTGCAGTACCAGGCTGTGAAATGGTAGCTGCCCAGGGTGTGTGGATGCTGCGTACAATCTCCAAACTCTAGCAGAGAAAATGCTGATGTGTTGATATGAAACTTATACAATAGCTTGCCAAGATTGTGTGTTAGAGAAATATTCAAATTTCAACTCTTTCCTGAGTTAAGTGAGACTTTCGACCTGAAATCAAACAGTGCATGTTCAAATCACTAATTCATTTCCATACTTATCTTATTAGTGTTTGGATAGTCCATCACTGTGAGACAGGCCACTGTAGGTGAATACTGCCATCTAGTGTATAGGTATAGTTATTACAGGTTTTAGGATGTATATATTTTTTCTTTAATTCTAAACCCCATTGTGTGTTTTCAGTCCAATATTGCCATGAGAACATTTGAAAATATACTGTGTCACGAAATCTGACGAATGTGCATTTGCATTTAGGCTCAATGCCTTCATTAGTGATTTAATATAGTGTGAGATATAGTATATATTATATACTATATAATACTAGTGGTGTAACCACTGCAACCCCCCATCTCGGTTTAACAGTTAATCGTTAACCATCACAGTGTGAAATAAAGTTTTACTGACGATCGTTATCCGTCAATATTCAGTAAAATATGCAATCAGGACATAATTACGCTTTTTTAGTGGCCGATCTCTGATGATGTTACACTGTAAACAACCAATCCGTGTTTGAGTTGACAGTAGGAGAACTATGAACGGTCTCTTAAATACAGTCAATGGTAACGATGGCAGCACCTTGATGCGTTCAGCCTCTGTTCAGTGAAAATTAGTATTGGGCGAAGTTAAATTATAACGTTATCATGATGTGTTCACACGTAATCTCGTAAAAGTGCTGGTGAGAAACTTGAATAAATCCAGTTTTTGAAGATTTCACAACAACATGAATATTAGAGATGAACTATGACCTGTTTACAATACCTCTAATTAGCTTATAATACCTCATTAAAACTACTAATGACAATATTATATATATCATATAATATATGTAACTATTAAAAATACAATCATTTATTTCCTTATCATTTGAATTGTGTGTTTTCAAAATAAACACTATAGATGACTATAACAAAGTAAAAGGATAACATTTAGAGTTTTTGATGCACTAAAAAAAATGATTCGGCCCCCTTGTAAATGTTACATGTCTTAATCTAGTTTATTTCATCAATTTTAATGAGTAATTGAATCCTACGTATTTTTAATCTTAAAGTAATTTTAAGAATCTTAAAATGTACTGCGCTCGTTTAAAATGAGTTAATTCCATTCAGGTAAAAGTAATGAGAAAAAAATATGTACAATTTAATTTCCACACACTTTCCTGTCTGCGCATGGGCAGACTGCTAGAAATTCAAATCCTGAAGGCCTCTGGGGGATTTTCCGTGATGCAGCCAATCAAATATGGGCATTCTGATAAGCTTCCTGACTCGAGTACCACACACCGTGACACAGGGGGCTAAGACGAGGAAAGACATTGCAGAGCAGTACGTTTAATGTTTATGTTGTAAAAGTTAAATCATAAGACGGTCTCTTAAAGTGATAAGTGGGCTGAGGCTTTGTCATTAAGGGATGATGGTGGGTCTCCCAGCCACACCATCTGAGAACCACTGTCCTACATGAACACAGAAAACATTATGTTTTCCTGAATTTAAGCTTCTGCATTTTCCAAATGCTCTAGCGTTATTCAAACGTATTGTAAGCCTCGTACCGAACGGTTTAATTCGAGTACGTACAATACTTACAGCCTTAGAAACGAATAATAGCTGTGGCGCCATCATGTGGTTATAAGGTGGTATTTCAGCTGCATGACAGCAGTGAAGGCCTGGGTATAAAATGCACGGCCCGCCACTGGATACTAGTAATAGCTAAAAATGTTTAACTAAATCAAACTTAATTTTAGTTTGTAGAATTTAAACCATTAAATTGATCTGAATCTACTAAAACAAAATAGGTAAATAGTAATTGAGGTTACATAATACATTTGAGTATACTGAACATGAACATAGTGAGTAAACTTTACTCAAAATAGTTGAGGTAAAATTATGAATATAAATTAAGTAAAGTCAACTTACAATATATATCTGGATTGAGATACATTTATTTCGTGCGACCGCTTACCTAAAAAAAAAAAATCCAACACAACATTTTTTTCAGTGTGGTTTAATGACTTCAGAGCAGTTGAAATGATGATAGTCTGGAGCCTTGTAGACCAGCTGTATAATCAAACAACAAAGGGATCTGTATCTGCCAATATGGATCATCAATGATGGGCAATTAGTATCAGCGGCAAAAAAAACATGATCAGCCGTCTCTAAAAGTTATATTTAGTTCCTTTTTTCTTTTGTGCTGATCCGACCTGTGACTCTGATCCGTGAAACGATCTGAACCGTGAGTTGTATGATCCGTTGCACAACTAATGTGTAGCTATCTATACATTGGGGCATCAGTGATTTAGTGTTGCACTTCTATAAAGTTGAGAGGCTTGTGAAAAACTGATTTTAAAAAAGATTGTCAAAATTGCAGAATAAAAGCCAGAGTCTACATTTCCCATAATGCAATTGTCTTTCATGAGACCCTTTCTGCCTGATAACCGGTCCCATCTTGCAAACTCAATACCCAGTTTGTATCTTATATATATATATATATATATGTAAAATCTCTAGCCAAAACTGAGATGACATCATCAGGATTATTTTTTTCACACTGAGTCCAAAGGTCAAGGGTCGCCTCCACAGCCAACAACTGTTTTGAAAAAACTTTACACTGTAGGACTCCTCATGACGAGTAAACTGAACTTCATGTGGAAAACTGGTGGAATGCTCTTTATATGTAAATAATAGAGGAAAACTCAAACCGTGTGATATATAATTGTTTAAAAAAAAGTTAAGTATTTAAATGCACTCTATAGTGTCATTAAGGGCCAGAACAGCTTGAAGAAGAAGAAAAAAGTCACACTGATCATGTGGTCACTTTTTGTTTTGTTAGTTATAAGAATATATATAGATTTTCAATTAATAAAAAAAGAAAACAATAGCTACATGAACAGAAGGTAAATAAATGATAAGAGTGTGACTTTCTATGTTGCTCGCTCCTTACACTAACATGTTTGGTATCGCTGGAAAATAGAAATTCCGAACTTTCTAAATCACTTGAACGCACCCTGACTCAGAGTCCGGTATTAACGGAGAAACGAAGCAGTCAAAACTGACATTTTACATTCAGTTACTTACTGAAATAAATCTATGTTTGTGCCAAAATGAATCCCCAGGGCATATGTTATTTTCACCAAAAAGAGCAGATTTTAGTTACTTGGGGTTCTAGATTGGGCCAACAGAAAGTCCCACTTGTGGTAAACTACACGCAGTTGCATCATTATGCATGGGGATATTGGATAAAATGGTGACATAACACAGGGCTCTATCCACCATTAAGTCATTCAGTACACCAACGTAGGAAAGGAAATTATTTGGGGTACAGCCTACAATAACATTTTTATTGAATTTACCTATTGAAAGAATAATATGTTTGTTCAAGTACTTCAGCTGTAATTGTTGGAGGTTTCCCAGAGGACAGTCTCTTGCCAGTTTCAGCACAGTCTGTGTCTGCATTCCTCTGCAGCAGCGCGACTGCTACGTCTTCGTCTGAGGCACAGCTTTGTCCCATTCTGACTTCCACGGACGAACACGTGAGTTCCTGAGGGCCATGTGTACGGAAGAGACCGTAACTGTGTGCTGTGTGCTCACATGTTGGCATCAGCCTGCGTGCCCAAATGAAAGAAATTGATGTTAAAATAGTGTTGAAACAAATAAAAGTTAGTTGCACTTCTGGTAGCTGTTCCTCAGGCTTGTGGAGAAGGCGAACTGTGCCAAGCAGTGAACAAAGTCTTTCTTTGTGGGTTCTGCATATGTTTTCTGTCCAGTACTCAGGGTGTGTGCATTGTATAATTAGAAATCATCACTTAGGAGTGTAAGTTTTCCACATTTGTCCTCCCGAAGAACATAAACTGAGCTGGTTGCCGTAGGTCATCCTGGCACCGTCACATATATGCTCCAACCCGCCGAGAGACCAATCTGTTGGTAAAAACAGAACTAACTTTGTTCTTTTAGGTACACAAACACAGCTCCAAGGGGACAATAAATATGCTCTCTCACCCAATCAGTTCTTCAGACCATGAATAGAAGCCAAGATAAGGCAACTCTTTGTTCTCCCACATTGTTTTTGCGTTCGACAGACACAAAATATCAGCTTCTTCCGAGGCTGAACAGCCTGTAAACGACTGCTCAACTGAGGCAGAGAATAATGACGAGTGTATTACACAGTTTGCATGAGTATGACGGGATGAACTGACGAGTTGCATTCAAAGAAAGCAGTAGATTTTAAGCTTTGGCTGAAAGACAGGGGCACATAAAGTAAGTCCTGTATGAAGTACTCAGATGATAAAGAGAACAACATTTCAGAGACAATGAGTAGAAGAAATATAAACCACAAAGAGAAATGTTGCCTCCAAAGATGAAAATGCTGATGATAGGACAATGAAGTGTCATTAACACATATCTGTAAATGGTTACAGGAGAATGATGTAAAAATGAGAGTGTGTGTGTAAACCTGATGAAAACCAGCTGAAAGCATTTGAGTCTGCGTTTGAGGGGCAGAGAGAGAGAGAGAGAGAGAGAGAGAGAGAGAGAGACATCAGATCTGGATAGGAGGGGGAGAGAGAACAGCAGGGATGAAGAAGGTGTACTATAAGAGAAGGGAAGAAAAGCAAGAGGAGTGGGTGCTAACAGGCAGAAACACAGTGGATGGAGAATTTGAGACTCCTGTCCAGTCCCAGTTACATGCAACTAGCATCGAGCGAGTGATCAGGCCACCATGCTGCCCTGGAGGATGGCCATCGTTGGTCTTTTCTACTTCTGCATCAGAGCAGGTGTAACCCAATATCAGACTCAAGGTAAGACCTGAACTGGAGCTCAGTATTTTAGTGCAGATGAGCAAACTGTTCAGTGTTTGTATCAGCCTGTAAGAGGTTTCATTGCAACATTGTTCTTGTATCGACAGGTTCCTTAACAGAGCATGAATAGTATTTAAAACCCTTACTATTTGATAGAGCAGAGATTGAAATAGTCTTGGCTGTAGTGTTTATTGGTTTGGTAGTAATGGCAATCCTCATCTTTTTACTTTCTTGACAAACTCCAACTTCTAACTCTGAAGTTTTTACTGAAAACAAATATATCAATACAAATATTGTGCAAGCATTGGTTTTGTAACAGGAATGATCTCATTATATGTATTGGACACGAGAACCTGTTCATCTCAGACATTTCCCTGTTATTCAGCAGAGTTAAAGCAATCCTCCTTCATGCATAACACTCGCTTTGTCTTGAGGAACAAATCCTCTTTCTCAGTAACAATACGAAGAGGAACACGTTTACATTTAATTGAACAAAATGATCGCCATCTCATACAGAATGTGTCTTTCTAGTTACAGCAAATTTCACTTTTACTCTCATCAAGCCACCAGGTTCAGACCTCATCTGCACCTGTTTCTAATAGGAAAACAATGGGAGGGACCAAAAGTGATCTGAGAGAGGAAACTCATATCCTCAAGTGAATGAAAAGCATACTGTGAGATATTCAGACCAGCTCTGGACAGGGAATCCCTTTCATCTCAGAAAGGTTGGATCTTTTGTGATTTGATAAGTTCTCTTTGGTTTTATCTCTCAATGAAAAAACATGAACAGAAGTTACGATGCACCGATAGCGACGGTGAAACAATTCTGGTGGTTACATTTTCTGTTTCTGGCTATTCTCCATTGACAGGAAGTCAAAATTCAAGAAGTGAATCCAAGCAGCAATAAGAAGCACTTCATCATATAAAAGAACTGGAATCACTTCTCAATCGCTTTTAAATTTCAGCTGGTAAACGTGTGACGTCAGTGTGCATTTTACTGATGTGTGATATTTGGGTCTGTCTTAAGTTTTCCAAAAAATGACCTCTCACTGCAAGCTGGAGCTGCCAAGCATGTGACGTTGCTCATGCACCATGTGATCTAAGCCCGGCGAGCTCGTGATCTTCATTATTCTTTTTACCACTTACATCAACAGAATATGGGCCCTCAGGATCAGTCAATACTGTGTGATTACAGCCTGGCTCATCCAATTACAAACATACTTCAATGCATTTCAATGGAAGGGTAAGCAAATATGATGAAAGATGTTTTTGGTCAGATACTTATGAAATGAGTATGTAATCAGTATGCTTGAAGGAAATAGAATATATATAATCATACTAATGTATCAGACTCACCAAAAGGAAAAGACAATCCTGATAAATAGTGCAAGCTTTTTTGGCCTTATTGAACTTCGATTACCGGACATCATTATCTAAACATTAGGACTGACTTGTGTGCATCAATTGATCCTGCAGAAGTCTATTAAAATATCATCAACTTGTTGTACTTGTGATCCTGGTGGCGAGGAGGCTAATCGATTTCTTAAAGGGATAGTTCACACCAAAATCAAAATGATTTCCTCTTACCTGTCATGCTATTTATCAATCAAAGTTTGAGTGTGAGTTGCCCTGTTTTTTTGTTTTCCTAGGAACTAGTTCCTACATGAAACTACTCACAACATAAATTTGTGGATTATCTTGAGTAACTTCATCATGATTTCTGGAAAGAGACATTCTGTTGAGTTTTTCAAATGGCACCTTGAGCACCACAAGCTGAGTGCCATATAATACCATTACATTGGAGAGGCCAACAAAGTGTGGATAGTAATAAAATATAACACTGAGCTTTGACTCTCCTTCCAGGTCATTAGTCCAGTCCTCACAATATCATACAATTAGCTTTGGCTACACAAAGTAAAAATAAGCTGGTCCCCACAGAGGTTGCAACTGGAAAGATCGAGTTTCATTTCATGCACGCGCATTTGAACGCATGTTCACGCGCGCCGTGGTTATCTTTTCTGAGCTGCAGTTTATAAACACCGTGCAACACAAGTTTACCTTTGTTGTTGTTTGTTGTTCCCGCAATTCACTCATTGTGTGTTTTTCTTCTCTTTTTGTGACAAGAAGGATTGTTCTGCTTCATCCTCTCATCGAAGTTGTAAACATTGATTCCTGCGTCCAAAAAAAAAAGACTCACCATGTTCAGGAGAGGAGGGGGGTGGGGTGATTATCACCATATACCATCTGACATGTAAACTGCCTGAGCTCCAGATAAAGCATGCATTAATAAAACCAGCCAGCAAAGACTGTTGAGATACTGGACAGTAATTGGAAACAGTGGTCTAAATCTCTCTCTAGTCTGGATTTCTTTCTTTCAGTTCTTTACCTTGATGAATAGCAAAGTCATTCTGTCAGTGGATCATACCTTCTGCCTTCAGCAATTTCCCGACTTTTTCTTTAGTGCCACCAGAAGTTGACTTACCAAAAGTTAAACATTCGTAGTCCTTACTACTCTAAATGACTTTGGAGATCCCCTGACATTTTATATTGTGCCCTCATGTGGTTGTATGTCAAATCTCACAGCAACTATTGAACTAAGTTCCATGACATACAGACTTTCATGTTGCCCCTCACCATGATTTCCAAATAACTTTGCTCATCGCCTCGATTTTCTGAGGGCAAAATTTCAATTTGTCCAAGACATGAGCAAATACCATGGATGCATTATAGGAATTTGAATACCGGATGCGAGAATGCCGCCGCCCGGTCATGTGGATGAAAATTACTCGCCCTGTGCATGAGCTAAAAAAGTGGCTTCAGGGTTTGCTTCCTGCTTAGAATCTGTATGTAGTATAGATTTGGGACACAGCAATTGTACTTGCCGAACATTTGTATATGTTAGCATATAGTCATTTTTGTGCATTTAAGCATTTAGCTCAAAGCACCGCTGTATGGTTTTGAGCTCTGTTTCTGCACAATTATTAGTATGACTGCAGAGTATTGGAGGAATGTCTGGGCAAATGCGTAATGGTTATACTTCCTCATGCTCCAATCATAAACAAGGGGAAAGGTTTTCGCCTGTGAGCTCTCTTAGACCGCATAGGATTTGTTGTGGTTGACACCCTGCTCACCCCATGCTGTGAAAACGAGCATGAAAACACTAAGCGCACATACACTGCATGCTGAAATCATCTGGACCCTGTTGTACGATCCGTGTGTTACACCGCCCTTCATTCCTCTGCTGCCTTTGAAGTCTGAGGTCACGTCTCATCGCCTGCAGATAGAAGTCATCTGTAAGGTCAGAGATCGCAGCGTTTGAAATGCATATCATAGATTAACTGCAGTATCTCCCGGTGGGTATCACATGTGCCAGGACAGTTCAGAGTTTGTTTTAACTGCTTGTCACATGGATTTCCAGCTTAACAGGTTCAAGAAGCCTTTTGGGTCCACAGCAGTAAATTACGAGACGTAAACGTGAAAGGAAAGGTTTTGCTAGGGAAGCTGTTGTTGCTTTTCTACCATCCCTTACTCTCCCTGTCTATCTCTCTTTACATACTAGCTCTATTCCCAGCTGTAAGAAAAATGAAAAGAGGGTTGACAAGTGTGGTGAGCCCCACCTTCCACGACTCCTTCGATGACGTTCATCTGTTATTCGAGGTGAGACACATACATCCATAAATGAGTGTCTGAGGTGTAAAACCAGCTAATAAACCTCAATGAACACTGAGTAGTTGTTCTTCTTTTCCTCTACTAGATCCTGCTTACTGGCATTAACTTTGAGGCAAGTGGAGAGTTTTCAGTGCAAGATGCTGAGCTGGCTTCTCTCCGCAAGACAAGAAACCTGGAAGTCATCTGTGAGGAGATCATTCCCAAGAAGCTATCCGACGTATTTAGGCTCATCTCTGGCCTTTCACACCACATTGGTCACCTGCATCAGGAAGATTTTGAGCGCACCCTGTTGACCTTGGTGTACACCGCCCAGGGGATGGTCAATTCCTCGACCGAACACCAACGACGGATGTGGGCCGAGTCTTTTGTTAGTTTGTACAGAGCCATCAAGCAGGATCTGACAGAGAAAAACTGAGTTGATACTGATGTTGCTGCCCAATGGCTCCATGTGTGATATACTCATATGAAAAAGATCCATAGAGATTAGTGGGTGCTCTTGATTTGTGCCTTGAGGGAACAATGGCAGGCTGTAAGGAGCCTGGGTGAGACATCCTGTCAGAAACTAAAACAAACTGTTGCCACAAATAAGTAAAGTGCATTGACTGATAATAACACAATTATTAAAATATTTACTGTCACAGCAAAGTTAATTCAAACATGAGGCACAGCATAAACATGTAACTCTTTATAAGATTTATATGCTAAATGCAATAAAAAAAACATAAAACATCACGGATCTACTTACATTCACGTGTCTTTTCGGTCTTTATTCACTAGCACCTGGTTGTGATCACATTCTAAAACTGATAAGCAAACTAAGTAATTCATTAGTTTTACTCAAGTGGTATGCTCTGTAAAAACAAATTACTCTACAGAAATTTGTCTGTAAGATTTATATATATATCATTTATAACAATTAATAATAATCAGGTACTTACGTACCTCCTTAAAGAAAACCATAAGCAATCTTATGCAAAAACAGCTTTCCAAAAGGTTACACCATGTTGTTACAGTACAGTGTCTTTAACAAATGAAAAGAAGTCCAAACTGAGCTGCCTCTGATGTATTGTATGCTAAATTCCCAAAATTGCATGCTGAAGTGAGTACACAACTCACAGAGCAACTCCAATAATAATCGGTGAAGGCTCTGGATGTCCAGGTTGCTGCTTAGGCTCCAGGGCATTAGTATCTGCTGTGCATCCATCCAGGGAGCTGGGCTCACCAGGAGGGCAGAAAGGTATGTACCGGAGCCAGGAGCAAGAAGACAAGTAAGAGCTGATGCCAAAGGGAAGGTTGTAGACTTCGCTCTCCAGTGTGTAGCTGGAGTCATCCTCGTGTGTTTTGTTCCACGCCAGGATTCCTCGTTCATGCTTTGATCCTGTTAGACACATGTTAAATGTGTTAAACCATACTACTACGGTCTACTGAAGACTCTATATTGACTCTTTGACATTGACATTTGTGCTGGATCTCTGGTTTTATCACCAAGATTACATATCACATATTTTATTTTGCTGTTAACATTATGACAAAATAGTAACTTAATAGAGAAGAGGATTTAGATTACCGAAACAATTTAAACATAAAAAACTAATACTTCAATGTAGAAAATACCTGGAATTGTGTTGTCCAGAAAGAAGCCAAAGAAACCTCCTACAAACATACTGGTTGTCAGAAGTACCAGTAGCACCTGGTCGAGTTCAACGACACCTGAACACAACACAATACAAATGTTTAAAATAATCAAGTAAAAGCAGGATGCTTCATCTGAAAATGACAGATTGTATAGTGACATTTAATTCATGTACCTGTAGCAATAGCTTTGGGGTTTTTAAATATCCAGTTGGGAATGGCCAGACCAGAGAACATGGAGAAGCCAAAAATGAAGATGTTTCGAGAAGAATTCATATCGGTATACTGAGAATGTGGTAAAAAAATTAGAAAAAAAGGTTTTAACCGACATTTAAAATGTCAATGTAAAAAAAAACATCTTTGCCAAAAAAGCCTAAAATCTTTGAATGTGTACCTGCAGATTAGAAACTCCTGCTGCAGAGATGACGCCAAACATAACCATGAACATCCCTCCAACCACAGGTGATGGGATAGTGGTGAATATGGCGCTCACTTTACCAAACACACCCATGGCGATCATTAAGACCCCGCTGGCCACAATCACCATGCGACTGCCAACCTGCAAAATGAAAAGACAGAAAAAGAAAAGCCTTCTTGTGAAACTGTCTGTATTTCAACAACATCAATGACTCTGAAAAGAAACGAAAAGGTTATGCTTAAATTTGTCAGTTGGAGAAAATCACTTCCAGATGTACTCAGGCTCGTCTTACCTTTGTAATACCGAGGGCTCCAACGTTCTCGCTGTATGAAGTGGTACCGTTTCCTGTACCACAAGCTCCAGCCAGCAGACAGCCCAGTCCCTCGATGCCAATACCCCTGTTGATAGCGTGTTTAGGGGGAGGTGGAGCCCCAGACAGCCTGGCACAAGCGTGGTAGTCTCCTACAGACTCTATCATGGAGGAAATCACACCAGCTAAGATGCCAACCACCCCTGCCAGGCTCACAGTCGGCATCCCCCACTGACCTAAGTTTGGATTCAAACATAAGGAAACAGAGAATGACACCGTGTTATAACCAGCGAACCCTTCTTTTTCTGTTTACTTTTTTATTAAGAAAAAGTAACTTCAGGTGATAGTTTGTCGGCCTTTTACCTGGGTACGGGAAATTTAACCAGGGAGCTTGGCTCAGAACATCTCCCTTTAAGTCAGTACGGGCCAGATAGCCGTACTGGTCTGGGTCAGTAGGAAATACATTGTAGATCGTCAAAATGTAGCAAACGAGCCAAGACAAAGTTATTCCAAGCAGAACCTGAGGACACGCAGAAAAAAAAGAATAAAGTCTAAAGATTAAATTCATAATTTACTTAATATATTTCAATCAACTTGTTTGATGATACATACAGGGAGAATCTGAAAGACGTAGACACGGGAGGTGTGCAGCTTTTTCTCCTTGCTGAACGTAGGAAAGGGCACAGGTATGTGACGGAGGTACTGTGAGAACAGGATGATCAGTGCTGTGGTCCTGTGAGAGACAGGGACAAAGCCATTCATTCATATACAGTAAATGTCACACTGTTAAATAGGACTGTACTACTTTGTTGCTAAAGCTAGTTCTAACCAACATAAAGCAAAGTAGAGGAACTAACAAAGGCACTTTTTAAAAGGCTTGCAACATAATCACAAAGTGATAATCCCAAACCCTAAAATGACACTGTTTGGTAATTTTACCCACATGCTGGCGATGCCCCAGTGGTTGCCAGCACTGGTACCGGCTGAGTCAAACAGAGACAGTCCAATGAGAGAGATGGTGGGAGCGATGGTGAGAGGTCCAATGAAGCGCATGAAGAGGCCGATGAGGCCGGAGAAACCAACAAACACCTGGAAGAGTGAGCCCACCATAATGGACCCCTGCAGCTGAAGAACGACAAGTAAGATGACGTCAAAATATGTTAAAATTACAAAGGTATACCAGAGATGAGCTTAATAGCTATGATTAGTGTCATATTTATGTTACCATATGCAAATTACACCTTGGTTTCAATAGCTGTTCAGACCAACGGTACTGTTCAACTCAACATCCAATTGATATGACAGGAAACCAAAAGAATTGTTAACAAAGTTGGTTCACTACATAATATTTATAAACTCAGATGTTTTCAAATTTAGAGATTTTGTAAATCTCAAGGTTGCACAATTAATGTATAAAGGAACACTATATTTAGCAGGTCAGTAATCCAAGATTAGTTTTGTATAATTACAAACGAAGGTTAGAACAAATGCAGAACACAATGTATTAACTGTCAATGTGTGAATGGTTACAAAGAAAGTGAAAATTTGTAGCACAGATGTATAAATATCTCAAGAAGTCATTCTATGGGAGAGAGGTCAACAGAACGTCCAAAACGTGTGTGTGTGTGTGTGTGTGTGTGTGTGTGTGTGTGTGTGTGTGTGTGTGTGTGTGTGTGTGTGTGTGTGTGTGTGTGTGTGTGTGTGTGTGTGTGTGTGTGTGTGTGTGTGTGTGTGTGTGTGTGTGGGTGTGTGTGTGTGTGTGTGTGTGTGTTGTATCGTGTGATTTTGTCGTGAGACACACCAGAGGAGTGCCGGCTAGGGGTCATAAACTAGGGTCAGTCTGTAGCTTGATATTAATCAATAATAATTCATATGAATGAATTAATAATTATAATTGTGAGTTTCCACACACAAGAGTAAATGCATACTTTTCAGATAGTAAAACATGGCACATTAATTTAATGTCAAAATGAGTTTCATTCGGGTTCACAGTGTCTTCCTCTGAGTCTTTTAAAAGAAGCCATATTTCAGGGTCCTTAACCCGCAAGAGAGTAATAATTCAACAAACTGGTTCAGCAGGTCAGAATGGTGCTTGATATTGTTGCTTTTCTCCTCTGTGAGATGTTGTAAACTGAGGGTTTGTCAGTCAGCACCATAAGTGCCCTGGAGGTCAACAAAACCAAAAGTTTATCAGTTCAAATTTTAAGGTAAATATTATTTTTAAATCATCACATTTCAGTTTTCATCATCTTGCTGTTGTCGTCCGCAACAAGCTAGTCGCTAACTTTATATACGTGCTGCTGGTGCTGGGCAGGTAGCACTCAGTTGTTTTTTCCCCGAAAACAGTTTGATCCGGAAACATTAAAGCTGCAGGCCGTGAGACCAAAACAATGATCTGAAAGATGTTAAAGCTCTCTGAGGGGAACTGCTGATTTGGATCATTATTCCTGGAGTTTTTAACCACGAGCGACACTTTACACATTACACGTTGTCATTTGAACTTTTGGTTATATAAAGATATTGATTAGTGCAGCTTTAAGCTATATAAAAGAAGTTGTGTTTGCCTGATTTAGAGGCGTTTGGTTTATGCTGTTATATCATTATCTGCAACTGCCTATGAGCTATTGGTTTGCTTCCACTTAACAAAACAGATGAGTGCTTTCCCAGTTGTGTGGCTTTGTGAACAAAATACCATTCACAGAAAATGTTCAGTGAGTTGCGCTGTGAGTCGCTAATAGAAAGATTAGATGGGTTTTCTTACCGCTCTCATTCGACTCTGCCACACCTCTATAAATTCTGTGGAGGACGTGTTGACGAGGCTGGCATTTTGTGTCCAAGCAGGACATGTCCACTCTGGCATGGACAACATTGCCATGGAAGGAGCCAGCAACGTGAATGTACCACCTTGAAGAATGGGAAGTCTGGAAATGTCAAAGAGATATCACAAGGGCAATTAGGAGAAGAGAGCCAGACAGATATGAAGTCAGGATAGGAGTATTACTAGATAGGTCATCTTATTATCTTATATCACGTCAGATGTTGTGCAATATAGCTTGGGGTAGCGGGTAAATCAACAACCATAATAATTTTTAAAGCAGCAATAAAAAAGGTTGCATTTGCTTGACAAAAGTGCAGCTCCTCTCAAGTCCACATCAAGAGTCTCTATCTGTATACACAGTCCCTGTTTTCTACACTCATGTGATAATATGCTTGATTTAAATCATGTGCTCTCTAATTGGGTGGACTGCTGTATCAGGGTTTAACTGAGTTAACTGAGTCATCTGCGATGTAATAATCCTCATTATGCTGCTCAAATTACTGTCAACAATTCACATTAGACCGCAGGAGACTTAAAATGTCTCTAAGAAAGTCAGAAGTATTTTTGTGGGCCGTTTAACATACCGGCTGTTTTCCTTACCGCTGAACTCCAGGTATTTGGCTAGAGATAAGAAAGCAGCAGTGGTGCTAAGTCAGGGAATGCAGATTTAGCAATAGCCAGATTCCAAACATAATAAGATTGAAATTCCTCCCCTAATCCTACTGTGACACCAATATTCAGCCAGTCTGCACAAAACATAGTGCAAGTTCAGAGCAACAAAACGCGGTTGAAGTTTGTAGGGCTCTCGAACAAAAAACAGCCATTGCATCATTTCTCCATGTGTGTATATCTCTGCACACAAGAGATACGTCACATTGAGTAGCTTTAACGCTTTGTGAAGGGCGTGTTGCTAGTCTGCTTTTTTTCTTTTGGGTACTCTGTTCTGCCATTGCATCATATTGTATTCAAAATGTATCACTTAATATTTGTATTATACTGTAGGTAGGCTATATGTTTTTGATACTTAAATAGAAATGCAGTGGCAACAAACAATTAGGTAAGACGTTTTATAAAACAGTAGGTATCTCAATATGTAATTCTTTCTTTTACCCCTTTTTTCCTCGTCACAGCTAAAAGTACCGTAACATTTGAAAGCATACTAAGGTAAAAGCTCTCCTTTATTCCTCCGGTAATCCCTTAAATAGAAGCTGTGCCCACTAACACAGTAGAATACTCTCTTGTTCAAGGTTCACTCTGACATGGCAGGTGATAAAATCCTGAGGTTAGACATTCATTATCACCCAAACATCTTCCTGCTCATTAAAGTACCCCTCCTTTACTCCCTTACCTAATGCCGAAGGTAACTTGCAACAGAGTGCAAATACCAGAGACGAAGAAGATGGTGCTGATGAGGTGGCTCTGTGTGAGGCCGTCATACTGCAGACACAAACCCTGAGACAGCATCAGTGGGATGGCGATGATTCCCCCAAATGCTGTCAAACAGTGCTGAGAGAGAAAAAGATGGGGGGAAAGATATCAAGAGATACATTTAGTTCATGTCTGATGCACATGAGGAGAATTTAAAAAGCTAACATGTCAAAGCTAACCTTGACATGTTTGTAGCAAGTCAGTGGACTACATATATACCTGGAGGGACCAGTGATATATGCTGTAACAATGGTAATGGTAGAAAAGGAAATATTGTATATGGGTAAATACAACTAAGTCAGGTCTTCAGAGGAAAGTCTGACTAAACACATAAAAAGACTCACTGACTTTACCATCTCAACTGTATCTGAAGCACATTTTACAATAAGGCTTATGAAAATAAGACCAAGTCTAACCAAGCATGAAGGAAACGTCAAACAGAAGCTCTCATGTGACACTGTTGTCATGTTTGCATTGTGACATCATAATAATCAGAAGCTATGCTATTGTCTCTCAATCAGGAAACGACTAGGAGCCTCATTGTCAAACGTGGCTTTAAAACCCCTTTGCTGACGTACCTGGATGCCTAGGATGATGCACAGGTACCATGGAGGTACATCTGTCACACAATATGCTAGCTTGTTGCTGTTTCCCTCCGTGGACGTGTCCATTTCTTCTCCACGTTCTGTGTCAGGTAGATCACAAAAGCGCCCCTCAAGCTTCAATTAGTCAGACAGAGAAACAGACAGAGGTCAGTTAAGGACACATGAACTAATGGCATGCTGCAGATCTGTAATGTTGTCGTATGGGTAAAATCTCAAAACAACATTAAAACAATTGAATGCTTTAGTACTCGTTCAACCAGCACAACTTTGGGACGCCCATAGACCTGACAATTACTTGTAAGGGAAATTGGTTAGTTCATGACTTTCTAATAATTTCTAGAAGAAAAAGAAAGTTACAGTCAGATGAGTTACACATTTTCATTAGTAGGACTAAATGTTATACTGTCTTTCTTATTCATTTATTTATTCTGGGCTCAGTCCAGACAAAGTATCATCACATTTGAATATAGTTAAGATTTGACCTAAAACCTCCTGTTTCTCTGACTAAACAGCATGTCAGTGTTGTAATTTTAAGCATGGAGGAGCAAGAATGTACATTCATATGTTTCCATGACGCTACTTTGCCAGCTATTCTATCGGGTGTCAATTATTAACTGGTGAAAACGACTATGGACCCCATAGTGCACGTAGAGAAGAGATAAATCATCATAATAAAAAGTTATAAATGCAACCAGAATGTGTCCAGATTCACACACTTTAAAAGGAAATCAATGGATTTTCACATACTTTAAGCTTTATAATTGTCTTGAATAGCTCTACAAGAACATTTTAAGTTTGTCTTAAAAAATTAAGCAAAGGTTATACTTACTGCAAATGCGTAGTTGTCAAGACCATTACTGTCCTTTTCTGGAGCCATGTCAGCGCAAAAGGCTCAGGTGGTGATCTTTGGGTCCGAATACAAAACAGGAAAGTGAAAAAAACATCAGCGAGAGGGGAGGGAACACATCAAGAGAGGACGGGAGAGTCTGATAGAGAAGGCAGAGAGCCAGGAGGTGGGTGGGTGCACTTTGGTAGGAAGGAGGAGAGTTTAGCGTTGAGACTGCTTGCACTTGTTGACTGAAATGAGTCCCACCAGCAGCTCATGTGAGCCCAATTACAACAGTAATAGCAGCTGACCAACCAGCATCTGGTCACTAGGAGAAGGCATTTGTTTCTCTTTCTCGGTTTCTCTCAAAGACCCCAGAAGCCTGAAGAGCATTTCTGAAGAGGTACTGCATAGTTGAAAGCTTATTTATGTCTTGCACTTTTTGGCCTCCAAACCTCCCTTACTATCACATGTTGTCACATGGTGCAAATCTCTTACTGATGATGGGTCAATGTTCCGTAAACGTTAACTTAATTTATTCATTAACCGTAAAGTTCGATTTCCCCTAAATGATATTAGATTAAATTATATTATTAGTCTAAATTAAGAGTTTGATAGTGACCCACATCTGGTTCATTAAGGAAGTCGTATTATGGCAGCAGAGGAAGCTCAGATTCTCACACGTTGTATTCACTGCATCTCTTCTTGTTTTAAAGTGAAGATCCAGGTCACAGACAGGCTGCTGCATGGCACCAGGAGGAAGAACAAGCATGCAGTAGGCTATTAAGAACAAAGTTCATCAAAGGAACACCACACCTCAAATTGATCCCAGACACTGTCACATCCTTCAGCTGGCGTTTCTGAAGTTTTTATAACTTTTTTTACTGTTACAATTACCTCTGCAATTTATTAAATCATTTTTAAAGTGCATTTTATGCAGTCCTCGGTACACAGAATACCAGCTGTAGGGTTCTGTGGACATGTATCATCTAAATAAGCAGCTGGTCTTTGAAATGTTACAACCTAAAGAAAACTTGAGAATTTAAGGAAAAACATTATTTTCTTTTCTTTTTACGCCGATTACTTTCCATAATAGTAGAACTTGTATTATAAATAGCAAAACATACAAAATTCTAGCTTCTTCATCTATTCTATATATATGGATAAGTTTTAGTCATAAACCAAAGTACTGGACATTTAGACCTGATGGTGGCGCTAGCTGAGAAGATAATGTTTCATGAAAATCTATTCAATTGTTCTGGAGACATTTCAATCAAAACCACAAATGTCAACCTAATGGTGGCACTCGAGGAAAAAGTCAGGCCATCATCAGAATCTGCAGGCTTCGTCGACTGGGGACCATGCATGTCAGTACAGAATTTCATGTCAACCCATCAAATAGCTGTCAAGATATTCCCATTTATATCTGTTCATTTGACAAAAAACAAGCAAATTGTCTTTAAGTCCTTCATACAGTAGGAAACTACTGATAAGTATCTGTAACATTGACGCTCTCCTCATACAGCCTGTGCAGAATGTTTTATAAAAACATAATACTATGAGAAAACGTTTGTTTTCGCTGTTTATAGACTGTTCAAAAGGAAGGAATGGAAGCTTGAAAAAAAATGCAAAAAGGAAATTGAGTTCACATGAAACTTCCAAAGCACAGAGGGAAGCAACGCGGAGACATCATGAGGGCATCTGCTCTGTGTGCATGTGATTGAATGCAGCATACTCTACAAGGATCCATCACATGGCATGGAGTGAGGGCCTGGGATTTGGTGCTATTATTCTTACTTATCATTTTATGAAAGCTGAATTAAGCCAGAATCATGTTGTGCATGTGTATGTCATGCCATGAACTGGTTGAACTGGGAGTAATAAGAAACAAAGCCATTGTTGTCTTCTGCTCATTAAAGCGTGTCAATAATGTTTGTGTAAACATGAGTCCAGTCACCAAACATAGCCAATGTAGTGAAGAAAGAAGGAAGAACTTTCTTTTCTTTCTTCCTATCTGGATTCAACCACAACCTTTCACAGTATTGATCACGGCGGTCACATTTGAGTGTTTGCGTCAAGCTGTAACTCAGAGACACATGATCACATTAAGCCTCAGAGACGGTGTATTTTTTAAATGTGTGTCTGTGAGACTACTCCATAATCGAATTGGGAGAGGGGCAGCGTGCAATCAATCGCTGAGTGGACAGGGAATCTGTTACAGAATAATATGTTGCACGTGTAAGCAGATAATCAATATTGTTTTCATTTAGAGGTCACAATGTGAACTAAAAGTGTCTAAAAAGGCATTTTCTCTGTCTCAAAATTAGTTTTCAGCTCCTTTATATGAGAATTGAATAAAACATTGTTAAGGTCTGGTCACTGTTTTAATATTTAAATATTAGAGCATATATTTTGGTAATTAAAAATGGAAGTTGCTGGTATCATCACTATGGAGAACCAGCATTCTATTTTCACTGTAACAAGATTTTTTTTTACAGTTTTACAGTTTTACAAAATACTAACTTGTTGTTGTTTTTATTCCAATTTGTAGTTTTCCATAGCAATAGAATAATTTAATATTATGAAAACCAGAATCTTTTCAGACCCTCATTGTAGGGGGATACACTGGTTGCTTTGGATGAAAAGATTCTGCTACAGTAGAAGATTAGACTGCATTGTCTTCAGTATAAACAAAGGTTTTATAATGACTCTGGACAGCATAAAGAATATTAAGAGTTTGTGATCCTATTATCCTGTCAATGGGTATTCAACATTAAAGATTATCCTCTCCTCGACAGATCAGGTTAAGGCACTATACAGGGATAGAAACAACATTGTATAAGAATAAGAACAAAAGAAAGGAGGTGGAGTTGCTATTTTATTTAATGATTCTCTTCAATGCAAGCAGATGTCCTTTGGTCATTTTAGTTATTTTGAATATGTGGCTCTGAATTCCACTTGAGCTTTATTCCTAAACATTTACAGACCACCTAAATACTGTGCAACCTTCTTTGATGAGTTTACTGAACTGCTGTCTATAATCTGTATTGATTTTGACTGTGTTGTTATTGTTGGCGATTTTAATATCCATGTTGATAATCCCCAGGACAGAGGGTCTGTAGAACTATGTGGTGTCCTTGATAACTATGATCTGACTCAGCATGTGACAGGACCCACCCACAACAGGGGGCACACTCTGGACCTAATCATCACCAAAGGTGTAACATTTCCAAGGTTGCTGTGACTGATGTTGCACTCTCTGATCATTTCTGTGTTTTCTTTGAGAGTGCAATCTCCTTGCACACAAATGTCCAAATCGAGGTTGTGACAAAGCGTTACATCTCTGAAAACACCAGTGAACTATTTATTCAGAAGTACTCCTCCACACCAGCCCTCTCTTGCATCTCAGTCAATGAGCTTGTAGATAGCTTCAATTCTAAAGTAAAAAATGTGTATTTTTCACCATACCGTCTAGAGCAGCACACACGTTAGTTTAAATACAGACCACAAGGGACACGTGTGGGTCACATTTTGTGACTCATGAGAAACCAGAGAGGTAGAGAACAGCGCCATCCACATGGTTAGAGTGAATATCTGTTGTCTTTATCTATAATAAATATCACACGAAGGCTCCTGTAGCTGTCTGTGCATTGCGTGTGACAAAATGAACTTTAAAAAAATTTCATTTTTTTTTATTTGACATGCATTTAGCATTTGTCAATATTGTTAAGTTCAATTAATTTTGTCAATGAGGGCAGACTAGACGCTACAGTGAGTCACTATCTCATCACTACACTCTTACCTTGTAAGCTTGTCAATTTCCTCACCCTTTTATGTTGTCAAGTTAAACCTAAAAACAAAAGATCCCTTTTTGTCATCTTCCTCAAACTAACCCTTTATTCCCAGGTTCAAAAAATACCTTACGAAATCCACTCAATAGGCCTTTTTCACAGCAGACATTTTAACTTGTCATAGCAGGAAACGCACAGGTCTTATAAGTGTCTCAGTAAGCTATTCAAGTGATTCACCAGGACCTCCTCTAATATAGGAAAATGTGCTTTACCTGTGATGAAATTTCAAAATGTCTGCCATGAAAAGGGTCTATTAACATCATCACCTGATCTTTGACGTGACACACAGGAAGACCTCATAATGTTACATTGCTATGGTCAGAAAATCAAAGGTGATTGCACTGAAGAGCCAACGCCACTAGATGGAGACATTGTACCCAACACGCCACAAAGGGGTCACTGGGGTCGTGTTCCCAGTGTGTTTGAAAGGTGAACTAAAGTGTGAGAGGGCATGCTGAGGCCAAGGTGATAAAGATTAGGCTTCCAATAAATCTGGTGATAAGAAAGAGAAGCAGCAGTTTAAATATGTTTTATGGTTGAATGTTATGCAGGTGTTAATCAAACTACAGGCCCACACAGATTTTGTCAGAGCTTGGCCCTACAAAGCAAGAATTTGCAGAAAAGCCTCACTGTAAATGTAACAACTCAGTTTTATGAGATAGTCTGTGTATGTGTGTGTGTGTGTGTGTGTGTGTGTGTGTGTGTGTGTGTGTGTGTGTGATAAGGGCAGATAATATTATCAAGTTTACATATTTACAATGAGCACACAAGGTTCTTAGACACTGAAATGGAGAGAAAAAAAAATCCTAGAGGTGTGCAATTACATATACTGCCAGTCACTCCTCCCTGATAATGACCATGTGATGCAGGTCAAACTCAGGCTGACAGGAGGGTGGGGGGGGGGGGGGGGGGGGGACAACCTAACTGTCCTCACCTTGCAGAAAGAGAGTCCAACAAAGATTTCAGAGAGGAGGAGAAGAAGAAGTCTTAGCCTGAGACGTGGTAATAAGAGGATATTTTGAGCTCCTGAATACTGGTGAATGGTGAGTCTGTACCACTACTGTTCTACATTTGATGACGAAGTTGCTGATGGCGAGGGATAAACTGCTGGAAATGTGGAATAGAGGAGATATGGAGAAAGAGTCCCGCATGGATCTAGAAATGGAATCCCAGCCACACAAGAAATTACCACATTCGATTGAAGAAATTCTGAGGAGGCCCACATGTGTCAGGAAGGAGAAACGTGTTCATCGCAACTGGTCTGTTATCAAGGAGAACACCAGAATATCTAACCAGCTCTCTTGTGTAGGTATGTGTCACATTACTCTTTCATTTTTATTCTCCCAAAAGGAGTTGCTACATCTTAGTTACCATTAAAATAGGATTACAAACGAAAATGTACATTTTTCTTTCTGCCAATAGAAACTCCACAAATCAGACAACTTGACGAGCCTCCAAAAGTGACCACAGACTGCATGAGTGAGTATTGTGATTTGTGAAATAGAAGGAAAAAGAAACACGATTAAATGTTTAAATGATGCTGATGAGGAAGATGTCAATCATTTGTTTACAGGTCAGAGGAAAAAGAGGCAAACGAGGGTCACTTTTACACCCTTCCAGGTGCAGGAGCTCGAGAAAGTCTTCCAGCAGACTCACTACCCAGACGTCAACAGCAGAGACCAGTTAGCCTCTCGCCTGCACCTCACCGAGGGCCGAATACAGGTAGGACACATGCACTTCATCATTGGTCATAATTCACCTGAGTGTATTTGTTTGGCTTTTTTATGGTGTTTCCCAGTCTTTAGAAATGAGCAAACACTGGTGTCCATGATGATTTTACAAAGAATCATTATGGCAGTATTAAATATTACATGATGTTGCATTATTCAGGATATTCACGTGAGGCAATGGTCAATAATGCGAGATCATGCTGCTGACATTCAAATCTGTACAATAGCAACAATTTAGCTTTCCTTGTCAAACCAGTATTGACATTTCATTCATCTTATGATTAAGTTTGGTCAAATCAACAACCAGTGACCACAGATATTGGGTATTTAGTCAACAAGTCAAACTAACAATTCTGTGAATGTTCTGAAACAATAGGCTGATTATACTAAATAGTCATCAATGGAACAAGGTCTTTGGTCAGCTGCTTACATAAGGCACCTCACTAACGATAAATGACACATTACAGGATAAAAGTGTTTACCAAAACATTGATTAGTCACTGAGGATGATTTGTTCTCAGAGGAAAGTGATAACAAAAGACTGTAGGTCTTTCTTTAGTCTGCTCCATATGCATGGCTACGTTTAAATGTGTTTTACATGCGTTGTTTGTGCTTCAGATTTGGTTCCAGAACCGCAGAGCCAAATGGAGGAAGGCTGAAACGCTGAAGGATATAGAACTGATGGCCAGACAGCACATGCAGCCAGCCAGTCATCACCTGCTTTATTATGAGGTAACACAAGACTATTGGTTTTGTAAATAGCACATGCGACATCAGAATTATTTATTCAAATGCACCATATATTCATGTCCATTATAGTCCCGTGAAGCCTCTTTCATACTTTTAACGCAGCTCAAAAGTGCTGTACAAATAAAAACAATATCAAAATACATTTTAGAAGGAAGTATGTATGTATATAGAAACCAAGGCACTAATCAGTACCATAACCAGTAGTGTACATACTCATATGCTAACTCAAGAAGTGCAAGGAGATAAAATGTCAGAAGTTCTCATCAGTATGTGCTCTTGCAGCTCTTACAGAAGGCCCAGCAGCAGACGGTGTGCTGGCTGCCATGCTGCTTACCTAAACCCCTTCAATCAAGGCTGTTCCTCAGAGCGACTTCAACACCCGGCTTGCTGACCGACACACATTCCTCAGATCACAGGACTCTGTATTTTGACCCGCTGGAGACAGACAGATAGCAACTTTGGTATTCTTACAAATGATGACACCACTGTGTTAAAATCACATCGTGCTGAGTTCCTGGTGACACACAAAAGCACTGCGGGCCGGGCTGTAATCTCTAAACTATAACGACTGTTCAACTCACAAATGTGTATATACTGTGTTGACAACATGAAATAAAGTTTGCATGTTAACAACTGAACTTTTTTCTTTCGTTTAACAATAAAGTTGACTTTCTAAATGGGTATCCTGCGTGCCTACTTAAAGCAGTTGGCTTGTGATAAGTCTGTACTGATGTAGTCACGGTTTAAGTCAAGGTTGGAGGGTACTTGGTACTGCGGCACGCTTCTTGGTAGAGAGCTGTGTTATTGTGCGGGAGAGCAATTTGATTTTGTCATGACACAAAACTTCCTTGTCAGAGATAAGATACAGCGCCGCCATGAACTGTTCATCTGTTTGACTTTCTAACAACCTGTCCTAATCTTAATTGGGCTCGTAAATCCGAGTTACTGGCAGGTCAGCAGGGGGAATTAGAGAACTTGTTGAAAAGGATCAAAGGGGAGCTGAGTAATGGATAGTTACTATGTGTTGGGGCTGTCAATATGTGTAAATAAGTGACTTAAATGAGAAAAAGTACAAAAAAATATGTATTAAATGTATTTCATAACTTTTCCCTTTGGGCCTTTGGGCCTCCAACATCGACACCATCAGGAAAAAGGCCCAGCAGTGGTTGTACTTCCTGCGCCAGTTTAGGAGCTGCTGATTCTGTTTTACTCAGCCATCATCCTCTGTTCTCTGCTCCTCTATCACTGTGTGGTTTGGATCGGCCACCAAACAGGACAGGAACAGACTGCAACGGATTGTCAGGTCTGCAGAGAGAATCATTGGTTCCAGCCTGCCGTCCATCCTGGACTTGTTCACCTCCAGAGTCAAGAAACGGGCTGTAAAGATCACTGCAGACCCTTCACACCCTGGACACAAGATGTTCCAACTCCTCCCCTCTGGTAGGCGCTACAGGGCTCTGTACGCACTATTGTATTATATATATATATATATATATGTATATACACACTTTTATTTGGGGATATATTTATACTTATATTGTATATAGCTGTTAAATGTTTATACCTACATCTGTTCTACTTTTTTTGCTGCCCTTTTTATTCTTATATATTTTTCCTTGTTTATTGTAAAATAGTGTATTGTATGTACATTGAGAGCGGAGTGGAAACCGGAGACAAATTCCATGTATGCGCACGCATACATGGCCAATAAAGCTGATTCTCATTCTGATTCTGATTCTGATTCTGATTTACAATGTAACATCACATGTACTAAACCTGCTTCTTGTGATGCTGATATTGTTCTGTGAAAAGGCTCGACATGAACCACTCATGCCCCCTTCTTTCTGAGAAGTGTTACATAGGCTATCTCTCAAATAATCATCAATTATAGGAAAGATAACACAGCATCGCCTTCACTATCAGTGCCATAACTCACTTGACAGTACCATAACTGATTAGGTTTAACAAGCCTCTCAGAACGGTCAAACTTTTCTCCCTTTATCTTCTTTTATTGCATGTTTTTTTGCCGCAAGATGGACTGTTCTCCTGGCTGCAGGGGGCAGGGTAAAAGCAGACATTGTTATGCTACTGCGATTACAAACCGCCGTCTACGAACAGTTTAGTAGGAAACAAGGCAGGCTCAACTGATGTGACTTTTTTTGGGGAGAAAACCAAGATATCACAATTTCCTTGGACATTTGCAGCAGCAATCATTTTCATAAAGTACAAATGGTAGACAATACATTCACTGTCGTTGTCTTTATTCAAGAACAAAGCATAACCCGTCAGATACCACTCAAATAAAGATATTTAAATATTGAGGATCATTAAAAGAAATCAGTTAAACTGACTTCTATGGAATAAATTGAAACTCAAGTTTCCTGCTACAAGCCTGAATGCAACCTGACATCTTCTGGTAGGTCATTGCTGGCTATTCTTCAATCAAACCTTAAAACGAAACGTTTTCTGTTCGGGCAACTCAGTTGTGGAATGACCTGGCGGAGGAGATCAGGGAAGCTAACATATTGCCTTCTTTAGGTCGCTTTTAAAAACTCACTATTTCAGACTTGCTTTGTATTGATTTTACTCTTGTTTTATTATCTATGTTGTTATCATATTTAATCAACTGTTTGCTTATTGTCTTTATAAAATTATATATAAAGCAGTTCATAACTTGTTTTGAAAGGTGATTTATAAATAAAGGTATTATTATTATTTGTATTATTCATTTCAACATTTGATGTCATTGTCATCTGTATTTCTCAGTAATACATTTAGAGATTTTACTGTATTTGATGGAAACACTGTTTAAAAAATGACTAATGCAATCAAAAATAATTGTATAAAAACGAAAGTTGACATCAAACATATAACGCCATAAAACTGCTATCCAAAACTATACATGCAAAATGAAAAACAATCCCTCTACTCCCTTTTCCATTATTCCTTTTGTATCCAATACAATGGTTTCAGCCATAACCAGTGCACGTGGGTAAGTGTGAATACTGAGAGCACACATAGAGCCATCCATCTTGCACAGATGCAGGTGTCCGACTACAAAAAGATGTGCATGTTATGTCTCACAGCAGATGAGAGGTGGCGCACTTTCACTCGTGAATAAGCAAAAATACTGCTCTCTCTCTATTTAGCTGAGTGTCACACAGAAGACAGTACACTGACCTGCTTTTATGTCACAGGGCTTCTTCCATCAGCTGTTATGGACGTTTTAATGACATTTACCTGCGGTTAGGTGATATTGATAATGTTATAGGAAGGAATAATATTTATATTTTATTTTGTGTTTCCACTGCCTGCTCTGACTCTTTCGGGAGGCGGGGGGGGGGGGGGGTATTCAGCATCTCTCAGCCTCCGCCCGCCTCTGTGGCTCTGTCCTAAGCGGTGGAGAGACTGGGGGGGAACCCGCAGACCGACAGGGGGGACAGTCACAGACACACGGAGAGAGAAGGAGAGAGGGGCGATGGCCGCCGATGGAGTTTGCGGGCAATCGATGGATCAGTACCGGGCCGAGTTGGAGCGGCTCTCCCAGGAACTGGCCGAGGCGAACCGGGAGAAGATCAGGGCTGCGGAGTGCGGGCTCGTGGTCCTGGAGGAGAACCAGGCGCTGAAGCAGCGGTACGCAGACCTGGAGATCGACCAAGACACTCTCAAGAAGGATTTGGAGCAATTGCAGGAGGTAAGAGGAAAGGATTCTGTTGCTTTTTTGGTTGTTAGTTTTTTTTTTGACACTGTGGCGTGGACAAGCGCACTGCGGACAGGTGTGAGATGGGCTGCATCGCCTCAGCGGGCGTCCACCTCACGTTAACATGAGCGATGTCTTGTTGAATGCGTTAACACACATCGGCGGTCTTTAGAGTCAAAGTGGGGAGTGGGAACCAGCAACAAATCTGATGATTTAATACATTTGATTTAGTTGAAAATCCTTCAATTGGTGTCTGAAACATTGGCCGATCCCATAATGCTATAGGTTTCATCCTGTATGAATAAGTTATCATCAAAAACTGAATTATGTATGCTGTTTCTATGCAGTGAATCCACAGACAACAGCACGTTGCAAATGTCTGTATCAGCCCAGGACCTCCCACACCGTTGTGTTTGCTTGTTCCAAGATTCCTTCCCTGTGTGTGCATAGCAACAGTCATTACTTTCAGGCAACTCTGCTGGGACTCAGAGCCTTTTGGTGTTTTGTCGAGATAGTTTTTTTTTCTTTCCCCCCCAGAAATCCCTCAGTAATTGGATCTTCAGAGCAAGTCCACTACAGTTTGTGCGGTGGCTCAGTTGTCCACTGATTTAAATGTCAGGAAGTGTGGAGTGTGAGACTTCCTGTGATGGAGGTTTTTAGATTACTGCTGTACCAAAACGCTGTGCTGTTGAAGTGTGAAGGCCGGCGGTCAACAACTTTAAAAGTTCCCATTCCAAGAAAAGTGCTATGTGAATAAGAGGCCTTCTCACTGGCCGTGTTAATACATTCAGTCATTAATGCATACATGCATATAATAAGAGGATGCTGACAGGGCTCAGAGCTCAAGGTCGCTTATAGTGATGCTAGAGCCAAAAGTCCAAGAGAAGAGGGAGCTGAAGGCTACGTTTTAATGCGTGTGTGTGTGTGTGTGTGTGTGTGTGTGTGTGTGTGTGTGTGTGTGTGTGTGTGAGAGAGAGAGAGAGAGAGAGAGAGAGAGAAGGGACATTTGCTCTTTGCTGCCAACTTTCATCAACTTTCATTCTCATCATTATTTACACACTGTCATCTGTAATCATGTGTACACCAGGCAGTTTGGTATACAATACAAGCTCAGTCACAAGAAGTATGCTTGAGAAAGCATACTTTTCTTTTCTTCTTAAGTGTTTAAACTGAATTATGTTAGAAACAAACAAGAGAATAACATTAAGGTGTGTCAATGGCTATTCTGAGTACGTGTTTTAGTGTGGGGGGGGGGGGGGGGGGTTATCAGGTATAGACCTACCTGGTAAGTGGAGGAAAGTAAATAAGTGTTCTTGAATACAGTTTTGGGATACTTTATTTGTTTTGTTTCCCTTTTATGGCACTATACAGTATACTTCTACCCCACTACATTTACAAAGAAAATAGTGTACTTATTTAACAACAAAAACAAGTTACACTTATAAAATACAATGCATTTTTGTAGATCAAACCTTTTTGGCTCTTGACTGAATGAATAAAAACAGTGCATTGGGGCCCCTTGTCCCATTTCAGATGTCTATGAGTTCAATTACAAATCATTAACACAGAGATTAAAGAAAAGTCCAGAAAAATGAATGAAAGTTCAATCCTCTTCTTAATCAGTTAAGACTTTTATTGACTTAACAATAAGAGCAATCTATAGCAGTCTACATTTACCTCATACTCTATAATTACAAATAATAATGTAAAAAATGTAAATGTAAATCTTTGCTTGACAAAATGTGGGAATGAGTGTGTGTGTGTGTGTGTGTGTGTGTGTGTGTGTGTGTGTGTGTGTGTGTGTGTGTGTGTGTGTGTGTGTGTGTGTGTGTAATGGCCAAATAAAAGAAAGCATGATAGCATCACACGCTCAGCCTATGTTGCATGTTACATTGTGCATGCATGGTTGTATATTTGCATCTTCCATTGTCTTCCTTGTGCCCTTTTTATTCAGCCGCTTGACTAGTTGAGCATTTTGTTTTGACTCGCATGCAGGATCAGAATGATCTTTGCGCGGCTCACAGCAGCACGCTGAGGCGAAGAGACAGCCTTGTAAAGCCGGCAGCAGAGCACTGTCCAGCTGATATCTCACACTTATGGATTATTATGGATGATGGGTGATGTGGTGGATCATATGGAGAATATGATGAGACAGAGAGGAGAAAGAAGCAGAGAGATCAATCATTTTGGCTGTGTAGGAAAGGGATCGGAAAGGAAAGTGTGATGAATTATTTTTTTCCGTATTTATACTATAAGTACTTAGAAGTATTTCGTATTTATAATTCTAGGCCAGAAGACGAAGCGACAAGAGGAAAATAATTAGACTTTAAAGAACGTTTTATAGCCTCATATTTCTTCTAAACTTTAAGATACTTTAAGATATCGGAGGATCGTGGAGTCACTTAACATACAATAGGGTGCTTTGAGTTTCTTCGTTAACAGTCCACTTACCTTTGCATCATTTTAAAATCCTCTGTTGCAAAACTTTAACTGTCATAGCTCTAAACATGTCAGCTGTAACTCTGCCAGCAGCAGCAGTGCTCTTTGCTGTCATCTGACATCTGCACCCATTGTATTCTCTGCTTCCCCACCTGCCTGTCTCTCTTCGTCTGTCTGTCTCTCTCTCTCTCTCTGTCCTTGCTCCCGCCTGAGAGAGGGAACATTTTCCCGAGGTTATATTACTTCCACAGAAAAACACGTCCTGCTTCATGTCTGTCTGTCGTACGTTTATGAATATGAGACCGAATGGCAGAGTGCAAACCTGCCACTACAATAACATCACATCGACTCCCGCCGTGCTCAGGAGAGGTGCATTATAAAAGGGAATGGAAACTGCAAATTGAATTTGGAATTGCTTCTGGGACTGAGTGGCCTTAGGAGCCCTAAATAAGTTATTCCTATGAAAGACCAAAAATCTGTCTCAGCATCCTTTTTGTCAGTGTTCATTTATCAAAAACTTTCAGTGAGTACGTCTTACCAGAGTTATATATATATGCACTAAACTGCTGCCTCATAGATGTAAACATAATCACCTCGTTTGTTTTTGCACGCTGGTGTGGACGTTGGCCAGATTTGCATGCTTGTTCCTACTGTGTTTGCTTATGTTCTGTGGTGACACATATGTTCCACACACGCTGGTTGTCTGCCCTTAGACAAGAGTCCCAGCTGGTGGAGAACAACCAACTAGAGCACTGCTTGTACTACACTCACACTCTCACACACACACACACACACACACACACACCCACACAAACTTGGTACATTTGTATCTGGTTGTGTTTAGTATCTGGCTATATTTAATATTAGCCACAATGGAAGGACAACACAAGGCCATATAGGAACAAAGAGACCAACATCCTCCAGTGGAAAATTATTTACTGATTATTTTCCCCTCTCACAATTTCCCAGAACCTAAAGTGACATTTTCAAGTAGCTTTTAATGTTCGACCGGCAGTCCAAAACCAACAGAGGTTTATTCCTGCAGATTTTCTCACTTGAGTTTTTGGCATTCTCACTTCAAAAATGTCTTTAACTATTAATCAATTAATAGAATAGTCGCCAAATAATACTCTAAAATACAGAAAAGGGTGTTTTTAAAAAAATGTCCCATGGCCTCTTTGTTTGTCTCCTGAATTCAAATAAAATGAGAATGAAAAAGGCAAACTAATATTTCCTTGAGATGGTTTTCTGTTGATCTTAAACATTTAAACAAGTAAATATGAAGCTTGTGCTGTTCATCGGTGGAATGTTTCTCTAAATATTGTCTCTTATTATTCACACAGCGTTTTGGTTCTGAAAGCTGAAGCGTTGTCTTGCTCTGTAGTGTCTTCTCCACTCCTATATATTTTCCCTTCACCCAGCTTTTTCCCTCAGCCTCCATCCCCTCTCTCTCTCTCTCTCTCTCTCTCTCTCTCTCTCTCTCGCTCTGTCTCTGTCTCTCTGTCTCTGTCTCTCTCTGCCTGCCGGCCCCATCACTCGCTCTCATTCCTTGTATCCCTGTGTCTATGTATGTCTCTGGATAAGCAGTGACGGAGGCACCATTACCCCGTGGTTCTGGCTTGTTAGTGCTGTCTCTGGGCAGATCAACCTCAGCTAGGACACAGTAGAGGCGGAAGGAGGAGGATGCCGACAATGCAGAGCGGGAAGAGCTGTGTGTTCATATGTCTTCATCACACTATCAACAAGGCTTGAAATCGTCTAAAGACGGATGATAGTTCCATTAAATCATTTGATTTTTGTCTGAAAATAATCTATTTAGTCTTTGTCTCTAATCTCTCTTAGCTTCTAATTAATAAGTCTTGACTCTCCCATACAGAGAAAACCATCTCTGCAACTCATAGGTCTGAAGAGGAGTGTGAAACAGAAGTTACTCATATCCGCTACTGTCATAACTCATCTTTTCAGCTCTTTCAAATCGCTAGTCTGTAGAAGAATTGACATTTGTGGTGAGTTGAGAACAGGCAGTTCACAGGTCAGTTCTGTTCTCAAGACTTTAGGCTGAGAAAGATGCCAAAAGACATCGACATCAAACTCTTCACATACCTGAAAAGAAAGATTCAGTCATGATTCATCAGATCAGCATGAAATCTTCATCTTCAGGACTGTGTTTCTGTGTTCCTTGCAGCTGTGTATAGTCGTCCCTCTCCTTAACACTTTTGTCTGTGCACATCCAACATTCATGACTCACAGTATTTGCTGCCATTGAACTTAAAAATAACTGTTGGCCATTGCAGTAAGCATGGTCTGCTATGATTAATTGTTGTCATGGACATCGCAAAAAAACACACAGAATCAGAAAACTGATGACTGGGATACACTGCACCAAGAAGCAGGCACTACGTTTGTTCTGAAATTGTCTTTAATTTGATTGTCCTCCAGTTGAGTACTTAAGTATCAATGTGTGCGTTTAGTTACGCTCTGCTTATAGTCAATCACTTCACACCCATAGGCAGAAATATATGCTTCTGACGGGAAATAATCCCTCAAAGAGCGTATTTTTATGGACATTATTTAATTATTGCCAAAGTCTTTATTTTAAAGGAATAGTCTGGCATTTTAGAAAATACGCTCATTGACTTTCTTGCTGAGAATTGAATGAGAAGAGTGATACCACTCATGTCTTTACACTACATTTGAAGCTAGAGCCGGCAGCCAATTCTTTCCTGTGAGTACAGACTTCATGGAGTCACTTACACAGCAAACCTAATATAATGTGTTATTTAGTGAGTTTAAGAGGTTCCAGTTGGTGGATTTCGTTCACAGTAAATAATGTCCCTTTTAAATAATAGTAAAATATTAGCAGTAGAGGCACCAGCATTTTAATGTTGTCATTTTATTGTACAGTGCATCTATTGTAATTTATTGTAACAGTATATTGCTGTATATTGAATTACAGTATATGACTGTAGGATAACTGTGTTTTATGGTAATTTTACAGTATATTTTACTGTTTATTTAGGGTAATAAAATCTGTTATAGTATAGTAGTATAGTAAGCAGGGACAAACAGCAAGTCGATCTTCTTACATGAAAAGCATATTCCCACAATGTCAAACTACTACTAGATTTATTTGAATGTTCAAAACCTTGGAATGAAATCAATACTACATGATTTGCATACTATTTCCGGTGAAATATTACAGTATGTATCACTGGATGCAACGCTGGCATAAATATCCCACAATGCAATACGTTCATAACACAGTTGCTGATAGCTCTGTAACATCAATAACACATCTTTTGTCAAATTCACAAATAGCAACAACACACTTTGACTGTCCGGTAGATGATTGATTTGCTGTCAGTCCCTCTGGGATTCTTTCTACAGTAAATAACTGCATAAGTGAAGTTAATATCGTGAGACTGCTCGGTCATCAGGCACTAGTGATGAGGGTGTGAAGCTGTCGTTTGACCTCCTTCAGAGTGAATATTGAAGCCCAGTAAAGGAACCTGTCAAAGTCACACTGGTTGTCAAACCTTCTGTGTTCTCATACAGCAAGGTACAGCACAACCACAATGTATCAGAGATAAGGAATTACATTTCCAGAAGTGTTAAATATATTTCCCCCCTTTTGAAGAGCAGCAGAGTTAAAGTTTGGTCACACATCTGGCGTTTTTTTTTCTTTGAGGTGGTGAATCAACATCGAACAAAAGGATTAGCAAATCTTGAATACCTCTTAGCATTTATTAACTTTGAAAAAAAAAAAGCTCAGCACACCCCCAGTGAGTTTGACCGGTTCTCCAATTCAGGGTCAACAATTGCGAAAAAAGAGAGCAGCTGTGGTTGTAAACCAATCTGTCCTGAGTGAGGAGAAAGGATACTTTACAGTTTTCTCTCCCCTCAGCTTCTCCTTCTCCCTCTGCTTGCTCCTCTTTTACATTAGCTGGGGTTTCGAGGGACGGCAGTAAACATGTATGGAGGGGCAGAATCAATATCCCATGAGATGCTGTTGCTCCTTTCTTTCGGTTTTGTGCTCTACACCACGAGCCCACCATCCCCCTCCTCAACTCCTGTTGCGCTCCCTCCCTCCCTATCCTCCCCTATGATCCCTCCCTGGAGTGAAGTGGGAATTATGCATCGATTTCTGTCTCTGTGAGCTAAGCTGCGCACTATTGTGCGTACTGTAGTGTGCATTGTGGAAATCAGTGCATGTTGGGAAAACGTATCTGACAGATTCCGTGTTCCTCAAAGTGGATCATCCAGAACAGCTTTTGAATCAGTCACTTACGAGCTTATTAGTGGTGACAGCGGGGTGTCTGCTGGGTGGCAGCCAGCCATGGAAATAAAGCCAAATCAGGTTTAACAACACTGTGTTCAGCGCACTCAAGGACGTTGTCTTTTAAAGTCATTAAGCATAGCCATTAACAGATTATTGTACTGTTCCTTCTGTTTCAATTACATTGTTGTTATATAGATAAGGACCTGTATGCCCTTGTGTTTAGCCTATGCTGTTTTTTATGGGGGTGGTTGATATGTGTGTTTTGTCAGGACCTGAAGGGAAGGTCATTTGTCTTAGTAGTTGAGTCAAACATCAGGGCCACTTTTCCTGCATGTGTGGATGGCTCCTGCTTTTGTTTTTTCTCTTCTGTGTCTGTATGTGTAGCAGGAGGGGGGGGGGGGGGGGGGTTGGCTGCGGATGTTGTGATTGAGACCAGAGAGGGCGGGGCGGCAGGATAGAGTGGTGGTGGTGGTGAGTGACTCGTGGTGAGTGACTCCAGGCCATCAGTGTGGTCTCTTTGTTGTTTCAGGTTTTTATGGGTGACTTGATGGAGAACCGGGGAGGGAGAGAGAAAGTTGGGTCCGGTCGCTGCATAGAGGATGATTTACACATCAGAGCTCAAAAAGAATATCCAGTTATTTAATTCTGACCCTTGTTCTTTTCTTTTGTCCCTGTTTCTCAACATCTCATGATCCTCACATGAAAAAAGACCAGTGTTTAGTGAAGCTGTTCTCTCTGCAGAGCCCAGCCCAACATAGATTATGTTTTTCAGAAAGCTCCTTTTTGCTGCAGTGAAATACACTCGTGGGTAAGAGGAAAGAGGGAACAGGACTCCCCTGCCTGCAGGCTGCTGTATTGATTAGTCGTCTACTTTAGCTGTGTGCGCTGTGAACTCTGAAAGGATAGCAGAAAAAGCAGCTTGTCCTCTCGAGGAAAACTTTTGTTTTTTGCAACCCAAAGGTCTTCGTTGTGTGAATTTATAACTATAGTTGTGCCTTCTGCTGCCGATATTTGTTGTTATTGTCCACGTGATTTTTTTTTTTTACAAATCTGTACTTCACAGCATCACTGTCTAGACAATGCAATTTACTTTCAGCTCCAGTCTTTTTTCATGCTTATCATCTCTGCATTCTGGGGAAAGAGAAGCCTCCCATCTATGACCAGAGGCCATTATATCATCCAGCAACGCTGTAGAGCAAAGACGAGCATGATCCTCTGAAGTTCCTGCCTATTCCCCCCTCATCACAATTACAGTGCACATACTCACTGGCATGCATGAGCGCGTACACACCAAAACATGCACTTATAATGGGTGTGCGACACAGAATCAGGGTCAGACGATCGGTCTTTGTCACCTCTACGCTGTTAGGGGATGTATAGGATTAGACAGGTATTAAATCATCCCCTAGTTAACCCATTTAATTAACCCTATCCTCCATCACAAGAGACCCGATGTCATGTGAGGTCATGAAACTGAAAGAGCTGAGAGGACGGAGGAATATATGTTGTTGTGGGCCTGCTTTTAAAAGGTTCTGGACATGCTGAACAAAGGAATAGGCCTGAGAATTCAAGTGACCAAGCTGCCTGCCTCCATTTTTGTTGTATGTTCATCAGAGCAATTATTTCTACTATCAGATAAGCTGTCAATTATTTATTATTCTTTTGTGAATTAATTATTTAGCCTATAAAAGGTAAGAAAATCTACATTACAATTGACCCACATATATTCAATTTACTACAATATAAAACAGAGTTGAGAGTTGGAAAAGGAAAAGTTTAGTTTTTTGACATGGTTCTAGTGAAGGCAATGTTGGTTTGTTAGTTGGTTGTTGGCTCCATCAGTTTGGTCCAGACATAGAAACATCTCGAGATCTATTGTATGGATTGCCGTGAACTTATGTACATACATTCAGGGTCCTCAGAGGATGGATCCTGACTTTGCCTTTTCCTCTAGAGCCCTTTTCTAATAATTGCACCGGCATGTTAGTTGCTCATTTATCGAGTCAAAAATATCTTCTAGATGAAGTAGCACCAAAGTCATGATTCCCAGAGGGTGAAGCCTTTTATGATTCCCTGACTCGAGCACCACCATGATGGATTGTCACAAAATATGCATGTTCTCCTCAGGATAAATTGTTAGAATTGTAGTGATCTCTTTAGCCTTTACTTTACTTACTACTGGCACCAGGTCAGACATGTTATCTTTTTATCTTCCCAATACTTGTAAAACTAATGACAGTCCCTTCAGCTGTACTTTATTTTAATGCTAACTAGCAAGTGTTAGCATGCGAACCTACCAAACCAAGATGGTGAACATGGTAAACAGTACAGTAAACACCTTTTAATCATCAGCATGTTAGTATTGTCATTGTGAGCATGTGAGTGTATACTTATATTACCATTAAGCACAGTGCACCACTGTAGTATTTTTGTGTCTGCTCTTTTCCAAACAGTTTTAAATGAAGGATTCTCCGATGGTTCTAACAAACCATCTGGCAGGTTAGTGAAATTAGCCCTTTCTCAAAACACTGCTAAAATCCAAATATTTGAAAAAAATCTTGTCCACGGGTAATCTTACATCACTTTTAAAAAGAAAGAGATTTCCAGCTAAAGAAAAAGTAGACTGAGAAGGAACAAACATGGTTGGACATAGATGAGAGACAAAAACAGAGAGGAAAGAACATCGCAAAGACTTACATGAGCCTGATGAAATGCCACCGCTGACATCACTTTTATTAGTAGCCTGTACAAGGATTCCCACAGGTATGCGGGTTTGGCATGGAGGCTCTCCTGTGGCTGCACAAAAGCACTGAGTCACCCAGAGGCCCCATGTGTCAATACCAAGAGGGTCACTGTGTGCAGAATAGCCTTTCCATTGTAGTCGGTGTTTGTCTTTGCTTGGCTGAGTCCTCTTTATCAGCAGAGACCCACTACAGAGAGAGGAGACAATGTTATCAGTTGAATCTGTCTCCTGTCGTTCTGTCCCTCTCTCTCTCTCTTGTGGGCCTCTGGCTGCCTCTCTGGGTGCGTCTGCTGGCGCTGATGCAGAATACCAATCAGCCTGTGAGCTTTCAAACACCTTCATCTTTTTTATTTTCTCAATGCCATGCTTATTACTCTCAGCACACTCGTCCCAGCTCGCTTCCCCTCTTTAATCTTCCTTGTCCCATGGAGTACTTCTACCATTTAGTCAGACAAAGGGATGAAGGACTGTAGGAAGGAGGGAGAGAAGTGTGCAGCATAGAGGAAACAGAGTGGGTCGATCTCCATGCTCCCTACATTAGCGCCCTAATTCTTCTTTACCCCGGGCAAATCCCTCAACACTTGACTGACTGTGGAGACTCAGTACTTCGTTGAGGCCCATAATGGAAATGGTCTGTTGTCATTTAGGAGGATTATGATGGAGGCAGAAACCACTTAAAGGATTCTGCACAAGAATGGATAAAAGTATTTGACTGAAAACATTTGTCCTTTGAGAGATTAGGAGTACAAAAATAGAGGCAGTTAGTGAAATAGTAAAAATAAGTCATGTACTGTTCGACCTGTGGGATCACGATCGCTGAAATCTTCCAATTAGCCTTGTTCGTTCTGTTATTTTGCTGTCCATGACTCACTGTTCATCAGGTTGTACCCTGAGGGAGAGGATATACGTCCGGGACACAGCTTTACCTTAATGCATTGGCACATTTACTTACCCGCATAGTTACACATCTGCACACACAATCACATGCACCTTCAGACACAAAAGTAGCCAATCTGGGCAGCAGATTGTTATTTGGCTGGTCGTAACAGTGAGGACACAGTGACGTTAAATGTGAAAGAATTTGGGACTGAGAGTGTAAAGTGGAGGCTGATACACAAATACATTAATCGCAGATTTTCTCATAAAGATTATACCTGCTATTATTCCTAACTAAAACCATTATTTTATAAAGTAAATAGTCCAAAATGAATTTTTATTAAATTAAATAATTAATTAAAAAAACAGCCCTTTAAATGTGAATGTTGCTCATGTCTTCTGTGATAGTAAACTGAATATTTTTGGGTATGATTTTCTCACAATTTTTAAAAAATGTTTTGGCAGTTGGCAGATTACTCGATAATGAATGTAGTCACCATTCCTTATAATGTAAAGTAAGAGCATATTAGGGCAAACACATTGTGTTCGAAGAAAGATTGATGATTGACGATGATTTGTTGTTTTCTCAGTAATTTTTCATTTTAAATTGCTTCATCGATTTATCAAGTCTCTCTTCCTTCTTTCTTTCCTTCCTTCTGTCTGTCTGTGTCAAGGGCACTCTGCATCAAAGCCTCGTCTCCTCCTTCTCACTCAGTGCTGTTTTTAATTTTCCACTCCAGCCCAACGGCTCTTGTTCTCGCTACAAACGAATGGCAGGAGTTGGGGATGAAGTCCTGTGCATGTACGAGTGTGCCTGTAGGCATGTTTAATTCTTAACATGTATTTGTGTGCTGAAATGGCCTGAAGGGTAGGCCATGTGTTTTTGTGGTTGTCTTGCTCATGGTCTCCTGCAGGGCACATTACCAAGCAGAGAGACAGCTACACATGACACAGTTACAGCTGGAACCGTTTGAGCAGTTTGTTAGTGTTGTTGTTTTCCCTGTCTGCTCACACTGATCACAGCTTCCTACATTAGAAGCAAAGCAAAAAAAATTCCTGTCTGCCTCTTTTTATTGTGACTCCTATCTTCAAAAGATATTTTATATCCTGACAAAATGAACATCGTAGAAGATGTAATGGCTTGTCTTGGAGGCTTAGTGTGCTGAAGTTATGATCATGATATGGATGGAGTCAGGAGGAGAGGAGGATCGATTTGAGGAGAAAGGATATAGGAAATAAAGAGACATTTGGGATCCGATAAATCTTCCGCCCAGCTGCCTCTCTGTCTAGCGATTCAACGTCCATTCAGCCAGGCACAGACTGAGCATACATAAGTGATAGGCATTCTGGGAAATAATCCAGGCATCTTTCTTATCAAGAGCAGACTTTAGCCAAATGGAATCACTTTAACAAGCCACGAGTTTTAACTAAACACAGCCTGTCCCCTGGCAGAGCTTTCAGCTTCCCACAGCATGCACTTACACATTGTGATGGTGAGAAAGCAACAGATGTGACGCTATTGTGGATTTTTTCCACTATATAGCACATTGAGGCCTTTTTCAGCTATTATCCTGCATATTAGATTATACTTTCCTTGAGTGTCAGCATAATAGCATATTGTTATCAGAGGAATAATAGGCTGTGCTAGGCTAAATTGCTTTCTGTTCCACATTTGCAAGGAGGAAGAGAAAGCAAGACAATTGTACTATCTATAAAATGTTCATATCACTCCAGCTCAATGTTTATGTTGACTGTAATTCATGAATAGAAGAGCCTTCTACCAACTGGGGAAATGAAACAAGGATTCAAAGGGCGCAGTAGAGCATGCCTGGGCCACTCAGCATTACTATGATAAACATAAGCATCCCTGCTGATTCAGTAGTGGACACACACACACACACACACACACACACACACACACACACACACACACACACACACACACACACACACACACAAAGCTAATTTTAAACTGTCTTTACTAATTTAATTATCTAATGATCATTATGCAATTCTAGCTTCACAAAGGACACTACACTACATCATGTATGCAAACACAGCTCAGATTTTAAACATGTGTTTTGTTTAAAATGTATTTTCAATAATGTAATTACTTGTAATCATCAGTTGTATTTGTTAATTTTGTTAGCGTGGCTGACCTCCATTGTTGCTGGGCTGTGATTACCCAGCTTCCCCTCACTTGTGAAAATGTGCTTGTGTGTTTTTATAGATGACAGATCTCTTGACTTGGCACTTTTCCCCGGTGGCTGAGAAGCACAAAGGGACGTTTCTGTGTCCTTGAAAGGGCGATATATCCCATAAACCTGCTTCAGCAGTGGCTCATCATGGATATGGGTTTTAAGTACATCACACAAGTGCACATTTATTTAGGATACTTAATTTACTAAATGGAAAAGGAATCGCGTGTTCAAAACTTCCTTCAATAATATTTTCTGTGGTGCTGTCAGGGAGCTTGTCAGGTGATGTCATTGTGATGTCATCAGGGTTATCTCAGCTTGGAGTCATTTTAATTAAAAACCTGCATCAGCAGTTAGGGTTAGGGTTACTTTTTCCTCCCATTCTGCCATTGTGTTTACTTCCCCAGACTTGTGTACTGCAGTCAAACATAATCGTGTGTGTTCGTGTTTTCTCCACTCTCCTCAGGCTGATGTGCGTTGTGTCTCCTCCGTTTGTAATGCTCTTGATGCTGTTCTTCTGCGATTATTTATGAGATTCATTCTGGTAGTTTTGTCCCTGCTGGTCCATTTTTTTTTTTTAATTTTAATGGATTATTTGGCTTGATTTCAAACAATTGTGACGGTGGCGTTGCATGCTTTACAACTGATCATCAAGTATGTGAATGACATGCTGCAGCAAGAAACAATCTGTCTGCCCTCACCCTGCCTCACACACACAGTTCTCTTCATGACGCTGCATGTCTCTCTCCATGGTACTGAAATCCCTGATGTGGTTGGCTGGGTCGACCATCTGGACAGGAAACAAGTGTGTGTGTGTGTGTGTGTGTGTGTGTGTGTGTGTGTGTGTGTGTGTGTGTGTGTGTGTGTGTGCGTTTCTTTTTGTGTATATATCTAATAGTGTATGTTGGAGTTTTTCATTATAATTTTCCCTCCCATGAGTTGACTAATACCCTGATTTCTGCTTCCCCATAACTTATCAAAATGATGTTGTAGCAGACAGATTAGAGCTCTGCAAGACAGCTTTTGGTTGATATTTGAATCAAGCTTGTGATCCAGATTAAAGGCTGTTCTGTCTCAAATTGAGCAATACAAGTGTCACATTTCTCATCTTGTACTCATAAAATATCAATGTATACAACAAATATAACTAGTGGATTTTAAGCCACATCTATCATTGTACAATGTACATAAATAGAAGTTATTCTTGCCTGTGTTCATATTTGCTCTCTGACCTTGAAAATGTAATCAAGTCTAGACCCCTTGCTATGTTAACAGTCCTATAAATAAACTTGTTTTAACAGTGATTTTCAACGAGGAAGACCTGGTACGTCCACTTAATCCTGATAGTTTGGAGATTAATTGCTAATGTAGAAATAGTTCACTCTTCTTCTCCCTAGTGGGTATAAAAATAGACTTCTGGTGTATATACGCACTGACGGGTCCTCCCTTGAGTCCTAATTAGGAGCTGCAACATACAGGGAAAGATTTTAGGGTTGCACACGCTCCTCCTCTCACACTAGTGCAGCGGTTGGTTTGTTCCCTCTGTCTACTCCTCTTTCCCTGGCCCCAGGGATGAATATCTATAGAGGGGGGACTCTATTGTTCGGACTTTATCCACTGAGGCACAGAAGGCCGAGGAGCCTCAAGGTTGAATGCATTATGAGGGTTTCAGTACACAAAAATGAGCAGGCTGCCAATCAGGGACTCCATCTTAAAATCGTCCTGACGAAATGGTATTAAGATATAATCTTCCGCACTGTTGTTTACGTGTTATCTGGCTCGAGGAACTGTGTTATGTTTGTCACAGATTAGGTCACAGATACAGGTCCAATGCAGATCCATCATTGTAATGATGGAGCATGCTGCATTGTTAGTGACATTCATGTAATTACCCTGAAAAATGCAGCGCTGTCACAGTGTTATTTTTAGCCCACCCTGAAACTATGGCGCACCAGCATCAGGAGGGCCGGAGCATAACTGTGTGCTCCTTTATGTGTGAATGTTGAGCCTCAGCCATCAGTGCCGCTCACTGGGACTTCCTTTAAGAGGAGCAGTGGGCAGATGGAGTGAGCGGAGTTTCGAGGAGCACGGCTCAGCCCATGGAGGCGGGTTGTTATGAAACCATCTGCTTCTCCTTATGCATCGAGGACCCAGCGATTCTCCGCGGATGAGTTGCTGCTGAATCACAACCTGCAACTGTGACAGTTCTTGTGTCGGTGTGTCTGCTGTTCGGCCTTTTTTCGTCAGCTGGCATGTTTATCAGGCCTAAATACTGAATGAAATGTGTATATCCTGAACTAAGTCACACATTTCATTTTGTTAGACATTTTGTGAAATATCCTGTTTATGATTAGATTAGTTTATCATAAACAGGAAGCTAACCTGGCTCTGTCCAGAGGAAATTCATTTTGCTTCACTTTATATCAAATTTGTTTCATCTGTACAAAAAAACAACAAGTTGTGGTTTTACGGGGGGGTTCTGTGCCAGACTATTTCTTGGTCGAGAGCAGCAACTTTTTGAAGTATCCGCTAGTTGCCTGGCAAGTTCCCTTCAGGAAGACTTCAGGAGGTCATTCCTCCCTGTCAAGAAATAATCCCGCAAATACACTAAAGAGATGAGATATAACTTATTCATTTGTGAGATTTGGAGGTGCGGGTTGGTGTATTTTGTTATCTTTGGACAGATCAAGGCTATCTGTTTCTCCCTGCTATCAGTTTTTATGCTAAGCTAACTGGCTGCAGGCTAAAACTTCATATTCAGTGTCAATCTTTCTCTCAACAATAAATTGACTAAGAATACACTTCTGCATTAAGAAGTTTGGCATATTTCGCTAAAGATATGTTTGTATTCCTCAAACTAAACCAAAAGAGTTTAAACAATAGCCAGCCTTTTCTGTGTGTACATCTTTGCTTTCTCCTTCAATTTCATGATACTAGAAATCCAACCCCTGGACCCTGTGGATCCAGATTTGTTTGCCTGTCCCCCTGCAGGGCTCAGCTGTTGCTGTGAGGCCTGCTCGGACGTTGACAGCCTCCCAACCGATGCGAGAATGTGAGCTCATTCAGTCACACTGTGCTCGGAATTAATCAGCTTTTTTGTTCTTGAGGCCCTCCCTCGTAATCGCTCACTACAATCACACTGTGCCTCCCCCGAGAGCTCGAGAGGGCACGAGGGCAAGTGAACAAGAGAGTGTGAAAGAGAGCGAGAAATAAAAGAGATGCAGTGAGAGAGGGATTGGAGACGATTAAAATACAGTATTTTTGCATGAGTGCTTTCTAGTCATTATAAAGCAAGTCCTTGAGGACAGTTTATGTGGTCGAGGGCGAAATATTTTGTGTATTTACAGCCGTTAGTGGACTGATTATTACTGGCTCTTATTCATATGCCAACTGTTGAAAATAAAAGAGTCTGTTGAATTAGAATAAATATCAGTGCCTTTCTGAATAAAGTGCATTATTTACCAGATTTACATCAAGTAAATGTAATCAAATGTAAAATCATGAGTTTATATGAGTTTATATTGAGTGTGTGTGTCATTTTCAATTATTTGAGCTGTTTGACCATGTCTGCAATCATTACGACAGGACAGTGTTGATAGATCTATTGTGTAACCAGCATTTAGTGTTGCTCTGCTGGTGAAGAGTATTCAAACAGCAGGCCAGATGTGACGGGGGCAGGTGGTTAATTAAGCTAATTAGGGGACATTAAAATCTCTCTGCTGGTAAATCAGCTCATCTCATCCATTCACACAGAACTACACACCAATTTATTTAGCAGCAACATGGACGCATAACTTATCATCATAATGGCTGAACATTCAGCTCCTCTCTAAGCCCGTGCTCTATTTAATCCAATTTACCTCACAATAGGACCTCAGCAAACTCCACGCTGCTTACTTAAAGCAGTCAAGTTTACTCATGAATCATGAATGTTAATAGAAAAATTAATAATGACTAGCGCAGTGGGAAGAAAAGACAGCTGCACACTGGAGCTCACGTCTTCTCCAAATAAAGGATGCTTGTACCTTATAAATGATTCATCCCGGAGAGAAACAGAGAAAATGTTGTTATTCTATTGAGGTGGGTTTGGGAAGACTCTTTGTGAATTATTAATACTCTAGTCCAAAATATACGTCTCCCTTATGATTTAGGCTGCATTGACAATTATGGAGGTTAACTGTCCACAAATAATATGTTTACAGTTTCATGTGGCAATTGTAAACCATAAAAATAGTTCTCTGAGACAGCAGTATTGATCCATTATCTCTCTGAGGGGCCGCTGTGTGCAACACAACCATTATTTCGTGCTGATCTGCTGAGAAACTGAAGGATGGTTCATAGTATTTATTGAACCACCAAAGGCAGCTGCTGCATGTGTGTCGGGGAGTGCACCGTTACAAATCATGAAATTCTGTCTACATTCAGGCAACCTTGTCAGGAATATAGTGCAGGATTGCACGTTCATGCAATATAAATGATGTGTTAGTCCTTTAACCTTGCACGATGTAACTGTATATCTCTAAATTTCACTTGTTGGTCCATGCGGCTGAAGTTTTTGCGCATTTGTTCCACCACTAGTTTGGTACGGTCGGCCCTAGAATGAGAGGCCTGTGCTAATGTTGATGCGTGCTTTGATTTTCTCAATCAAGCCTTGGCTCCTTTATCATGACAAGTCAGCTCTCAGTGCCGTGAAAACCTGTGTCAGGAATTTGGGAACAGTGTGTCTATTGATCACAGCGAAACATCATCTCACATCGACAGCGAGCAGGTATCCTTGAGGGACAGCCTCTGCACGTACTCTGCCAGTGGTCAAAAGTACAGCAGGAGAACTATAGTGGCCATAACTCTGAGAGATGTGCTGGCTTTACTCTACATGCCAGTGGGCGCAAATCCCTCACATGGATTAGGATGTTTATGTTATATGACAGGATTTGGATCAGTGTCACTTCAATTTTTACCTCGCAAAAGATATTTCTTGGTCCTTACAAATATATATATATATATATATATATATATATATATATATATATATCATTATTGCATTGCTTTTACTCTGCCCCTTCTTTTCTTCCTCTCCAGGCGTTCGGCCAGGCTTACAGCAACCAGCGTAAGGTGGCGGAGGACGGGGAGACCAATGAGGAGACGTTGCTGCAGGAGTCGGCCTCCAAGGAGGCCTACTACATGGGGCGTATTTTGGTGCTGCAGACGGAGGTGACACTCAGCCGCTCTGTGGCGTCCAACGCCCAGGCCGAGAACGAGAGGCTCAACGCACTCACGCAGGACCTACGAGAGGTGAGCTGGTCAACAGTTACAGAGTGCAGCTTCTGCAGATCATTTATCAGTTCATGGTAGACGAAGAAAACACAAGAAGTCAGGAATATTCTATATGCGAGATAACGGCATCATATTTTAGTAATTTAAATTCTCTAACACATTAATGTGTTGCATTACTGAAGGTGTTTTTTTTGTATAGATAGTAATATAGTAATATTATAAAACCCCTTGGGAACACAAGTGCAATATGCGCTGTAGTTGCATAGAGGTTTGGTGGTTGTTGTGTTTGAGTAAAAGATCATTTGTCACCGGCTGTATCTTGTGTCCCAGAGTTAAATCAGGATTGTCAGCAAAGTACAACAAACCGTCTCCTATTTTTGCATCTTTCATATTTTCCACATTCTTATGATTTACTATACATTAACTTACACAAGGCCAAACGGTCACAATGGCAGAAAGGGGATCAAACCTGACACAGACAAAACAATATGCATGTGCGTATGTGCGTACATGCGAAGCGTGCGCTTACGCATTCATACATGCCTGCAGCCACTGTGTCGGGCAGCACAGGAGTTCGAGCCGGGGTCAGACACCGCGGCCACGACCCCATTGTGGGGGGTAAATCCGGTGCTAAGCTGGGGACTAAGTAAAATGCCCTGAGCTCGGCACATGTGTCCGGCCAGAGTGAGCCACGCTGCTCTCAACCAACAACCAGCACTACACCCACAGGACACACACTCTCATTCACTATATTCATCAGGGAGTGTCGTCAGGTCGAGTTCTTACCCTCTGCACGTCATTTCTGAACATGACACATATGTTAGTTTAAATATAAGCAGAGTAACGTCATACACAACAGGTAAATTAGTCATGGATATTCCACATTATGTAGCATAATATTTTCAATTGGGCAGCTGACTAACTGATGAGCGTGGTCGAGATATTCACGACTAGTTGCTCTTCTTTACACACACACACCTGTCAACTGTTTGCTTCACGATCATGGCTCCTTGATGATGTGTTCATCAACAGCTTTTGTCTCTCTTTGAAATCCTCATTTGCGTACGCGATGCCCTAATGAGGAGGAGTCGCCTTTTCATCGCGAGAAGCAGGTGTTGCAGCCGCACTGGGGTCTAATCAAAGGGTTCCAAACAATCTTTCACAAACACTATCAACATATGCAGATTCATCAAGAAATAATTTATGGAAAAAAGTTTTACTTTATTCCCCATTACCGCAGCAACAGTGGCGGTAATGAGGAATGACTCCAACATTGCTGGACCTCTGCCATATTTGCCATTGTATCACGAATCCAATAAAGCTGTCACAGTCACAGTCTGTGCTGTGAACCCCCGATTAGGGGTGAGTTGCCCTGCTCTGCCCTGTGCCGGGCTCATTGCCAGTATTGTGTGCCGCACTGTCCCTGACCCCGGCATCTGATCAGCCACGCTTCTATAGAGGCTCACTGACTGACAATTGGCCTCTAATCCAGTCCACTTCATACCCGGCTCAGTGTAATTCCCTGCACTGTCATGAATATGTAACTGGACAAGAAGTCCCAAGGAAAGATCATTATAATCAATAATACGTCATCCACATGTGTTATTGTATGATTTGTTATTCATGCTAATAAGGTTTGTTCTTAAAATGTCATTTGGTTTCTGTTTTGTTTTTCTGGGTTCTTATAAAAGTGTTCTCTGTGCAGTCATACTGTACTTCTATGTACTTTGCAGTTGAGGCTCCATTAGCTCTAAAAGTATAGGAGCTGCTGTCAGCTACAGTACAAATCAAAAGATTCAGTGTATCATAATGGTCTCTAGTTTCAGTCCAGTTGCTAGATCTAAAAGCACACATGCATTAAGAAGTTCTGGAGGTTCAAAGCACAGAAGAGGCCATGTGCCTCAGGTCTCTGAGTGTCTTCCTCCTGTGAGTTTACCCTCCCACTCCTGACACTATCTCTGGGTCAGCACTTCTGCCATATGCGCAGAGAGCTGCAGGGGAGCTCTGCAGTGAGACACACATGAGCATGTATACAATAACATGTTCATTATTTTCTCTTCCATACTTAATACATCGCTTCAGTCCAGTATTGTACTGGACACATTTACTCATGTCTGTGTTTAAAACATAAGGCCATCATTCCTAATCTGCTTGTCATAAGGGGGCAGAGTCAAAGCAATGTAATGCAATAATAATATCCTTCATTTTTAGGAAATACAGGAGATCAATTGTCTGCCCACTGTAACAAATAAAGTAATGCATTCAAAGTGAACTGGTCTGAGAAAATAAAGAAATTAACCCTCTTACACCAACCCTATCAACAAGTAACTAAGTATCTTAACAGGGTCAGTTCTTTCGAAGCTAGTGGAGAGGATATTCATCTGTCTTCCTATTCCTTGGAATAAAACTTACAAGTAGGAGTTGTGTGGGTACAGATGGTTTTGCTGAGGTCTCAATATATTCCCCAGTACTACTACTTAGATTTATGACTTCTGTGGCCGGTGCATTCCTCTCACCGACACTTTATCTGGTCCAGCAGATGCTCATGTTTCTATCTGTGCTCAGCAAGTGAACCGAAATTAGGATATTTATGAGAGTCTGAACGTGCTGACTCATTGCATTTAAGATAATTAAATAGTTTGATACACTTTTTTATCCTCGTGCTATCAGAGAGAAGTATGTACAGTATGGGTCTGAGAGTGTAGACTATAAGTATGTATGAGTTATAATACTTTCTGTATGTAACTATGTGTCAGTTATAGCATAGATTTAGGTTATAAACTGACTTCCAGTCTTTTTTCCTCCTCATTGAACCCATCTCTCTACCCCTGCTTTTCTTTTTTATATCCCGTTTTTTCTTTGTTTCAGAGTAATGAGATGCTGGAGCTACAGAGGAGCCGGATGAGGGAAGAGGTCAAGGAGTACAAGTTCAGAGAGACCAGACTGCTTCAGGATTACACAGAGCTGGAGGAGGAGAACATCACGCTGCAGAAACTGGTGTCTACGCTCAAGCAGAGCCAGGTTAGTATCAACTCATTCGACTAACTTCTCAATAACACCCCACACCAGCAAATCTGCCTCATGCAGATGTGTCATCGCCTTCAATGATGTGACGCCAAGCCCCTTCTCAGTGGAGATGAATGACTCACGCTCAGTTTCCCAAATCACTTCCAAAACCACCTTGGAATGTGGTCCCCTTTATGTCTTCAGTTCCAGGATGCACTGAGTCAAACAGTGCTCTCAGCGTGTTGCTCATCATCTTTTATTTGCCTTAAGGTGCTACAGCATCCCTTGTCCAATTACACAGTCATACAGTGTCTGTGTGGGCTTTAATCACTTTCTCTCTCATACCTGTGCTGGAGTAGATTAACGTCATATATCATGTGTTGTGATGTAAGACTTTGATATTGTTGATCTTACTGTAAAGATTACATCTAAATAAAGTAAGTGACAGGTGTGAAAATGAAAGCCTTTACCTGCTTTGTAACCAAATACAAAATAATGAATACATTTTTTTTACCACATCAAAAAAACACATTTCTTAACTTGTCTGCTGCTAATTTGTTTTACTCACACCTTCCTTGTGTCCCCTCCGGTGTGACCAAGGATTGGGCCATCAAATCCTTAACAAACAGAATGCTTTAGAATGTAATTAAGTATTTCAATTAAATGTTGTCTACTCTTTCTTTCCTGTTCCTGCTGTTCCTCAGGTGGAGTACGAGGGACTGAAACATGAAATCAAGGTACTAGAGGAGGAGACTGTTCTGCTCAACAGTCAGCTGGAAGACGCATTACGTCTGAAGGACATTTCTGAGGGTCAGTTGGAGGAGGCCTTGGATGCCCTCAAGAGCGAGCGTGAGCAGAAGAACAATCTGAGGAAGGAACTGGCCCACCACATCAGCCTGGGTGACAGCGTCTACGGAGCAGGGGCCCATCTGGCGCTCACTGTCACTGGCGTTGAGGGCCTCAAGTTCCCAGAGGAGACCAACGGCACCAACGGCAGCGCCATCCCTGCTGCTAACGGCAACAATGAGGACAGCAATCGCCGCAACGGCCACGTTCACACGGGCACCGGATCGGCTAAGATGAACGGGGACTACCGACCAGGCAGGAAAGGAGAAGGCCTGCACCCCGTGCCAGACCTGTTCAGTGAGCTCAACCTGTCGGAGATGCAGAAGCTCAAACAGCAGCTGCTGCAGGTGGGTCTAAAGAAAATATAGCAATAAATCCCACAGTAAATTAAATTACCCAGAATAACCCAAGTAAAACCACCAGTTTTGACGCGCAGCTGCTCGAAAGCATGCGTGTTTTGTTCAGCCCTTTCGTATCATTGAATGTTATTTTCAAGGTCAGCACTGACGCCACTTGAACGTCATATTGGTTGTGTGTCGAGTTACTGCCTGGAAGATTTTAGTCGCTTTAAAGCTGCAACCGCCGCTAACCCCAAGGCCAGTTACTGCAGCCCACAGCACTTTATAACACTAGCTGTATTGATCCACAGTTGTTAGTGGAGAGAATGAGTCGTCTTATCACTTGTCTAGCGTCAGCTGAAACACATATTCATTCATTGTTTTGAAAGTTAAAGACCACACATAATCACTAATTATTAATTAGTGATTGCGGCAAGAGCCTATGGCCATGCCCAGATGAACTGCATATCATGTGTTGTGTATAATGTATGCTCTCATATGCGCTAATGTCGTAGTGGGAGTGATGAAGCTGAAACGTTGAGCAGTAGAGGCAGCACAGTTGCGTGTGCCATAGAGAGCCCTGTCAGGGTGATTAGCATCCAACAGGCACAGGGAGCAGATGCAGAGGCAATACAGAGACAGAAACTGACTATATTCTGCTTTTACTTTAGAGACAAGGGGACAGACATAGAGGCCTCACTGGGAAGTGACACCCAAAGAAGGAGAGAAAATATCATGCAAAGTTTTTTGTCCACAGGCACCGTTCATTTATACATTTATATCACAATTAGCTGAAACTTAGCATTGTGAGAAGCTATTTCCATGAACAGAGTATAAATATAGGGTTTATTTAATAAAGTATACTGTATTTCTCACCCGAGTGCAACACACACTCATGAACAGGCACCTCTCACAAGAGGAATACATAAAAATCAAAGGTAGATCAGATTCATGCTAAAATCTAATCAAGTCATTACTGTTCATTTTTGCCCCTAGTTGAGCTCCTTGGGGAAATACACAATTAGATTAATGGCTGCTATATTAGCAGTGGGGCTTTCTCCGTAAACACAATTACTCACTAATCAATTTTCTCTTTCAAGTAGATTATTCTGGTAAAGATGTTAAACGCCAGCAGCATCAGGCTATAATTTGCCAGTTGATTTTTCTTTCTCAATATATAAAGAACATACAATTGCACACAATTCCATTTTAGGTTTTCACTCATCAAGTATTAATCATCATCGAATTTGTTTAAGGTATTTGCTTAGCTTACTTCCGCGATCGAAGAGATGGATCAATACAATTTTACCCTTTCAGTGCTGGGGGAGCACACTCCACAAGAAGCAACTAAACAGCTAACTCATTTTAGTTCCCGATGTCTTTACTAACAGTTTTTGAGTTAAGCAACCCGCACTACATACCTTTATACAGTCAGAAATGCAGGTCAACTGATATGATACATTGTTAGTCCATGATTTGCTTGTGTTTGTTCACTTGCTGCCTAATAATGATGGCTGCATGGAACAGTATCTTTATCTGAGTTATGCAGGTCATACTGATTGCACATTTACGTAACTCCGTAAGTCCTGCTATTCTGTAGCTTTTATCAGTGGCCCCTAAATAATGCTGCAGGTTAAATAAGTTTGATCTGTTAACATGACAGAACACATTAATGCAGTATTATATAAGAATATATAAAGGCCTTGGACTTTGGCTTCATGAACATGTGTCTCATTAAACATATATGCAGCATTCTTCCCTCACTGTCTTGACTGCCTCTCATGTGTCTCCTGTCCTGCAGGTGGAGCGCGAGAAGTCGACGCTGCTCATGAACCTGCAGGAGTCGCAAACCCAGCTGCAGCACACTCAGGGCGCCCTGACCGAGCAGAATGAGCGGGTCCATCGCCTCACGGAGCACGTCAGCGGCTTGAAATGTCTCAATGGAGGCAAAGAGCTCGCTGACCCACAGGAGACTGAGAAACCTGACGGTGGCTCCTTCTCACCACCAGCCAATGGTCACCATGATCCCGATATCCACGGCTTCGAGATCCTGGAGTGCAAGTACAAGGTGGCGGTGACCGAGGTGATCGACCTGAAAGCAGAGCTCAAGGCCCTGAAGGAGAAGTACAACCAGGCCGTGGAGGGGCAGGGGGACAGCCACGGTGACGACAGGCTCCCGGAACTAAGTGAACAGGTTTGTCATTATTACTTACATGTGTGTTGTTATTACTGCATTGTTTTTATTGGACAATATTAACCTCAACTCAGTTGTTTTGCACCCTGTGATGTTGCAAATGTCCAACTCATTTCTTCCAAGCAGGTGACCCATTTGGAGCGTAGTGAGAGCAGGGAGAGGGTGGCGAGCCTGGAGATAGAGCTGCGAGCGGCCGCGTGCACAGCCACAGAGAGCCAGGGCATGCTGAATGCAGCACAGGATGAGCTGGTAACCTTCAGCGAGGAACTGGCACAGCTCTACCACCACGTCTGTCTGTGCAACAATGAGACACCCAACCGCGTCATGCTGGACTACTTCCGCCAGAGCCGGGTCACACGCAACGGCAGCCTGAAGGGCTCCGACGACCATCGGGCTTTGCTCTCGCCTCGCCTGGCCCGACGCCTCGCCGCTGCATCGGCAGCCTGCTCCTCCGAGCCCACGCGCAGTCCCAAGGACTCCCCGTCCAGGGACGCCCATCACAACGAGACAACGACCAACACAGTGGACTCCTGTCACAGCAGCCCCACCCGCAACCCCACGGGCTCCCCAGTCATCACAGTCTCTCCTTGCCCATCCCCAGGGCCCTCAGAGGTCGGTGGGGACCTGCGGAAGGAGCCCATGAACATCTACAACCTGAACGCCATCATCAGAGACCAGATCAAACACCTCCAGAGGGCTGTGGACCGCTCGCTGCAGCTGTCCAGGCAGAGGGCCGCAGCTAGGGAGCTGGCGCCTATGCTTGACAAGGACAAGGAGTTGTGCTTGGAGGAGATCCTCAAACTGAAGTCGCTGCTCAGTACCAAGAGAGAGCAGATAGCCACGCTCAGGCTAGTGCTGAAGGCCAATAAACAGGTGAAAGAGAATTTGACTTTGTACTTAATATACCACATGTGCAAACAGAAAGAAACCTATCAATTGTCTTTTTTGTGTCAGAGATCTGAATGAGACCAACGTACTGTAATATAATGTTACACTGTCCTCACTGCAGACAGCAGAGGGTGCACTGGCAAATTTGAAGAGCAAGTACGAGAATGAAAAGACGATGGTGACAGAGACCATGATGAAGCTGAGGAACGAGCTGAAGGCTCTGAAAGAAGATGCCGCCACCTTCTCGTCTCTCAGGGCCATGTTTGCCACAAGGTGAGAGGGGAAGTATTAATGCTTCTCAGCTGCAAAAGTGAAAATGTAAACATTCCTTAAAATTATAAATAGATACAGGCTGAATCTGTGTTTCTTCCCTCTGTACCTTTCTCTCTCTCCCCCTATCTCTCTCTCTCTCTCTGTAGATGTGATGAGTACGTTACTCAGCTGGATGAGATGCAGAGGCAGCTGGCGGCAGCAGAGGACGAGAAAAAGACGTTGAACTCCCTCCTCCGTATGGCCATCCAGCAGAAACTGGCCTTGACCCAACGGCTGGAGGATCTGGAGTTTGACGACGAGCAGGTTTACCGTGGCCGCGGCGCTAAAGTGCCCAAGATTAGAAGCAGCCCGCCCAAAGTAAGTGGCAGAGGGGCCTTCACGGCTCCCTCCAGTCCCACCAGGCTCCACAGCCCCTCCATTATCACCACCCACACCTCCCTGACCCTCACTAGTCCTCCCTCTGTAGAACTAACCGTCTGTCCGTCCATGTCCGCGTGGACTTCAGACACACTTTCTGAAACAATCCAGACCTCAGCTTTAACTTTTCCACCGAACTTCAGTTTCCCTCATTTGCCTCTCGGCCCCCAACCCAACATGGCAGACCCTGAGCGGCTAACCTTAGAGTTCAGACGACTCATTTATTCGAGACAAGACATAGGTCGACCGTCCCCATCCCACAGCGGCGGTAGCCCTGGCTCAGTGTCTCCTCACATTCGACGAAGGCGATGACCGCATCAACACCCCCCACACCCAGCACCGATATCCACTATGTACACAGTTCACAGAAGCCATTGGATTATGTGGGACACAGAGGGGAGGAAAACTGGTTTCCCATGTCGTTGTGGTTTGAACATGCAGCAACACTCAGGAAGAAGGAGCCCCTGACAGCTTGCTCCATCCTCAAAACAGCACTCAGCAGCTTTTTTCTTATTGTTAAGGTTGGACTGCATATACTTTTCTAATGACCACCTTATGAATGTGACATCAGGCGTCTTTCTCTGCGCCTGAATAGCTGCTACCATAAAATGTGACATTAAGTATCCATCTCTTAGAGCACTGGGAAGTGTTTCAAAGTGAAAACCAAGCGAAAAATGGCTGCAGCCTCTGCTTCAGCATTACAGCACCTCCCTGTGGCAGACTCCGTTAATACATGTTATAATGATTATTTGTTACAATTTTTATTTAAATGTTATTTAACTACTCTATTCCATAAAACTATTATATGTTGTAAATTATATTTCCTCCAGTTCATTCTTGCATGCCTATTTTGTCGCATCTAACGTTCGGTCAAAAAGCATTTGACAGGCTTAAAGTTTGTTACTTGGTTATTGACGTGTTGTCCAGAGTAATATGGAAACAAGCCAGATCTCCTCTCTGTGCCTCAACCTCCTATGTGACTGTCCCTTAGTTCACCTAATCACCTGGCCCATGCGTAGTATCCAACAAAAAAAAAAGCAGAGGGGGATAAACTAGATCCATTTCTCCATAAACCTCTCTCACAGTATTCCCAGTTTTCTCCACCAGATAGCAGTGTTTTAAAACATTTCCATTCTCTTTCCTGTCAAATGCTGTTCGACCTCTCTCTCTCTCTCTCTCTCTCTCTCTCTCTCTCTCTCTCCTTTGTCCTACCTCAGATAATCATACAGAATATAGCATAAGCGAAACAGCATAAACAACATTTTAGGAGAACACAACGCCACATAAACAAACTACTTTTAAGTGGAACAGACGAGCATGACTGGTGGAGTTCATGAATATAATTGAGCAGCAGGTGTTAAGCCGGACTGGATTGTTCAGCAGTATATCCACTGTGTGTGTCCTTCTCTCTTTGTGCTGTACAAATCAATATAATATTGAATTATTTAAGTGTGTGTGTGTGTGTGTAAATATGTTCATGTCTGTGTCTCTTTGTTTCCACCTCCAGTGCTGATTGTCTAGTGGTGGAGAGACTGGTCCTGTCAATGTGATCAGATGAGACTGGTTTAGTTACCTTCACACTATGCAGGCATATACCGTAATTACCGACATAGTGAAACACTGATTTCCACAGCAGGAGAATCACATTTCTCATCCAAGAGAAACGAAATGAGGAGGATTATCTCCTACATTATGTAAACGTGTTAGCATATAGCAGCAAACCAGTTGTAGTCTCTGACAAGATCTTCACCTGTCTTGTCCTCCGTGTTTTCTCTGTCCAATTGTCTAACCCGGAGTGTCACCTCTCTGTATATCTGTCTAATTTATCAGTTTCTTGTAGATTGTCAGCAGCCTGCTGCCTCAGTACCGTCACTCTCCCCACAACTAAGGCGAAGGAGAGCCTCCCTAGCCCGCAGGTAACAAGCTGTACAACCTGCGAGTAGTAGGCTCATTGACATCTATCTATTTGTCCATCCATCCACTACACGCCATCATGAGCACGCCGTTCACATTCTGTTCAATGCACACATCTTCTGTTGGTTGCACACCTGTATCTGTAGACGATAAATGGTCCTGAATGCTCTCAGTTTTTACACTTTACATTAGCTTCTTATTTGCATGTTAAGTTTTGCATGGTTTCTATACGTGCTTGAACTGGATATATTTAATGACAATTCTACTTTTTGTAATTGCAATTTAAAAAATAAAAACAACGATATTAAAATAAGCATGTTGTTTCAAAGTTCAAGGTTAGCTTTGGATGTGCACCGGTGTTTGAGTTAACCTACAGACTGGGCAACAAGTTGTCTGTCTTTATTTTTGGAAAGCGAATAAGTGTATATCCCAAAAAGCCTTTTTGCCCTCGTCACATGTTGCATTTTTATTTGTTGATTTTGTGTAACCTCTTTCTTCCAACAACTGTTCCCCTGTCGGTCGGTAGTCTTTTTCACTCCATCTTATTAATTCTCCTCTCTTGTCTCTCTGCATTCTTACAGTCCTAAATTGTTGGCAGACCTCCAGGAACACGGTACAGTCCTGTCCAGTAGCAGTAGCCTTCTCCCCCCCTGCGACCCTCGTAACTGTCTGGCCCAGCAACCGCAGCCCCCCGGCACCTAACCTCGCTGCTGCAGGCCTCGGTCTGGAAGGAGTCATGCAGAGACAGAGACACTCTGGATGGGGGTTCCCTAACTAAAACTCCCCCCAACCTAGCGGTCCCACCTGGTGCTTACTGGACTCTGTGACCCCCCCCCCCCCTCCTTAGCGCTACATGGTCCCGCCCTCAGCAGGAGGCCTCCTGGTTACATGGGTCGCAGAAGAAGAGCAAGACACTCTCTTCTTCTCTGGATGTGACATCATGTCCTGGAAAGGACTGAACTGAAGCGACAAATCACGGGAATATTTTCCCCTATTTCTATTTGTATTTATTTGTAATTTATTCGCTCTATTGATTATTTATTTACATTTTGATTTGTGACAAGTTTCTGGGATATTTATTACTGGAATGTTTTTTTTTTCTGTGTTTGTTAGTCGTTCTTCAATATGGAAATCAATACGTGTTTTACTGCTGTGGAGAGGACTTCTGTGATCACAGATAATTTAACACATTCCCTTCTGAACATGGACGGTACTCCTGGACAAAGGAAAACCAACGCACCCACAACCAGAACTGTCACAGTTATTTCTGGTCTAGTGAACAGGTTTAAAACTTGCCTAACCAAACTATACGCCACTTAAAATGTTAGATATTGTCAGTATGATTATCAAAACATTTACAAACAGTAGGAGTTCGGTTTGATGTTGCAAACAGACTAATGAAGGTAAACATTTTATTGCATGAATTTTGTTTGTTGTTGTGATGATTGGTGGATTTCAACTACCTTTCTTACGTCACTAGTCTTTCTTAGGTTGTTTTTTTTTATACTGAGATTTGTTTATGTTGCAAATCATGAGCATACAGAAAAGACTATTTTATACCTCCTATTATTTGTATTTACTTTTACATCAGACTCTAGTGACATGGTTGTGTCTGTTACGTAGCTCAGATCTCTTCCGAGACCGAGATAGACGAGAGACTGAGTGTTTGAGATCAGGACTAGGGCTGTTGGCCTGGGTTTTTGCCTTTTGAATTGCACAGGTTTATTAAGTGAGTGAACTGACCTCCATCTTTTTAACATTAGTTAAGGACAGAGGGTTCCCCAAAGGTGTGCCTCTTCTAGAGTTACCGTCACTGTCATGTCAACACTGTATTCTCCCCATAAAGTGTAAAGCTCTTTCACTGTATTGGCCACAACCCCAGAAAACTGCTATTATCACCCCTGGCTCCTCCTGTTGAGAGTGAGAGAAATTACATTTTCAACATCCCAAGCTACACTTGTCTGTCATCTTAACTTCTCCATGCTCAGCTGTCCCTACATGCGTCCTTCAAACAGTATGCAGGTCAGTCCAAGCACAATTATGCACTATGCATTATAGCAATACATTAGTTCCGGTCGTAGATTGATCTGATTAAGATTTACTCAATCTTTCCACCATTTCTGCGACCATGAACTAACCAGCAGGCTCACAAGAAACATAAGACAGCAAGAGTGTCTCCCCAAAATGGGGACACAATCAAGATTGTTTCTTTTTGAAACAGTGTTTTCGATCATAGAGGAATGGGGCTAAGTCGGACTGAGGTGGGTGTTATGTGTGAAGTTTGTTGCATAATTGAAGTCCCATTTCTCAGTCTTTATACCCTCATATCAATGTCTTTAATGTTCATGTTCTCCTCACTGCACTGAATACATATTTTTGCCAGATGGATATGAAACGGATAAACTGAAACTACAGAGCCAGTATAGTGTTGGAACGACGGATAAAAGCCTTTCTGTTACATCAACAATGAATGAGTGGGCTCTTTCTTTCTGTTCTCTGTGTGTACACTTGTTAGATTTGTCTTTGTTAACATTGTTACTTTTGCAACTACAGAGTGATGCAAATGTTTGGTTCAAAAGTAGCTTATGAACCCACGCAGGCTCATTGGTGACCTAGCTCTCTCTTGGTTTGCTTGCACAATATAGCAGTGGATGGAGAGAGACTAATCCAGTGAAAGAAAAAAAAGTGGTTTAAAAAGAACAATAGCTATACTACAGTGGGTTTAACAGTTTCTCCTCCATTTAAAACAGTGTTAAATTGGTTACACAAGTAAATAAAAGACCTGTCCTTGGATTTGTATGTGACTTTGTTGTTTGTGTCCTTTTCTCTATCTCATCAACAAACTACACAGAAAATAACTCTGTATACAAGCATATACATAGACAGCACACAATAGGTTAACATGTTAAAAGAAACGCACCAGAGATTAGACATTGATCCTCATAATTTGTTTTCTGCATCACCCTAAACAGAGTATTTTTTACAGTACGAGAGAAACTATTGTTTTAAAGCACAAGGGGCCGTGATTTGAGTCAGTACAGAGATATGAAGCAATCTGTTGCAGGCAGAGGATGAGGTAACAGGAGACATCAGCTTATTGTATCTGATAGTAAGAAGATCATCAGTGTGTTTTGGTACTGAGCGTATTGTACACTTAATAAGACATCGTCAAGTTGGCTCTTTTCTTATTAAATGGCTCACTTTAATTTCCTTTTCCCTTTGGTCGTATCTTGAATGCTCAAACTATTAGGATTAATTATCAGTTGTATTAACATAATCACAACCAAAAGAAAAATTATAATCACAGTTGATGTGCTTTACTGTAACGTCCAGTCATAATAAATACTTCTCGGTCTCAACTATTATCCAAATAACTATGATAAGGCCACATTTTTTGCTTACAGTAGGAGCTTTCCCATCATGATCTGCTTCACTGAATATCTAACAACACACAGCGATATATATTATAGATCATGTATCAACTGCTGACAAACCCCTTGAATAAATAAGAACGGATGTTTACTTTTGCAGTGGTGGAATCAAACTAATTGCTTTTACTGAAGTACTGTACATCAGTACAATTTTTAAATACTTGTACTTTACTTTACCATTTTATGCTACTTTCTACTTCTCTTCCACTACATCTCAGAGGCAAATATTGTATTTCTTTACTCCACTACATTTATTTCAAAGCTTTAGTTACTAGTTACTTTGCAAATTTAGATTGTTGATACAAATATAAGGGAAATAGTAGGTTCAAATATATTATTACATATAGTAAATATAGTAATGCTGTAGTAGATCTGGATTCTTCTTCCACCCCTGGACTTTAGTAAGCTACGTAACACAATGTCACACTTTTTATGGAATATCTTACGTGTGACTTATTATCTCCAACTAATACAGACACAAGATTATCAGCATGATGAAACAAAATATGTTTTGTGGGGGGGGGGAGCAACAGTAGAGACATTGTCTGGGTGAAATAATAAGGAGGAACGCACCGCCAGTACGCACTGAGGGGGGCTAAGGGCGGGGCTTTGGAGAACACCCTCATCAAGGTGACTTTGCTCAGAGAAAAGTTAAACATGTCGAGTCAAACGAAACATGTGGTGTACAGCTGTTACTTTGATGTTACTCATTGACCCGCGCAGGCGCACATGGGCTGCCGCCGCGCAGCAGGTCGCGCTACAGAGATTGTCGTCAGGAGGGTACTGCGTTTCTTTAATAGTTATTTCCGGTCAATTTGAATGCGTTTCACTTTAGCATCTCAATGCTGGAGGGGCCAACGGCTTGTAAAAGAATGGACGGTTTCAGCAGAGTCGCTTTTCGCAGGAAGCAATCCAGTCTGGACACCGAGGAGCCAGAGGAAGCAGGTGAGCTTTTTTAAGGAATGCTGGGACAAAACAGATTTGACAAACTATTACAAAAACAAACAATGACATTAAGATACATATATCTGGACTGATTTGTCATACATATAGGCCTACATATTTTTTTATGGAAATGTTCTTGTTTACTATCCTGTGCAGTAAGAGCATGAGTACAAACCTGAAGGATTATTACAGGCTGTGAAGTCTATAACTGGGTTGCTGGTGACTCAGTGTTATGGCTTTAACAGGTCTTGCGTTAGCCGTCATGTTTTTTTTCAATCTGGTTGGGAAAGCATGGAATGGCCAGACTGTAACACACCTACAGTGTAGCCCTTGTTTACACACCACCTCTGACTATCTGGCTGCTCAGCAGGTATGAAGGTTTCAAAGGCAAGCCCAAGCCTGTTGTGCTGGAGGGTACTTATTTTTCACTCTTAGGAAGTCCTAGAACTTATTCTGCTCAGGATGCAACTCTCAGGAACATACAAAGATAAATTATCTGACAGGTCCCTGTGCAGAGTCTCAGCTTTAAAAGCCTGATCGAAAAACAAGTCCTGGGATCTGTATCCCTACAGGCTTCCAGATGGGTCTTTGCGCAGCTGTAACTGAAAGTTTGCCCAGGATTTAGTCCAACTAAGCATTATAAAATACTCCGAAAAACTGGGATCCAAATACAAGTCAGCACTCCTGCAGTGTGTGCTGTCTGGGCACGACCAACTGAGACAGGAGGGGGCTTCGCCTTATCTTGCAACTCTGCGGAGTGCTTGTGCTAACATGCAGCTGAGGATACTGCACTATACTGGCAGCCTGATGTGAACTTTGCCCTGTGGTTGGTAGTGTCACCGTTAAGATCGGGCAAGGTGCTCTCAGCTCATAAGACACAACATGCTGCCTCAGTCACGCTTCTCAGGTAATGAGCTGTATGTCAGGAAGTGAGGTAGACACTAGAATATTCCAGTCAGTGAATCACTATGTGTTAGCAATACTGGAGTCTTCTATGTGAAGTTTATAGATTGTGTTCATCATCATTTGTTACAATTTTTGGTAATATACTGTACAATATATTGAATCTCCAATGCTTTCATACACATTGGTCAATAAGAAGGTATGCAGGGCCGAACTGTGTAATTTTGTGTTTTCTATAGATGTACAGCTTTTACCTTTTACATTTCCTCTGGTCCTCCCACTGTATTCTGTTTCACTTGGTTCAAAGCAAAATGTAATCTTGCGTTTCTGTCGTGGCTGACCGCATGTCTCGGACCACGACTGTGGTTTTCAGTAGAGAAGCTGTATTACACTTCCAAGGATCGATCCTGCTCTGTTATTCTGACTTCATACGTCTGCGTCTGTTTCACAACATTCACCAGAGTAGTGTCAAATTGGATCTTTAGGCCGTCCTATTTGTGCTGACGATGATTTGTTATCATTTATATCTATTTTGATTGATTCTTCCTGAACAAATGGTTAGGAAATAGCAAGTCAATAAGTCCATTGTCCTTTCAGCCCAGTCATCCCCGAATGTGAGCTGCAATACATAATGTCCCTGTCAGTGCAATGTAAATCTCAACACTCTCTTTGGATATCATCTTACACTTCAAAGAGGTCGATTTGTTTCTGTCTCTCTCACTTGTCTGAGGTCGAGTTTGCCTTAGTATCCAATCCATCTTATTATGACTCACGTGTGTGGAGTGAAATCTAATTTGTGTTTATAGCACAAATAGCTCGGGGGCCTGTAGGTTTGAGCTGGTGTCACTGTGAGGACAGCTGTATTAGTCTACAACAATGACCCGGTTTGTTTTCGGTCCGCTAAGACAAAGGCAGTGGGACTGAATGAATCAGATGCTGTGTGGCCTGCTAGCCTACTGCTTCTGCTATTGCTTTGCTGCACTGGTGCCCATTCATCCTGAGCTGAACCCTCTCACTGTCCTCTGCTGCCTTTAACTCACTTGAGTTAATAGTGGCTCCCCTGTGTCGCCCAGTTCATGATGGCTTAAAGATTATTTATTTTTACATGCCGTGCATTGCTGTACCACGTCAATATACACTAGTACCCACCAATCACAGCTCCGGGGTATATGAGACGCACTGCTTCATGTTTGATGAATGTCTTGGCCCCTGAAAAGTTAATGGGCAAATCTGCTTTAATCACATCAACGCATGCACATGCGCTCTCTCTCTCTCTTTCTCTCTCTCTCTCTCTCTCTCACTCTCTCTCTCACTCTCTCTCTCTCCTACTAAACACATGTAAACTGAGAGACTTACTCAGTGAGGGGGGGGGGGGGGGTACATACAAATCACAACATTGGCTTATAGTTAGTTTTGATCAGTTTTCTTCTGCAACGGTATAAACCATTTGCCATTGTTCCGCTTTGTCCTCTCATCGAAGTTGTAAACTCTGATTCCAAACAATACTTTTTTAGGAGCGGGGGGGGGGGGGGGGGGGTTTCATTATCACACAGGATAATGTAAATAATAAATAACAAATAAATAATAAACATATTACTAAAACAACAATCAAATGTGAATATTTTGGTTCAAAGTGAAATTTGGTTATCAAGAATTAATTCATTAAAGCAGTACTAGTCAATATTTTTATTTACGAGCTTTAATTCAATATTGCATTCAAGTTTATGTGATTTCATTCAGTCTTAAAGAGGCGTAGAGTGCCAAGGGAATTACATTTTTGTCCTAATTTGTTTCGGCATTCATTTCTTTCCATAGATCTACTGTAGTTAGCTGTGTTTTCCTACAATATCCTGTTCCCTCTTTGTTCTTCATTAACCGGACATTAAGCTGTGTGGAGGAAGTATTGTCCCGATAGAGGCTATCAATCGCCATCAAGAGAAACTGTCAATGTATCTTCATCACCGACTTAACCTAAATGATTTTATCGTCGTGTGCCAACTGTGATTATTGTGAGCATATTGTTCTTGAGGTGTTCAAAGCAAAAGGTCAACAAACAAAAAAAGTCAACTCCTCAAGTAGATATTGATCTTTGTTAATGCATAACTTCTAATTATATTGACGAACACAAAATTACTCCTCCTTAGTATTTGAGTATTTGGAAGATTATTGCTCTCTTCTTCAGTGCTTTATCGTACAGATGATGATAATTTCATCAGCTACTCCACAGCTAACCAGTGTCGGTAGTTCGGTCTCTCCTCTACGTTCTGGGGAGCAGACAACGTTGATTGAATATTAACCGAAAGTGGCGTCCGCCTCTTTCAGACCCCGTTTTGTGCGTACGCAGTGGTTATAAACGAGACCCCAGGGCTTTCGCAAAGGCAACAAAATATAAACGTGACAGTCAACGCTGGCGAGACCGTACATGGGCAGTTACTACCAGTTGATTGATCTCATTGATCTCAGCATGCCATTGTGTAACATAGCACTTACTGCCTAAACATTGTGACCACTTGAGGGTATTGTAACATACACGCCTCCAGTCCCTAGTGCGTCTCTATCTTGAGCTTTTTTTGGACGATAATCTTGTATATCGTTTTCTTTAAAGCAATATTGTCAGTTGGGGAATTTGTACGTCGCCCAACCCTAACCCTACACGTACTTTAAATTTAGTATGACTCTGTAACTTGGCAGACTTTACTGTAAAAATAACCGCAGTCATCTAGTATTCAGGCTGGAAAAATGGGGTGTAATGTGTGCACTTTTAGCATCTAGAAACCATTACCATATTAATAGAACACAGGGGAACCGTATCCCCTTCATGTCCTTTATAAAAAGAAGCAATGATTATCCACATGGTGACTTTATTTGCAGAAGTTAAATCTGTGATTTCCTGGGATGTGTGTGTTTGGGTGACTTGCCAACATAGGACAGTGAGGCAACCAAACAGAACAACGAATTCAATTGTGAGTAAAAGTTTACAATACCATACGTTAACATTTGTGTTGTTCAACCATATATCCTGGATTAAAAACAGTAAGTAAACAAATTGATAACATTGTGAGTACTACCACTTGCTTACAGACAGCTCAGAGATTCGATTCAGTTTATATTTTTGTTTATTTAACGAGGATAAATAACATGAAAAATGGAAAAAAATGAACAAAGTAAACACAAAATCATTGCTCGACATTTGCGGAGCGGCAGCAGCAGCACAGGGCCCTGAACTTCCTGCCGAAGAATCTTCTGACCCTTTTCGCCCGTCGGTTTCTGGAGCCGATGGCTCCATCGGAGTCAGAGGGACTATAGACTGCAACCTCGTCCGATTCAGTCATGGGTGGTGCAGTCAAAGCTTCGTCAGCTGTGACTGTACCTTCGTCAGCTGAAACGCTGAGGTACAGGTCAGTCGATACAGGGCCGGTCGAAGCTTCCGTAGAGGCAAGGGCGACTGCGGCTTCATCGCGGTCAGCTGAACCAGCGGGGGCAACTGTGGCTCGATCATACGAGGCACCGCCGTCTGAGTCTTGACCAGCGGGAGCTGAAACTTGCTCCATTGGACCTCTCACAGAAGTTCTCTCTTGAGACGTCATTGACTCCGGTCATCAGGGGAGCGTCATCTGAACATGCTTGTGCTGAAACAGCGGCACCAACTGAGGCATCATTGGAGCAAACAGCAGGTACAACTTTCACATCTGAGGCTCTTGATTCGGTGGCAGCAGAGGCTATGACTTCCTCACCATCCGGTTCGGTCAGGGTGACAAACGGGTGACGCAGAGCATCACTTGGCGTAACTCTCTCCTGAGGGTTCATACGCAGCATCCCAAGCAGGAGGCCGACAAAACTCATCTTGCACCCAAAGCTCTCTTCTGGGTTCAGCTGCATTTGGAATGATAACCATGGTGGCAGTAGGTCAGGAAGCCAGAAAAATAACTCGTGAAAAACTCACCTGTATGCAACAGGCTGGATGATAACACCTCGCTTGACTTTAGCGGCTGCGATGGCTGAACCAAAGTCAATGAGTTTGACTCTGAGGTGCTTTTGCTTCGTCAACATGATGTTTTGCGGTTGGATATTGGCGTGGATGACACCGGCGAGCAGCTGCAGAGGCAGAAGAAGAAATAAACACACTGCAGTTGAAAATCTACAATTCTGAACGTGTTGGTGTGCACACAGATATGCAAGTCAACATGTTAGCATTGCTCGGTGCTAGAAGGATCAGATACCTGTTGCGTGATGGGTTTGATTGCAGGTAGAGAGAGCGTCTCTCCCTCAGCAGATTCTTGTCCAACATTTCGAAAGCAAGAGAAGTGTGCCCTTTGTATTGGACGTCCTCAAAGAACCGAACAATGTTTTCTGCATCAAGACCACGGATCCTTTTCAGCATAGCCAGCTGGAGACAATACACAAGATATCAGGCAAGTTGCTACAGCTGAGTGGCAGTTACTGTTATTAGTAAATGGCATTTTTATGAAACTTTCCACTCAAGGACTCAGACGATGTACCTCTCTGTTGGGCTCAAGGGAACCGGCGGGCCTCTTCTTGAAGATCTTAACGGCCACGACGTCTTTGGTGTTGACGTTTTTGCATGTGGCGACTTTGCTGAAGCAGCCGGTGAACATGAAGCCCTGCAGCTCGTACACACTCTGCTTACTGTACAGCACGTCCCGGAGTTGTACCTCTGAGTCGCCGGAGCCTTGGAACGGAAACATGGGGTTAGAGCGTGTCAAGCCACGGCATTCAGTCCAAACAGCATGCACGAACATAAAACTAAACTACGCAGGCCGTTCTAATTCACCGTTCGTACATAAATTTATCTAAAGTAACTATAATTTGTATAAAATATACAAATGACATAATCCTAAACAGCATGAACTCATGCACTTAACACAGTTTGGGTGGGGGGGGTTATATTGCACACTTCACCACTGCCCATCTAGGAGCAAAATCAATGTAATTAAGGCTATCAAGAAAAGTCACTCCCCACTCCCTTCTTTTAAATACATTTAACCAGCAAGAAATAAAAGGCCTTTAATCCTTCCTCATCTTAGGGAATGATCACATTCATTTTTCAGTTATTTTGTTTAATTAATCACTTACCTAACTATAAAGAAAGGAATCTCTGTATTAGTGTGGGCATATCAATTAATTGAACGTTTATCTTTTAAATTCCTGATATTGATTAATTTACTCAAAATAAATATCAAAATCTTTTTTAATTGATTATCTTCTCTTAAAAACAAACAAATGTAAAAAGATAATAGCTCCTATTTGTCAGAAAATTACTGGACCTCAAATTCTAAATGTGACGCACTATGAGTCCAGGCTTCGGAGCGGGCTGTGGGTACAGAAGAGTGAAGTTGTATGTCAATCACACTCTACAAACAAACACACGGTAGCTGCATAACGTATGTATGTACAATTGATAACGTTACATTGCCTGCTTTGGGCGAATAATCATACGGCCAAAACCAGAGATGAGATTTTGAGAAGGAATATCACGTTTCATATTGATTTTGTTATACTTTTTATTGTCAGAAGGTTATCAACACCCCCTGTGAATGGGCAATTGCGTTACGTTAATAATAACAATAATGATAATACATTTCATTTGTAAAGCTTTAAAAGGTACTCAAAGGCACTTTACATGGTAAAAACAGAAACAATAAAAGCAATAACAATACAAACAAGGCAGATATATGACATTATGACAGTAAAAACATAACTAGCATCACAAGGTAAAAGCAGATTTAAATAGATGAAGTTTTTAAAGTGGCGAGTGACGGAGAATGTCTGAAGTGCTGGGGAAGGGAGTTCCAGAGGGAGGAGGCAGCAATGGAGAAGGCCCTGTCCCCCCAGGACCGATGCTTGGACAGAGTAGGGGGGGTAAGGAGGTTGGTATCGGCGGATCTGAGGTTGTGGTTGAGAGCGTGTCGATCGATGCAGGAGGTCTGAACAAAGGTATGAAGGGGCGAGGTTGTGATGAAGGCGTGGATGAGTGTTTCAGCGGCTGAGGGGGAGAGGGAGGGGCGGAGAAGGGCAATGTTTTAAAAATGTCTCTTTCAACTGTTTGTCGAGCAGCCGTCCATCCTCGTCCGCTGCAGGTAACGTTAGCGATGCCATGCAGAGTTTGACAATAGGAACAGACTAATAAATGAAAGCTAGTCACTCAGCTAATTGTTTTGCTGCGACTGCATTTTAAGGATTTGGGAACTTTTTGTCAGACTGAGGCTGCAGCCATGACCCAGCCCATCCCCCCTTCCCCAACCCAAGTCCCTTCACGCGAGCAGCTACAGGGAAGATGACACAGGAGAGGGTGAACGAGTGTCAGAGGGCTGCTACCCAGTTAACACCACTTCTCAACAGAGGAGTCAAAGGGATTTAGATAACTACCACTAAGTCTGTCAGTGTATATGGAGTTGTTTAATACATAGTTATTAATAAGGTTAGCAGCTGTGTTGCTATAAATTAGTGTTATGAGTTATTTTGAAGCTGCTAGTGCCACTACAACTCCAGCCCACGCACCTTAACAATAATAGTTTCTTTACTGTAAAGAAATGACCAATGCTCTCAACTCCAAATATACTCCTCCCTGTAGGAATGTTCTCAAATTTACATTTGTTGTTGGCATTGACATATTATAGTCAACAATAGTGAGTTATTTAAACATTTCTGCCGTTCAAGAAAGACTATTTGTTTACATGTGTTTGTTTGTGTGATATCCCTCAGCGGTTGCACAAACATGATCTCACAAACACCAGTATTTCGGATCAAGTTTGGGGCGCTCCAGTTTGCAAGTGTTCCAGTAGGTGGAGGTACAGGCTCAGAAATGTTTCACCCATCGACCAGCAGGTGGGCCGTCGTGCTCAGCGTGTGATGTGGACTCATGCAGAGTCATGTTCTCCTCTGCAACAAAGCACCCATCCACATACACTATATCTTGGTATGATACTGTGCTGCTGTTGCTCCCAAATCAATAAGAAAACAATCAACATTCATCAGTTTTGTTAGATTGTCTCTATAAAAACCAAGAGGTCCTTCCATTTGAAAGCACGTTATCATGCTTTTTTAATCATTTCACTTTGACTCACTAATACGTGATGTTTTTTTTTATTTATTTTTTTAAACACTGACAATTAGCAAACCAATTATGCCTGCTGGAAAAACAATGAGGTGAAGAGAGGAGACTAACAATGAGCTACTGTTTTGTATAGAAATGTGTAAAATTTCTCCAGAAAAAAATGAGTCTGTTGACTCTATGTGTTTGTGCGTGTGTCACACTCCACGCAAGGCCAGGTTGTACTCTAATGGAATCTGTAATTTACTCTAAATCTATTTTTTATTTTGCCACCAAACCTCATCGGCTTGGTTTGATACACTGGGAAACACTGTCAGTGTTCACTAGCCTGTATCAAGCCGGTAGAAGCCTAAATATCCGCTGTGTTTCAGCCAGGACACACTGCTTCCTGACTGTAGTGTGTGTCCTTTCCCCCTCCTGACTGGCATTGTTAGCCTGTGAGGCTCTTCCCAGAAAGCTACTGTACCTTACAAGCTCAGTCTGAGCTCTGAGAATTCAGACCTGCTGGGCACCGAGGGGACCAAGACGGACTTTGAGGAAGTAACTTTACAGAGAGGAAGATGTCGGCCAATGTGTTACCCAACCTATTTTTTTCTCACCTTTGCGAAATTACGGACATCCCATCTGCAAGAGGACGGAAAGATGTGAAGGTGTTGGTGGTTGGATGACTTGTCTTCCTCTACAGTGGTGTCTTTCTACTCTTCAGCAGTCGAGTGTAGTAGGTCTCAGCATAGCGTCCTGTCAGGAGGTCTCCTCTGCCTCTTTGTTCTCGGGTGGAACAAAGACTAAACGGAGGTGTATTTTAGGCCGCCGCTTCTTATGTAGGGACTGAAACTTTGATTCGAGTTGTGTATTACTTTTCGTCGTCTGTTCACTTTCTCTCTCATCTACTGTCGGACACAGGATGGACTGCCTGATCGCTGGTTACCGGAGGTGTCTCAAACACGTTGCCTCGGGTAGGTGATGCTTACAGGCTGGACAACACAGTGAGGATGAACACTGTCATTACTTGAATATATATGTTCGTAGAGGACCGTGGGTTGATATTTTCTTTTTCAAAATAAAAGACACTGACGTGACAATGAAACGACGGCGCAAGTACTGGTTTTGGAGGCGGAGAGGTAAAAATGCAAAGATGTGTCTGCTCTGCTGTTATGGTAAGACATTTGAGACTTGAGACGTTTGGTTTTACACTGAAAAGTCAAGGAGGAGTTGATGTTAAATTCTGAAAATTACTTTCAAAAAGTTACTTTTCTCTGCCCATCCTTTCACAAACATCACCTGTGAGTCATCTCTCATCACTACCATAAAACATTCCTCGACTTGCTTAGTCCCTGCTGCTCTGTTATTCTTGTTTGAATACCATCGAGCAGGATTATTATTGTTGCAAATGATCTGAAATGTCTCCCTCCCCTCTGCAGTATATGTGTGTAATTATTTTTTTTTAATTAGGTTAGCAGTCAGTGGTCCACCAACGTGTGTTTGGTAAATGCATTTGTTTCAGTATTACTTGTCAGATAGCGTGAACATACTCGGAGTGAGCGTGTTGATTCACTGAGTCGCAGCATTGGTCTCCATGTGGACCGGCCTGCTGCTTGTGTGAGGGAGCATTTAAATCCACCAGGCTGGAAAAAAAAGAAAGTTTTGTTCTCAGAGGCCTGGGAACCGTTTCCCCCCTCCAAGACCCTCTTCTAACCACTCTGGCCTTTTGGCAACGTACCCTGATGGCCCGTTACCCAACTGCGTTTGTGCTGTGTGTGTGTGTGTCTATGGATGTGTGAGTATGTGTGTGTGTTGTAACATTGCAACCCCTCAACTGTGCACCTTTCTTAGGGTGGTGTGTATTGTTGGAGAGCTGTGGTGAGTCACCCCTTATTTAATAGCGGACGAGAGGAAACACTGTGAGGCATTCTGCTCTCATTCTCATGGGCAGGAAGGAAAAGGCTGGGAACACCAGCAGGCCCGAGTCCTTTCACCACGCTCATTGTTTCAACGTGGGAGAGGGTGTCACAAGTATACCAGGAACACAACTTGTCCATATGAGCGCGAATACACTCATATGTTTGGATTAGCCTTTTTCTATTTTTATGTTAGCCTTCAAAGGGTAGTTCCAGCAGTTCTGGGAAATGGTTGAGAGTGTGTGGTGGTCTTGCACGTAATGACAGAACTTTCATTTTGAAGTGAACTTATCCTTTAAGATGGATTATGGTCCAGTATTGGGGGGGTATATATAGATATATAATTTCTTTATTGAGTGAGTAAGGGTCTGGGTATAATGCATATATTCAAACACAATTAATCAAATTTCACAATTTCAGTTTGAATACATTGCATCCCCTCCCACACAAACATATATATGCTTGTCACACTCTTAGATCTTAGCACGGTTACTTATTCATTTCCCTTGTGACTTCCTTGTGTGCGATATAAAGCACTAAAAGAGCCCAGGCTACAGATTCACAGAGCTTCAGCAGCACAGTGTGTTCTAACTAGATAGTACCGGTGTGGGGATTCCTGAGTCTGGAGGCAAAACAAGAAAGTCAGGTAGTCAGGTGAAGATGATGAGCTGAATTTAGTAATGTTGTTTGTTTCCACTTGGCAAGTCTCGTTGTGTGGTTGTCAGCCTCCTCTACAGGAGGTGCCTCCAGGAAGTCTTTTTCTTTCTTACCTCCATCATATTTTCTACAGTTGCTATTTTCTCTTTCTCCCCCTCAAGCTTCTCTCTCTCTCTCTCTCTCTCTCTCTCTCTCTCTCTCTCTCTCTCTCTCTCTCTCTCTCTCCATTGATAAGCATTCCTCCTGGCATGCCTGAGTCCTGACATCACGCTCAGGTTGTTTTGCTGACAGGTGACTAGAGATGTGTGCTCACACTCACCAACAGACACTATGAGACACTATGGCACTATAATGTTTGTCACTAAGATACACTTAAAAAAATAAACTTAGTCATAGATTATATTCTCTCTCTTTCTGAGAATTCACTAATGGGTGATGTAAAGCACATTGAATGAAATGACCTGTAATTCTGACTGTGGCCACATGAGGGCTCGCTGTCAACAAGCTTGTCAGCTGATCAAAGGCAGCCATGCACCACCAGAACTCTGTGTTTCTTGTTGTCCGTACCTGTGCTTGAGTGTGATTGTCCAAATAGCGCCACCGACAATAATCAGCTTTTTCCAAGCTGACTGTATTAACCCCTTGTGAAGGCCAATCTCAGCACATTACTAGTCTGAATCAACAGAAGTAAACTAGGGGCATAGGCGGCCACGTAGCGGCATTCGCCTCCCCTTCCACTATGTGCACTACACTGCATCTATTTTGCAAGGGCATTATCGCTGCATCCTGTGCTTAGCGACGGCATGGACGATTGTGATTGGTTTAAAGAAAGACAAAGAGCGCCATAGTGTTTTTTCTCCCCTATACCAGAATGATAATGTGGAGGTTGCGCACTACAAATGCTGAATTACATCTAATTCTTCCAAGTTTCCTGTTGTCAGTCAGAACAGAGCGTCCGATCAGCCCCGTCTGCTGAAATGTGATTGCCCCGTTAGAGCGTTAAATGATGTAGAGGGGAACGTAGTCAATCCTTTTAGCCAGGATGTGATTTATAAAGTCTGCACAGAATATGATTAATTCAAGCAGTAGAAAGGTCAGTACATGCATGAGGTAGCAATCTAAGTTCAAGCAGTGAATTCTTACAGCACTATTTTAGTAATGCACTTTTTTGACCGAGAAAGGCGAATCAATAGTTGGCTTGTTAAACTGGCATCTCACAAGGTCAGCAAAAACAGTATTAAAACTCGAAGGGCGCGGACCTCCACCAAGGCCGTTTGAATAAGAGAAAAAGAATGCGCGTATCCGCCCTGTGCTTGGGATCTACTCCAAAATGTATTGGGTTCTTCCTTGGCCCGTGCTACACCCTTCCACCTTCCAGTTTCATGCAAATCAGGCCAGCGGTGGCGGAGGTAACAATTTCATCATGTGTGTACTGTGTAATCATGCACACATACAAACACACACACACACACACACACACACACACACACACACACACACACACAGACACACTAATGCACTCCCAAACATAAAAATAATGAAGTACGTATAGCTCTCAGTGATCGCTCTCAAGTCTTATTGTGAGCTCAGGGTGGATTATAGCGGGATTTCTTTCTGTGTGTTCACTGCGAGGAAAGATGAGAAAGATAAGGTGGATAATGAAAGCAACCAAGCGTCTTCTGTGCTGAGATGGTAAACTAATTGTTTAATCAATTTGGTGTCTATAAATCACTACCCATCTCGCAGTGCAGCTTCAGGACCGACTCTGCAGTCAGCGTTCGTTTTTTGGCAGGTTGTTGTGTTTTTTTTCAGGGGCAGATTTGACAGCAGGGATGGCTAGATGTGCGTCTGTGTGTGTGTCTGCCAGGCTGCTTGTGGGAACCAATCCAAGGTGGGCTGTGTTCTTCTGATGTGGGAGGGGGGGGGGGGGGGACACAGATGCCGCCCCGTTGCCTGCTCTACCCTCATGACAGATGTGCCCTGCTGCTGTAGAGTTTCAGCCTCTGTAATTTGTTTGCTGTGTCTTTGTAGCTGTTGTTCTTGCATACATGTGTCTATGAACACATGTGTGTCTGCAGACAATACCCATCATTCATCATTGACCTTCATAATGTTCGTGGTGCACCGGGAGGAGGGGGTAGTCAATGAAAACGGACAGGGCTCAAATGCAGTGTGTGCATGCCAAATGTATGTGTGTGTGTGTGTGCTGGTGAACGTGCACATGTGCATGCATTTTAAGCGACGTGGGTTTAATTAATGATGTGTGTGTGTGTGTGTGTGTGGGAGGCCTGTGGTTATATGCTTAGATGTGGTGGGTAATGGCCCTGAGCCATGCTGCTCTCCTCCCCTCTCCTCTCTTATCAGGCCAAAGAGAGAGGGAGGGAGGGATGGACTAGAGGAGGAGAGTAGTGGTGGATGTGGTGGAGAGGTGGGGGAGTCTGCGAGGGGAAAGGGAAATGCCAGCTGCAGTGGTAAGAAGGTAGAAAAAAGTGTAAGGTGGGCAGTGTGTGTGTGTGTGTCTGTGATGAGTGGGTGGAAGGTGGTGAGGCATAAGGAAGAAAAAGGACAGAAAAAATATATGCACATATATTATGTTCTTTCACGCTTGGAAGTGGGGTAACAAACAGTGAAAAACGGCCACTTGAAATGCACCCAGATAAGGTTCAAAAGCCAACTGAATCAAATCGGAATCCTTTAAACTCAATATGAACTGAATTTGTTTCTTTCTACTGACATAGCTAAGAAATATTGGAACGTTCAAATGTTTTGACAGGTTGTGCAGAGCCATACAGGAAGAGAGAGCACATCCAGGAGGAAACTGTCAATTGCACAAAACCAAACTGAGCTGCTTTTAATTATTTGGACTAGTGCCTTAAAGCTGCACTAATCAATATTTTTATACTCACCATAGATCAAATGTCCAAAGAGTCACTCGTAGGGATGAGATGGTGAGATTTGTTTCGTATTAAACTATTAACTACTTAACGTTATGAAAAGCCAGTATCAGCGCAGTACAAACAGAACTGACTCAATGTTTTCACTACACCCCCATTAGTAAGTATATGTTAAAATAATTGTATAATACCATAGGTTGTAGCCAAAGGAATTTGTCTGGAAAAATTATTAAAAAAAACCCCGTAGGGACATAGAAAGGAGACCAAAATCCTGAAGTAAATACCTGCTACTACGCACATCAGGCCTTCCATCCTTTAGAGACTCATTTTTCATAATTTACTGGACTGGTTCTCGTTTAAGTGTCCCAACTATTCAGCGATTGGAGGAGTTGTTTAAATAATTAAATAACAATCTAATCCCTCTTAAATTTGAGCTTGATTTGATAAACACAAGTTTAAATTATAGTGAAAATGTACAATTAGATTACACTTTCAACAGCTTAACAAGCCTGAGTGGGTCCACCTAATGCATATGCAAATGAGTTCAGAGCGCTGATAATACGTCCACACCGTCAGAGGTATGAGGATGTCTACATGTCGGAGCATGTGAGACCTTCAGGGAAGGGAAAGAGGCAGAAATAATTAAGCTGCACAAAACTTGACATGGTGGTCACGCCTGATGCGCTTCATTACTTTTGAATTCTAACTGGATACCGGGAATCAGGAAGAGTTTGTGCATGTGTGTGAGCTGATGTTCACAGCGTGTGACAACAGATTGATCTGTGGTTCCAAAGCAGCGATGAAGGCCTTATCGACTACACCATTTGGTTTGAGCGTGCGTTAAATGTTTGATTGCATTTCTCGTACCAAGCGGTGTGCATTTATGAGTTATTGTCTGTTTCTGCATTCATTTGTCTGCCTCCTCTCGTGTGAGCTGTGCATGAATCCATGGATTTGTGGGCGGGTCCTCGTGGACTGTATGCGTACCTCCATGACTGTAATGCCTGTGTACATAAATGCCTGGGCACTCACGTCAAATTGCACACTGTATAGAGAATGCTTAAGCAGGTCCATTACTCACTGTCTGAAAACCAATACTTCTGTTGAGTGTCACCATGGAGACAAACACATTTGCTCTTTCGTCTGGCAACCACTGACAAAAAACAGCCAGAGGTGATTCTGTAATTTTTATCGAGTATTTGTATTATTTCTGTGCATATTATTTTGAGATTATAGCAACATATTTGTTCTTAAATGACCCAAATGAGGCTGAACATTGCTGAGCTATTTGCCCTCTCAGCCCCTCCTCTGCAAAAGGCTCACTAATGTTTTATAAATCCTGCACAGAATTGCCACCAATTAGGCTGAAAAGCTGACAGGGACAGTACATTAGGACGCATGTAACACTAACTTTGTTAAAGGGTTTCTTTTAATATCCTCACTTGTCACTTTTGGTTAAAGGTATAATTAATATGTAGTCACATTTTCAGGCTGCACACCCTGCTTTTTAGCTGGGGGTTACACCGCCACAGGGATCGAAATACTCTTTGCTGACGCCCAGAAGAGTCCCGAACACCGCAAAATACAAAAAAGAAAAGAAAATACAGGCACAGGGGAGAGTTTTTGTTCATTAACCTCTTGAACACCCCTAATTATTGTCTTAAACTTTTCTCTATGGGTTTAAAGTCAGCAAAGTGAAGCTGTGCAGAAACAATTCACAGTTCGGTTCTCCTCTGCTTTGTGTTTGAGTTCCTTTACTCTCCTGTTGCTTATTAATGGCAGACCTTTAACTGTTGCAGTACAGTCTTTGGATCCTAATGAGCTATGAGCATGGACTCTCGAGGCTCAAACAGCAAGTGTTGTGAGTGTGTGTGTGTGTGTGTGTGTGTGTGTGTGTGTGTGTGTGTGTGTGTGTGTGTGTGTGTGTGTGTGTGTGTGTGTGTGTGCATGGCTGCAGGCTGTCTGACCTTAGAGCAGCATGTACTGACCTGTCTGTGGTAATGGCTCTGCAGGAAATGACCAGAAAGAAACTGAGAATGCAGTTATTTCTGTAGCACCATGATATCCTGCATGTGGCAGACACACGCTCACAGTCCGCAGAGACATGCAGGCAGCACACATGCCGCCGCTGATGGTGACGTCTGGATATAGTTATTGACTATTGACTCTCTGGGCCTTCCGGTCACTAATTACTGTGTTGTGTAAGGAGGCCTGCACAGACTCACATGTGTGTATCAAGGTGTGTGTGTGTGTGTGTGTGTGTGTGTGTGTGTGTGAACATGTGCGTATGTGTGTCGGCTGGGACCAGGTCATTACATGTTACTGCTGAATGGATTTAATTTTAATGGGCATCCATGTCCGGTTAACAATAAAGGGTGCGTTTGATCATTATACAGAGAATCACCAGCACCATGATGAATTTCCAGCTGCTGTAACACATTAGAAATTTGGGAAGTGAGAAGAAGATCGATAAAGAACAGCTGGTTAATAAATGGAGGATTTAGGTTAAAAGAAAAAAAAAGGGTGAAAATATAGATGCAATGACAGAGAGGGGATTAGAAAAGAGGTCAGGACTGTGATGACTGCCAGTCTGAATTATAAGCGAGATGGACAGAGTGAAGCTCCTTCATGTAAAGATTTATTTTCAGGCGAGTGCCTGAGGTGTAACTGTGTCTGCATCATATTCAACCGAAAGCTTGTTTCTTCACACATCTTGTGAAAGCATCACGTCTCTCTGCGTGCCACTGTCACACTTATCGTGGGCCTGCAGGTCGTTTTCACAGACAGGTTTGTCATTTTGAGAACAACCGCGTTCTCACCATGTCAACACTTCAGCCACTCCAGCCAACCACAACAGAGATCTGTCTGCTCTGTAGTCTGCTGTATTCAGCGACAATGGGGGAGGAAGAAGAGGCAAATATTGATACATTTACTGCATCTATTGATTTTTTGCAGTCCCAAAAAAGATTTTCACATGAAATTAATTTTTGCACCTCAGCTGGAGTGTTGGTGACGTTGTCTGACTACTGATTAAGAAATCAACTCAAAACTCCAAATATGAAGGGACAAAAAAAAAAAAGTTAGTTCCTTAATTGAGACACTTTAGAGTCTTTCACAAGAGCTGTACATTTGAGACTTGAACTTGACTCAGACAGGCTTTAACTGGACTTCACTGCTGTGAGACTTGCCTTACTGAACTGACTTTAAAGCATTCAAAACAAAGTCCTTGGTAATTCACAAGTCTGAAAGAGCCTCAGTGAGGCTGTTCACAGACACAATGTTAACGCTACCATGGCAACATGCTCACTTAATGGCAATGCTTTGACAATGATCTTTAACAGGTATAAGGACTATATGTTCACCATCTTAGGCCAGTTATCATGGTAAGATTTGACAAAGTAGAGCTGAGAGTGATTGGAATTTTTCAGTTTAGAAGGTATTTGGTCATAAACCAAAGTATTGGACCAATTATCTTTTTGGACTTAATGATGGCACATTAAGATAGTATATATATAGTTATTACTGTTCATCCTAAGGGGAACAAGAAAGTCTGCATCAAATTTCATGGAAACCCGTTCAACAGTTGTAAAGACATTTTACTGAAAATAATAAAGAAAATGTCAACCTCATGGTGACGCAAAAGAGAAAGTCATTGGATCACCAAGGGTTCATCCTCTGGGAGCCATGCATATCGGTAAAACAAATTATAGCAATCCATTCAATGTTTGTTGAGATATTTTAATCTTGTGTCGGACCGACCAACAGACCGACATTGCCGTCCATAGAGCCATGCAGGGTAAACATATATAAGAAGCCGTCAGGCAGACCTTGCATAGCCCCATGTGTTGAATATTGAATTGTTTGACCAATGGATTGAATGTAATGGTTTGAGCTTTATATAAATACAAATATTAACAGCTTTGAAAGAAAAATGTTCATTTCAATAGTCAGTTCACAACATGGATGTGGATTGAAACAACATCTGAATATCTGGATTTTAAATATTTCTCCGGGTGACTCCTCTCAGCAGTGTGTAACCACTGTTTGGTTGTCATGGGGAAAGAGTGGGTGGACTTCACTTCCACTTCTCCGACTACCTCCAACCTGCTATGTGCTACTCAGTGTGAACCCTGGAAGAAGGGAGTTCAAAGCCCATCATCACACACGCCACAGAGAGATGTGAAGATGACTGAGATGAACCTTTCTATAAACCTTTACTTCAGGCCTCTACTTTGTAACACACACACGCATCAATTCTTCATCATCTCTCATCTCCAGATGCCTTGTCTTTTTGGTGTCACACCCTCTTTCCCCTCTCTTCCTGGAGGGGGTTGTTTTTGTGTCACGCATAGCACCTATATCTGCTATAGCCAGCAGCAGCAGCAGCAGCAGGGACAGCAGATGAGTACGGCCATTGGCTTCTTCCCCTCTCACTGGCCCTCCCCTCGCCCAACACAATGGGACCGATTGTCCATGCGACACACACTCACACACAGAGGGGGCTTTACTCTGGGGCTGAGTGTCGCTCCCCCCGCCATATGCCCCATCTCCGCTGGAATGTGATTATCTTCACTCGCCATAGAGAAGGAATGAGGAAAGGGTAATAGAAGACGGATAGCATCTGAGGAGGCAAGACGGGAGGTTGAGTGAAAGGGCGAGTCAGTCTGTCACTGAGCGTGCAAGTGTGTGTGTGTGTGTGTGTGTGTGTGTGAGAGAGAGAGAGAGAGAGGGAAGGAAGGGAGGATGCAACCAATGCAGCGAGGCAGCAGTTTAACACAAGCCTGAACCTGACAGTGCGAGCAGCAGAGCGCAGAGAGAGAGAGAGAGGAGGGAGAGGTCTTTTCACTTCAGTGTAGCAGTGGATTTTAATTCCTTCCCTGGACTCCACCTTGCTGCTCTCACCAGACTCAACCTCCACTCAGGTTAGTGCCTCTCTCCTTTTTTTAGACCGGCTTACCAGTCAGCACCGGAGCCATCGAGTGCACAATGCAGCCGTGGGGGCTTTGGGTTAACAGAGCTGAAAATGTGGGTGGTTCATGACCACAGAGACACCGAAAAGCCGTATGCTGCACAGACACACGTCGCCTCCTGAGGCTGATGGTTAACAAAGAGGGGAGCACACATCACAAAAGACAAACCCTGGATCTCACCACAGGATGTTCCTCTGGCAGGTGCTGTAGCTAAGTGTGGCAGTGTTTCTGTGTGTGTGTGTGTGTGTGTGAACTATACGGTGTGTGTGTGTAATAGAGAGCTGTGGGTACTCTAAGCAGTGGGAGCTGTATTAGCTGGAGGGCACTATTAATTTTCTTTAAGGCGTTGTTTACTAAGCCTCTCAGCTGCAGGCTGTCTCAAGATATTCACATCTGCAACACACACACACACACACACACACACGCACATGTTCGTGCACGTAGAGGCTACTGGTGCTGATTTCAGTTAACTCTGTTTGCCATGATTGGCGTAATCGACCTCAGCTGTCTACAGTGAGCTGTGGAGAAATTTGCAGGAGTGTGTGTGTGTATGTGTGTGTATGTGTGTGTATATTGTGTCTTGATGTTCTTGAACCGTCTGCAAACTATGATTTAAAGTCACCTTGTCATTACAGCTGCAATACAATCGCTTGATGATAGACGCAATAACTGCTTGTAGTTGCTGCACCCGATCCTGGTTGAAAGCATGAAGCATGAAAGGAAAATTGCTTCGTAAATTGTAGTTACAAAATGATCAATTGTTGCAATGATAATTTGTATTATCGGACAAATAAAAGGGAAAATTTGCCTCGTGCTTTTTTTCTCTTTAGGCTCGATATCCCGACTCCATCTCCCCGTCGTGTGCACTCACTGGAAGTCATTTGGCGAGCTATCTCTGCAGTTGAAACCATTAACTTTATCTGCAGCAATATATTTTCTGTAGTGCTCGTGCTTCCTCCGCTCTCTGAGCTTGGGCTCCCATACAGGCGGGCGGTGGCAGGGGTGTTAAACTCCTGCTGTTAGTGCTGCGATGGAGCCAACCGTTCAGCGGCCCTTAAACTATGAGGCTCCTCGCTGGGTCTGTGTGGGATATCAACCGAGGGGGCTTCTCCAGGATCAAGCTAGTCCCTGTAACAAATCCGAGAGCTCAGGTGGAAACAAAGAGAGGGTAAAAAGACGAGAGGCCTCTGTGGCTCAAATAGAAATCAGTGACGGGGATTTTAAAGGGAGACTCGTCTGTAAAAGTTATGTGGTGCTGGGGTTTGGTGTTCCCTAGACTTCTCTATCTGTCACATTACTAGTTTTCATCACAGCAAATTAATCAAGTGCCAGTATGTGAGCCAGTGAGCCTGGATTGCAGCTCTACTCTAACATGTTTTCATGAACAGACCCTGGTGGACGTCGGTAAAGGCAGATTTTTAGGTTTGATGACTTCCAACATGTCCTTTTCATCACCTTGCTCCCTGTTGGCGGATGAAGTGGAAATGGGATAAATAACTGAGTAACAGAGGTTGACGTCTTAGCTCGCAGTATCACTGCTCAGGGGGAAGGGAACCTATCATAAAGGCGGCAGGGGCCAGGTACGTGATGTGAACAAAAATGGGATTAAAAAGGAGAGCGCTTGTTTCTAAAGAGAAGCTAAAAGGAGGAAGGAGTGCTAACAGCCTCATCACAATGAATACTTATGTCCACACATAAACATTCTGGTTCTCATAACGCTCACTTCCTCACAGTATGACTTGTTCTTGCATTTTTTTACCAGGTATTTGTGTATAAGTGTGCCTGTAAGCAAAATATAAATCCCCCCCGCCAAGTATCTGAATCAGCAACTGCAGCTTAATCACCGTGGGATTGATTCTCCTCATCTTCCCTGCTTCCGTTCTCTCCCTTTACCTCTTGGAATATTCTGTTTATCTTCTTTCTCCAAATGCCAAAGTAAAAAAATGCTGTGTCATTTTTGCACATGCATCACTGGTTCGGTTTGTGGCAGCCAAACATCTTGTCATTTTGTCCCCTCTGCGCACAGGGGTTTGTCTTTCTGCTGAGCCCCCCCATGACACCAGAAATGCTGATACTGTTTGACACTTAATCTCACCAGGACGTGTCAGATTAAACGCTCTGTGTGCATGTGTGTGTGCGTGTGTGTGTGTGTGTGTGTGTGTGTGTGTGTGTGTGTGTGTGCGTGTGTGTGTGTGTGTGTGTGTGTGTGTGTGTGTGTGTGTGTGTGTGTGTGTGTGTGTGTGTGTGTGTGTGAATTCACAGAAACAGGAAAGCAGGTTTAAATGTGGAGAGCACAGGTCATGTCTTAAGAGAATATTTTTGACAAGCATTGGTGACAGAAATGAGGAAGCGTGGACATAATTTGAGTACAAGCGTGAACTGTTAAAGAGGAAGTTTGAGTCATTTGAAATGTTAGTTTCTCTCTTCCTCTCTCTGCCTCATTAGGGCCCCGAACTTGGCTGCCGGCCCGCCTGCAGGCCCCGCTTTCGGGATTGCAATGTTTTCTGTGCATTCCAGCTCCGCGCTGAGAATATGGGCACCAGTGCCTCCGGTCAGAGGGGTTCATTCATACCGAGTACAATGATCCTGTTTGAGCCACAAGTTTTTACCCACGCTGTTTGATTGGCATTATATTCAGCATCTATTTACTTCATCCATAATGCATTAAGTCAAATCTGTTTAGCATTAATGAATCTCTGTTGCTTGCTGTTTCCACAAAGCACCAGAATCAAATGAAGGAGATAAACAAAAAGACATTTAAGACGGATCGAAATGAAGAATTAATCAGGAGCACTTTAATTTGATGTGTTGAATTAACTGAGTGTTCGGCAAGCACCAGCCCTCATCGTTGCTGCTGCTAAACCTGTCAAGCTTTCCGTTCTCTGCAGATGTACCACTTAAAAATGATTTGTAATTTTTGAAACAATGGGTCCTTGATTTCAGACAGAGGTAGTAAAAAAAGCAAGCTTCACATTTCTATCCGGCAGCTATGTTCAACTGTCCGGAGCAGTTGCACAAGCAGAAGACGTAGAAGACACGGAAATAAAGAAACAGCTTTTGTTTTTGTTTAGCAGCGTTGAGCTAGTGAGGAACTATGGAACGCAACACTATCTCGGATAACTAGTTTTGCTGGAGTTGCTGAATTGTTAACTTCCCCAAATATAATAAAGAGCAGGACAGAGTAAATTGCTAATATGTGAAAATACTACACAGATCTTTTTTTATTTTAACGAAAATTCAAACTGCCCAAAGTAAGAAATTCTCCTAGGCCAACTTCTGTTGGTAGTACGCTAGTTAGCAGGCCAAGCTATCGTTTACAGTTTACTTTAGAGCCTCATGCGGTCTATAGTTAGAGCAGATAAACATAACATTTCTTTATATACATTGTTCTGACTACAGCCCCATGTGCATCACATCAACATGTGCAAAATGCAAAATCTTGACAGCCCTGTCATGCTAAGTTACCAATGCTAAGCTATGATTGGACAACTGCTTTTTTGGGAGAGGAGCTTAGCCGGTCAATGTGGATATAGTCCTGTAACATCACAATTTCAGTTTTTATTGTATTTACTGGACAAACAGCAAAACCTTCTTAGCATAATCATCCCTGCAAACAAACTGCACAACAGTTAAAAATGTTTGTGACCAGATATCTGTCCACCACGACCTTTCACAAATGCCACGTGCTGTCACTCCTCTTGTGTACAAGGCCTCCGTTGTAGCTCGATGCCTCTTACTCGGTGCATTCGAATATTCATTCTAAGTGCATTTCTTTTGTTTTTTATCTTCAGACAGCAGGAGTTGCTGCCAGCATCAGATGAGTAACAACAACTCACTCATCAGCATCGGATTGTGAGAATTTCTCATGGGGTTATTTTTAGAGAATGGAGCTATATTTGAAGTTCATTTACTTTTGCTGAGCTGATGGAAATTTGAATGGTTGTAAACATGTTTCCTAAAATATAGATTTTCCTGAACGGAAACTCAATTATAGGGAGAAATACCCTCGGGGCATCACTTCACTGAATTAATACAAACATGAGAGTGCAGCTGGTGTGCTTGAGTTGACTGTAGTTTATTGCTTTTTATAGTGACATTCAGATTTTTTTTTTACACATATCTGCACTTGATCTGAGAGACATTTCAAAACCATTCGCTTCAGTCTTATCATGAAAGAGCACGCTGTGTGATAAGCGCTGTTGTTCATTTGTGAACAGACTGGCCTGCTGGGGCCCACTGAGACGTGGTGATTGGGTGGGACAGGATATTGATTGACACATTTGGGAGCTCCCGCCCAGCAGCTGTGAGCTGTTGTCCGAGGTAGACAGGCAGGTCACAGGGGGGGCGGGGGGGGGGGGGGGGGGGGGGGCGGGGGCGGGGACTACAAGGAGAAAGAAGGTGATAGAGAAAGAGACAACAGGCTGGAAGAGAAAAGAAAAGAGGTGAAAGGGAGGAGGTAAGAGAGATAGAGGAGGAGAGAATGAATGGCCTGTCGATGTTATCGCGTACTCTACTTCCAACAATCGATCCTTCTCTCAGTGCCCAGTGATCCCAGAGTCCACTATTTCCACACTGCTGTTTGGATCTAAATCCAACAATTCACCCAAGGTTTCATACCTGCTGAGATCAGTTATGGATCTGATATCCAGAGCACGATTAGATATTCAGTTGTGGTCAACCTTCTCTGAATGATGATTATCACTGCCGTGACAGCCAGGAACCGTCCATGTTTCTCTCCCTCTCTTTCTCGCTTTCTTTATGTGGTCTCGGAAGTACGGACAGGAAGTGTTTAACGGGGGGGGGGGGCGCTGTTCAGGTTCAGGATCACACCACGCCCAGTCTCCCACTTGGCTTGCCCTCATTAGACGTGGGCCACAGAGCATGTTCAGATCATGCTAAAAGCTTATCTTCACATGCTGAGGCAGTATAGGGAGCACGCTGGGACTCAGACAGTAGATGGACAGTGTCTGCACATGATGTTCGACATTTTATGAAGCACATGTTTAGGTTGGTGGAATGTGAGGAAGACTATCTTGTAGCTGAAGACCAAAAAAGAGCTAAAAAGTGTGTGAACATTGGACTTCTTCGCATTGCTAACGTTGCTGCGTATTTGTGTGATGTGTACATAGTCAGCTGTTTGCTAAAACATTTTCCATATGAACTCTATATCCTAATATGTCAATGTCGTGTTAGCAGCAAGGGACTATAATCAATATTTGTATTTTACCATATGGATCAAATGACTATTAGTATGTAAAAGGTGTCCCTGTTGATGAAGCCACAGAGGATGACCATCGGACTCTGCAGCTCATTGTTTGCGTTTGAAGTGTGCCACTGTTTTTGTTCACACTTACCAAATTCGTTGTTGGCCACAGCTCGCAGCTGTTTCCAGGTCAAAACAAGGCTAAAAGGAGAGCCATAAATATACTGTAGACTTTGCTAACTGGCTAATTCTTTGTACAATAGTGGAGAGTAAACTACATCATATGTCCATGCTCACTCCATGAGCTGGAGACCGGGGTCTCATCTGGTTGACCACATAAAGGCTGTACAAGGTCTTTTAATTTTCACTCTATTATGTTTGTGGCAGAAAACCATAACTCTTTGGTAATTGTCCATTATGGAGGGACAAGAGAGAAGGGAGACAGACGCATCTGGTCTCATTCAATAGCCAATCTCTTCTGTGTCAAGCATGAAAATCTCAGACATGTGCTCACACACACACACACACACACACACACACACACACACACACATTATCACCAGCATGAAGCTCAGTATGATTAAAGGGGTGTGACTTGGCATATTAATACGTTCTTTCCTTTCCATTATTTATGAGTTACATTTGAATACTTATCTCGATCTAGGGCAGCCATGCAAATGAAGCTGAGGTTACTAGGTCCTTATAGGCAGAACAAGTATTTTTCTTTTAAATGTAATGGTATCTGTTTCTCATTATAGGATGATAGGTGCAGACTCCCCTCTGGGATTTAGGTATTTTCATTCCAGAATCTCATTCATCTCTGCTGCAGTATATCAGGGCTGAAATTAGGTTAAAATTGGGCTTTGGATGGGATGATGCAGAGGCAGTGTAATACAGTGTGCATGTGAGAAAATACAGTTAGGATGCATTGGCCCAGCAGCAGAACACAGGCAATAAAACAATGTGGTTCATCATAGTTTATTAATTAATTTGTTTAATAATGGGCTGTTAGACTGTTTGGCAGCGCTACAGATGGTTAAATATTAACGGCTGGTTTATTTACATCTTTCTGACTTCCCCTCCTTTCTCCACCTTACCTCACCACTGATTGACAGTGTTTCCACCTCCTCTTTTTGTTTCTCTCCCCTTCCCACTCCCTCCTCCTCTCACCCTGGGAGGACTTTGCCCTTGAGTGCTGGCTAACCCTTAAAACATTATTATGGAAATTATTAAAAGTCGCTGCGAATCAAAATCTTAAAGGACGACTTCTCCCTCCTCCCTTTTCTCCCTTAGTCTCTCCCACAACTGGTGACTCTGGTTTCCGGGGAACCGGTTGGTACAGTGACGGTACAGGTACTCCAAGGGTTTGATGGGTAAATACAGACATTAGGTAACCAGGCGACAGAGAAACGTGTATCTGAAGAAGGGACGTCAATTTCCTCATAGATGTTAATACAACTTGTTGAGGCGACATTCTGCGATGGATAGGCGTCGTGTGGCTGCCAGGATGGCGGAGAAGCAGCTGTACTGGACAAGAGTGCTCGCAGGTACCGTAGGGATGTTTTTTTTTTTTGTTAAACAGTCGAGCAGCTGAAAAACAATCGAGGAAGTACAGTTTGTCTCGGAGGAACCGGAGGTAGCGACGGTTTTAACACTGAATCCCAACATTCACAGGTGCTGCCAGACAAGTGGCTCAATCAGTGTGGGTGCGGTCACCATAGACAAACATACCAAGCGTGCAGCTTTTCTGTTGTGGAGAGAAGCTGATTACTCATGACGTGTAGAAAGGTGAATGACACAAAGTCTGTATTATAGGTAGGGCAATTTCAGCTGCGGTTTAATACACATTTGCTGCTCTGTTGTGTATTTACGGCAGCAGAGATGGTGTGTGTGTCGAAAACTAAAGCACAGCACAGTACAATGCCCATTATGATGGTTATGAAGAAACTTGATTTAAAGATGCACTATACAGGATGCATTAATATTAGCAGCATACAACTAGTATCGACGTAAAGATGTAGTGAAGTAATGTCTACCTCGGTTGCATTGGTGTTAATTGTTAGTTGGATCAATTAATTGTGGACTTTTCACAGGATTTGTTGACTACTTTAAACATTTTTAACTCATGCACTTGGTGCAGGGGAATACTTCCATTGTAGGGTCAGAGTAGACTATTTCTGCTCTGGCTGGCATCTGGTTTCTACGAAATACAATTCAAAGCGACTAGAAGTGTTGAGGAGTAAAGCGAATGTTAGCAGTGGCAGTGGGGAGACTAGGATGTCAGCGTGACTGTTGACTGAAGGTCAGACTTCGGTCATAACTCATTCAGTCTGCCAGTCTCCTCGTTGCTGTAGAGAAAGTGCATGTGAACAGAGACAAGGCGGTTACCCACAGCTGAGAGATCGACTTACGTGACATAATAGCTTCGTTTGCAATACTTTTGATAGAGTAATACTGCATATATACACACACAGTTCTGATGATGCGATGAACGTCACAGCTCATTAACTTGTCTTTATCTGCTCCTGTGACTTTGATCAGCCCCTATCTTTACAGCTTTATATAAATAAAACTCAAACCACCAGTTTATGGTGGTATCAGAATGGTGGCCACTCTTATGTAACACTTAGGAGAAGCAAAAGCTTTAACTCGCCCAAAGACATACAGGGGGCAAATTTAAGATTTATTTGTATTTAGTTGATCGGTTTTGTTCAATCTGACATGACAGAAATGTGTCACTACATTTGTTTTCACCTACTGCTGTGCAGTTTGTGTTACAGGATCTGTCAATTCACTTGGACTGCTTTGTTTTCCCACTGTTACTGCGGATCATAAAGCTTGAGGCATCTTTTGCAACAGTCTTTTTAATAAAATTATGGATGCTGGATGCAGCTCTGAGTTTCACTATCAGTATTCAGACCTCATAATCAACTGTGTTTCACATCGGTGCGTGTTGATATGTGCACGTGATTTCTTGCAGTTTCTCTTTCGTGATTTGGTCACGGAGTGTTGGTCTGCTTAGAGTTGAGACTTCAGATTATAGAATATGAAAAACAGGAAGTTGACAGACAGGAAGAGGAAGTTAAGGGTCAGGCCAGTAGCTGGACCAGTAGATTCTCCCCATCTTTATTAGGACTACCCCACACCCACATCTCAGCAACACATTCATTCGACCTTTACATCCATGTTGTCCCTTGTGTTCTAGCTGAGAGTGTGGCTTTTTCTATTTGAGTGTGTGTGTGTGTGTGTGTGTGTGTGTGTGTGTGTGTGTGTGTGTGTGTGTGTGTTTTTTTTTCAATGCTGACATATAACACATCCCCCACTTCAGGAAACAATAGGCGTGTGATGACTCTGGTCACATGGCCGAGAGTGGAGGGGGGGGGGGTCACAGTTGACTTAGTGAGTTGTCTTTATAGAGAAGTCTCTGATATGTACGTAATGCTTTTGATAAGCTGCTTACGTGTGTTACAGTAAATTCTGAATAGAGAATTTATATCACAGATTGAGGTACAATTTATGTATCGTTTACGAGCTTGAAGTGCATGTGTGCGTGTGCGTGTGCGTGTGTGTGTGCGTGTGCGTGTGTGTGTGTGTGTGTGAACAGCAGGCAGGCCTGTCATGAGGAGTCCAGATGGTGAGTGGAGAAAGCCCTTCTTTAATCCCTGAGCCAGGATATTGTACCCCCCTTTACACACACACACACACACACACAGTCTGTACCTCCCCTCAACTGGTTGCACGACCCCACACTGAGTTTGTCCACTTTTCTTTTACGTGGCATTATCCACACTGCATTATGTCGGCCTCAGTTCAGCACTGCTGTGTTGATGTATCCCAATTGACACTGTGCTAAATACTAAATAATAGTTCAGTGTTTTCAGGGAAACAATGATGAGCGAAGCATAGACAGTCTACTAAAAGATGAATTCAATGACAAAATGTGTGTAAATAGACCCACAGGATATTGTCGCAAATAAACAATTAAATGTCTAAACAAAACAGAGACACATTGATTTGTAGCCTGTAGTGATTCTACAGTTCATTGATGGTTTTGATGAGCACAGACTACAATGACCCGTCCTTGTAATCAAGGAAAGAATGAGGCTGATAAGACAATGAAACTGTTGAATCACTGTTGTGATTGGTTGGTGACAATGTCATCATCAATTTCATGTCATTGCCAACACGATGAGTGAGAAAAAAAAAAGTGGAATGAAGTCAGGTCAACTTTAATTTGTTGAGCAATTGTACAGCTGTGCCGCTTGTCACTTGCACATGTTGCTGCATGTCAACAGCTACATTGATCATCATCCTACAGCTTTGATGCTTCATATTAGATCAGACAGAGCGTGTGTGTGTGTGTGTGTGTGTGTGTGTGTGTGTGTGTGTGTGTGTGTGTGTGTGTGTGTGTGTGTGAGTATGTTTTAGCCCATCATTGTATTAACGACCGTTGCTATTTTCTCTTTAATCTTTTATGTGCATATTAAACGGCTGTGTTGAAAGAGTGTTGGCTCTCCCTGCAGACTGTGCCCTACATATCACAGACAGACTAATTAGGATTTCCATCTCCGAGGGGAGATGTGTTCCTCTTCATTCTCAAAACAAACACAAGTCCACCCCTGATCTTGATAAATGCTGCTGCCTGAAGAGCGCTTCAAAACCGTGGCAGCTTTTGTCGCAAATACCAGCATGTCCAGCATGCTGTCTCAGCTATTGGAAAATAAGAGACGGTGTGGCTCTATTTATTACCGAGTCGGTGCTCGGTAAAACGGGGGGTTGCCTGAAACAGCTTGAAGCTCCTGCCTCAGATGAGTATTCAAAACATCTGCTCGTTCTTCTTTTTATGGTGAATTGTGTTGCATTTTGTTGTTGCAGAGAAGAAAGGCAAAGCTGACTGCTTCCAGTCCAAGAACGCTGATGAGGCCTGCGTGGCGGTGAAAATCGAACACTCCAGAGGTAAGCAGCATCACCTGCACTCACCTTACAGCCGCCTCCCTGCTTTTTTTTTTTATCTTTTTCTTTTAAATGCAGCTGTTTGTTTGATGATTTTGTTTCATGAAGCCGCTCTGGGTGTTCAAATGATAGGTGTATAGCTTCTCACAGCTCACTTGTGTGCGAGGCTTCTGTCTGTCTGTGTTTGGGCTGGTGTTTTTAAGCTCTTCTTCTCCGTCCTCGTCTTGTGATGTGTGAGAAGTGGAGCCGCCACAAGCCGAATTGAGATGCAAAGCTTTGTTACTTGTCAGTTCTCTGATTTCACGGCAGGAGGGCTGCACGTGTTTGGCATTTGAAGTCAATACAGTATCACTCTGGGGATTTTAAGCCGTTCAGTCATCTTTTTTAACTTGACCAAAACTGGCAAAATCTTCTACTTCTTTTACGGCTGCAGTGAAGTGAACTTTAAGACTGTTAAGTGCTGTGAAGGGCAGAGCACTCCTCCCGTCAGCAGGGGTGTGAAGAAAGGTGTGTGTGTGTGTGTAGCTCACAGCCTGCATCTGTGTGATGAATGGATGCGTTCCTCCAGCCCCCAGTGTCTTCCTATTTTTCACTATTTTTCATCATTTTCTCTCCTCTGTATGTGTACCGTCTCATCCTCTCCTGTCACTCCCTCTGTATCCTTTCACCCCTCTTCCGTTTCACCTCCACCACCCTCCATCTTCTTTTTCATCACGACCCCCTGCCCCCGACAGTTATGTTCCCCTGTGCACCTCCTGGTTCAGCACAGACTGGGGTTCTAATCTCACGCTGGCCCTTGGATTAGAGGATGAGGCAGGGTTAATCTGAAGAAAGTCTGGGTAGTTGAACAGAAACAGCTAATCCCCCATGCCTGGTGGTAATAGTTATCTGTCACCCTGTCTGTCACACAGGCTCTCTCACACACACACACACACACACACACACACACACACACACACACACACACACACACACACACACACACACAGTCTGAGCCAACAGGATGGAGACAATGAACACTTCGTGTACACGTGATACACCAGACATGAACTGTAACTACACACTCTAATCTCATTGAGTGATGTATGGCACCAGAAATGGTTAGAAACGGGGTCTTGTGTGTGTGTGTGTGTGTGTGTGTGTGTCAGTTTGTGTTGCTTGTGTGTGACTCTGTAAGGTGGGGAGCAGCAGTTAGTGTCACTTTGTCCTTGTATCTGGTATGTACCTCTGAAACTATTTTCGCACCTCCTGTGTGTACTTGCACTGAAGTAACCTGGTTATCATTCTCGTTAATGAGAAAGCAGGTCTCTTTAATCGTGATGTGAGAACCAGGTTAACACGGCCGGAGAAACATGGCTTCTTTTGCCGTGTATGCAGTTTGACCTTGGTGCATGTGAAGGAGAGGAAAATGTGACTGTATAACAGTCAGTGTAAGGAAGTGTTTGAGTGCATGTCTGTGCAGCCAATGTTTGAGGTCAGAGGTCGGATGCCACTGGCAGCATCTCTGATGACACCAGTCAATCCTGAACGTACGTGAGACCTTGCCAACAACAAGGCTGCAGGAGGTTGGCTGCATCAAGTGTTTATTGGCACCGACCTATTGTTGCACCACCGATATGTGAGCATGAGAATGCACTTCTGGTCACCATTGCACAGTCATTCAGGATGTTTTGTAATGTTGAAATGTTAACTGAACTACCGAGCTGCTGCAAGTACAGGTTATTTAAAGGGAATTTAGTGAATGGAATTTCTATTGGTCAAACTGGTTTACTGGAATGCCTATCATTCCTTTTAATCCTGCTCTGGTGACGCGTAACGCACGTTAGTGAGCATGCAGGAACAATGTGTGCCTGTTTTCACAGCCTGTGTGAAATATACATGCGAAACAAGCACACACACATAGCTTTCACATATTCACAAATAACAAGATGAGAAGAACTATTTATGCAATATCATAGCTGCTGCACATAAATTAAGGCTTCCTGTGCTGGGTTAGTTCTGTTTTTTTTTTTTTTTTTAACCATGCGATGGCTCAAAGTTGATGTATAACACTGTCCATTGTAGCAATTACTCAAAAGAACTGGCACCTCTGAGCCTGACTGTCACAGACACCAGGAGCAGCTCTGCTCACAGGATAGGAACAGAACATGGAGAATCTAAAGTCGCAGTTCCCTGTAGTGACTTCTGCAAAAGGTACATCAAGTTCATGCTACTAAATAGCCTGTTCTTTGGATCTTTGTTTCCTCTTCTTCTCTAACTCGTATGTTGTTATTGGGTTTTATCAGATGCACCTTTCGCATAACTTATCACTTGTGTCGACTTGCTCAGTTTGTCGACTGGTTCTTCTTGGTTGTCTTGTTTTTAATGTCTCAAATATTTGCACAGAAAATGCGCCAGAGGAGGAGAAGTTGACGAGACGATGGTTTAAAATAATAGATTAGAGGCTTTGGGCTTGATTTAGATTTTAGCAGGCAGATGAGAGGACTGGTGCGTGACGCTGCAGGCTGCTTCACTGTGGAGCTTGTTAATCATTGATCAGACTAATCAGACAGGACGGGAAGTGTAGAGGCTGTTATACAAGCCGTTTGTAGATTTGCAGCTTTTAAACTGTAAATGTGCAGATCCTGTCCGTTCCTGAGGTGTGTGTGTGCCTCTATGCTTTTTTTAAAAAGCCACTTAAATAGGGTGTGTGTGAGCGAAAGTGAAGGAGGAGTCTTGAGCTGCTCTGCGAGTCTTCTCTCTAAGTTGAGTCACTCAGTGGCGCTGCCTGGGAAGATTGCATGGGACCTAAATTTAGTGCTCTTCTGGGACTCACGCACTCTCACAAACACAGCGTGGTCCCTCACTGAGGATACACTCTGCAATTCTTTTCCTGTTTGTCTCAAAGTCCAGGGTGAGTTCTTTCACTGGAATTTTTAACTTAACAGAATATTTTACTTTCTCCGTTTGATTCCTCTTGGATTGCCTCCTCTGAAATGTGGGCTCCTTTAACCCTCTGCCTTTGATTTTAGATGAAATCACACTTTAGTGATGTCTAGAACAAGCTTGCATGCTCTCATGTTGACCTTCTCTTTTTATCTGCCGATGAACGTTGATGTAATCTGAACTGAAGACTGAAGCTCGCTCAGATTTCTTCTATCCGTCTCCTTCTTTCATATGTTATGGCGTTGCTATAGCTGTGTGGAAGCCACCCAGACAATCTTTAATATGCCAACCCATGTATTAAGAAGAAGCAGAATTGGTAAAAAGCCTTCTCAGACATTCCTTTTGATATGAACGTGGGGCCACGAGGCGAGAAGGCGAAGCCTTGGTTTCAAACTGTGTCACACACTCGGCTGCTAGCAGGGTTGGGACGCACTGCAAAACACTCACAGGTGTGCCTTTTGTTTTGTTAATTCAACCCTCGAGCTCTCACACTGAAGTATTAGCACACATTTTACCAAAGGAGGTTTTTGGACGAGCCCCTATCAGGTGACAACACTTCAGGGTGAAGTCGTGAGGTAGAAATGTCTCGAAGGTTCACTTAATAGTGTTTGACTGAGACGCTGAGTGGAGATTAACAGAGTGGCACACTTACCCACAGCCACGAGGAGTTTGCTTCCATCCTTTAAAAGAACAAGAAAGTGTGTCTGACGTTGGTCTCATGGTGTTCTTCTTTCATTGTGCTTTTTAAATTTTTTTAAAAAGCTCATGGAGTCGGTTTTGAGCCGTGCATAGCTCCAGATTATCCGGCTACACAGGCAAACAGAGAGAAATAGACTCAAAAGCACAAGTCAGAGACAAAAAGTACAAATAATAGCCCTTACTTGGCAAAAACACAGAACTTCAGAGGAGACTGTCCAACAAAGACAGACAGCAGTACCAAAAAACACTGGGCAGAGTCAAAGTCAAAAACACCATGAAAATACAGAACTAATCGCTGGACCGCTCACTCAAACAGTGAAGACAAACTGGCACAGACAAAGGGAGCACACAGGCTAAATACCAGAGGGAGGTTATTATGTACAGGTGAAACTGATCAGGGTGGGGTAGGTAATCACACCAGCGAGGAACACACGAGGGGAGGAAGTATCTGAAATAAGAGACAAAAGTGAGTACCAAAACAAATCAGGAAATAACTTTGCACATGATTGTACACGATTTCATGTCAATCCATCCAATAGTTATTTTTGCTGAGGACCAAAGTGTTTGACCAACAAACCAACCTTGACTTATTTTCGGCACTAGTTGGGATGATTCACTATTTTCGGACACTGTTTTTTGTTGCGGAGAAAGATGTTTTGTGTCGGAGTGATACATTCCTTCAGCCTCATTCCTCCACTGCTTTGATGTGGCAGAGCTGTAGGGCTATCGATGGGTGTGTGGGTGGCAGTGGTGGGCCGTCAGGGCCTGCAAGGCCTTCTCTGCTGGCCTCAACAGAATCACAAAAAAAATAATTATTATTTAAATTATTATAATTTATAAAAATATTGTTCCCATTATCTTATTTTCTCATTGCACAGCTACTGTCTTCCTCAGTTGCTCTGCTTCCAGTGCAGCTTGTTTTAAGTAGAGCTTTTATCCAATCAGATTTCACCTCTGTGTCTCTCAGTAGAACAGGCCTTCAGCCTCAAAAGTGCTTCTATGTGCCGTTTAAAATGAATGGGGGACGTGTTCAACCAATCAGATCTTTAGTTTGACATGTTGGGCATATTCTTGAGTGTTAGCAGCCGCTACCCCCAGACCAGCCGGCCTACTCCACCGTCATTATTAGAATTAGTAGAACTGATGGGAATACTCAAAAGTAAACAAATATATTTTCTTGTCAGTTTGGAAAATCCCGTCTTTTATTTTGAAAAATACAACCAGAAGTCGTAACGTTACATGTTGATGTCAACATTCTCCAGTATGGCTGACTGACTGAAAAAATGTAGTTTTGTCTTACAAAGCTAGGGGATAAAAGGCAGGAACTATTTCTTAAAAACATAATCTGTGCAGTTCTTGTGATAAATTCAACATTTCTTGTCATGTAATTCAAGGAAGAGGCTTTAAATTCTCAAGGAATACAAACCGGAAGTAGCGTTGTTGTTGCTGGCGAAACAAAAGTAGCTTGATGCTAACTGCAAACATACTAACTTAGCTAGCTACATATTATGCTCAAAATGTTCTTGTGTTGACGGTGACAAAGCAAATACTACACGCAGGCACACAACGTTCAACAGACACGCTTACTTGTAGGTTAAAAACGCCGGCCGGCTTCTGCAAACGCCGGCCGGCTTCTGCAAATCGTTTTTAGCTATTGTTCCAATAAGATTCACTTAAAATATTGATAAAAATGATCGTGTAATGTTTTCAGTTGATTTAATGGTGTTAAACTAAAGTTTAACTTCGTACCTTTCGAACTAAATATCGTTGTAATTATTAAAGTTAGCTTTGCCTTTACCAGAGTCGTTAAAAGGACGCTAACGCCGGTGAATTAGCCGTGCGCCGCTATTGGCCTAATCCGTCCAAACTTCTATCCATGTTGTTCGGGGATATTCGCTTGTTACAGGTTCGCCAAAATTACCATTAATGCTGTCAACACATCCGGGAACGTAGTTCTGTCCTTCACAATAAGATATCACGCTTCAACAACTCCACCGTCGCCCGAGCGTCGCCGAGTGTTCTTTCTGCTTTCTCCCATCAAAGTCACTTTCCTATAGTATTTAGACATGTAAACGTCCATATATATTCATGAAATTTGACACAAATCAAAAGACGCTGGGTTCTTTGCAAAGCAGCATTTTGCACGAGTCTTTCTTTTTCTCATCTACACTGCTGCTGAATGCGAGGGCATTTCTCGTTTGCATGTATTGAGAGTGAAGCAGATACCTTCAGGCTCAGTCCACTTCAGTAGTGAAGTCAATCTTCAGAAGGTAACGGGATAGTTGCCATGGAAGCATGTCTAACCATCCTCCAACAAGGACAAGGAGGCAAAGGTCTACTCTCAGTTTGACTTGTCAACTCCCCGCTTCCTTCACTGCAGCAACGGTGTTTCGGTTTCTATGCAAAGCAGATTATTACTATGTAGAAAGAGCCGTCGTGATGCCATCAGTTAGGATACAAAGATATTAAGTGACATCACATATAGTACTTCCTTGGTGTTTATAAAACTAGTCCTTGTCCAGCAGAAGTTCCTCTGTTGTTTCTATCATCCACTTAAGCAAGTCTCAGACAACAGGGCTCAACAGGGCTCCTTCGCCGTCACACAGATGGAGGCGGTGAATCAAAGTGTTTCTGCAGGGTGGCGGCTGGCTGCTACTCACATGGCGGTCTGTCACTTGTGCCAAGCCAGCTTTAATAATGAGAAGATGCCAGAATGTGTGTTACCAGCAGTTCCTGGCAAGCACGGCGCTTCTGGGAAAGTAAAGTTCCTGTTTGTATTGTCACAGAGCTGGCTGCGTTTCTTTGCCTTAATGGTTCAGATAAGAACTTAAAGACGGTTGATCTGATCTTAACTCAAAATCATTTTCCAAGCAATTGACAGAAGAATTGTCACGTGGGTTAAAGCCAAATATGTTTGCATCTCCATTTACATCTCTGTGCTTTTCTTGAACAGTAACATTTAAAATACCTGCACACTTTGCTCAGGTTCAAGTGAAAGCCTCCAGCACTGAGGTGATTTAAAGCTGAGGGACTGGTGTTTGACAGAGTTAATAACAACCCTGGCAGACAGAGCCAGGCTGTGGAGAGTGGACCCCCTGCAATCTTCCAGGATAAATGCCGTATGTGGAGCACAAGACTTCATTTTTAGCCATTTATGTATAATAGGGGTGCATAACTTTCTGCTGGATATTTTCTTATGATCTCTTAATGTGGCCACGAGGGGAAGCCAAGCACATAATCAAGAGAAATTCCTGAGGCCGACTTCAGAATTGATAATTGGTAATTTTGGGGCCATGTTTAGAGAGTTTGCTCTCCCAAACACAGCGTGGGACCGTTTCCAGTCAGACAGTTGCTAGAGCTGTTGTCTTTAATTACGGTCAGGCTGTAAAATTAGAAGCTGTGACTATGTGATTCTGTGGTTGTTATTTTTCTCGTTCTGTTTCAAGACTGGTAAGATAAAGATAACTGGAGGGAAAATAAATAAGGGGCCCCAAGCGCTGCTTTGGCAAGTAGTAGCAAACAAACACTGGAACACTACATACTGTATATAGTACATGTGTTTTTCACTGTTGTTCATATACTTCATATACTTTAGGGCTGCTACTAACAATCGTTAACATTTTCAATTAATTTACCATTTATTTTCTCGAATAACCGACTAATCATTTGGCTTATAAAATGTAAAAAAATAATTATTTAATTATAAATTAATAAAATTAAAATAAATAAATAAAATCTTCAAATAGTCATTCAATAGTCCAAGAACATCAGCACAAGCGGCTGGGCCTTGGTAATTATATGCTTAACTAATAAAATAGTTTCAGATACATTTTCTGTTCATGGAATAATCGACTAATCGTTTTCTGCTCATATAATCTTGATGCGTTTGTCAAGAAGAGTGGAGGATCATTTTCTGAAGGAGAGTCATCTTATTTTCCTGTGTTTTTCTCAAAGCACAGATGCTTTTAGTTTGATCTATTTTGGGACCTGAAACCGTGTCTTTCAAGGAATTTAGACCTCTTATCAATCATTTATATTACAGGGATGGAAATGTCTCTTTACATGTTAGCATCAGTGCCAAAAGGAGGAGGAGCACCTAACTTTCCAGTCCGTGTACTGTGGACCTTGACAACAGAACAGATACAAATACAAATAGTCGGAAGTTTAGTTTTTTGGGAAAGTGTAAGTCTGTATCCTTTAAGCTCCACTCTACAGCTATTCCACTACACACACTGTTAATCCATACCTGTTAACCAAGCTAAGCTAAGCTGCATCGACTTCTGCATCCAACTCATACATCAGTGCCACTTGTTAAATCACACACACACGCATTGAAGTGACCACCTTAAATGGAGACTAATGGACGTATACCGTGTAAAATAATGAGAGCGCCGACTGGCTCCTGGCAATGTAGTACCATATATGGAGATTTGCCTAAGTACACACGTTTCACTTGCATGTGGTTGTGCATGTGTGTGCGCTGTGAGGTTTAGAGAGAGAGAGCGAGAGAGAGAGAGAGGGGTACAGTATATTCAGGCTGCTGTAAACACTGCCAGTCTGTGTCTGTAGCGCCATTAAATCAGTCTGTCTGCTCTATCTAAACACCGATGCTGTACCATCTGTGGCCAGCTGGTAAAAGCCCCGCCGGAGCAGATCATCAATTGGATCATTAGCTGGATAATCAACTGAACTGTCTGACACTCTTTTAATATTTAGCCTGCAGCTGTTTATCATAAGCATATTTGCAGCAATGAATATGTACAGTATGCCCTGTAGCATGAAGGGATGAGATATGGGAGGAGTTCTTTCTCAGTGTGTGAGACACACTTAGTTTGTTTTAGTTCTTGAGTGTTTACAGCATTTCCTTTACAACTGCAATCCCACTTACTGTAGGTCAAATATACCAAAACATTGCTTTTCCATTAATGCACTATTGCATCAACGGGAAAGTTAATATCTTACTGTCATTTGCAAGATGAAAAACTGCCAGAAAGAAGAACATTTTCATAGTTCCAAAGTGTGGACTGAGACACAGTATTGGTGCCTGTGTATCTAACAATGCACTGTTGCTACATACAGTATTTGTGTAGTGTCATTTGTGATACAGGAGTCTGTGTCGATGGACCTGCCAAAGTGTTTTGTGGTTAAAATGAGTGGGGTTTGGTGTCCAGGTGGTCCTGGACTTAGTCATTCACCATCTCTCATTTCCTGTCACCTGTAACGTTACAAGATTGTTTTTGTCTTATCAAGAGCCTGTCATAATCTGTATCATCAATCTCATTTCGTTGACCGCGAACAAGAGATGATGAGATGTTCTTGTTGTAATGGACGTGCTATCTTCTCTCTCTCTCTCTCTCTCTCTCTCTCTCTCTCTCTCTCTCTCTCTCTCTCTCTCTGTGTCCTTCAGCTCTCGGCAGCAGCCCGGCGTGCGAGCGCAGCAACCCACCCAGTGTGCAGGCGTGTCTGAGTCGAGCGGGCGGTGGGACGACTGACAAGAGCAGGGAGGGGGTCAATGGAAGAAGCTCTTGCTGCAGGCCCCGGCAGCTTTCTAAACCAAAAGGTACACGACGACAGCTCACAGCCGTTTCGGCAAAAACACTGCGTAGTGGGAGCGTCAGTGGACACAATTGTATCGGTCTGTGATTCATATGTGAACGCTGATTGCTCTGTCTCCAGTGACCCTTTCTCCTACTGTCTGACCGGAGGACTTACAGTACATGGCTCCAGGGAAACAGTGAAAACAGGAATAGAGTTATGTAAATTGACCTGGGATCGGTGAACCTTGAGCCTTGTTCCTTTTTTTTTTTATTTGAGTTCAGTAAATCATTCTACACAGATAAGACGAGAGACAGAGCTCCATTCTTTCTGCTGCTGTAAATCACGCAGGTGAATTTGATTCCTAAAACATGTATGTGAGACGAGTAAAACTGCTCAGTTATTCTATGCTGAGCTGGGTCACTTGTTTGTCACTTTCAGGGTGGTAAATACAGCTCAGTGCCCTGTGTGTGTGGTAACAGTTGGGGTAGCTTATACCGCCCTCTTCAGGTCCAAACCGACATTGCAGAGACATATTCCCTCATGAGAAAAATACAAGGCAATCATCTGCATCTACCAGCATCCAAGACAGTCTCTAATGTTCAACGTTTTCCTCTGTCTTTTCTGCAGTGCCGAAAAAGCCGCCACATCTCCAGAGCCCGGTGACGGAGGTCAAGTCCCCGCTGGGCCACATCCAGAAAGCACCAGTAAAACCGGGCATGGAGGAGGGAGGAGGAGGAGGAGGAGGAGGAGGAGGAGGGAGAGGAGCTGTGAACCGGGAGAAAGTCAGAGAGAAACACTCCAAAGTCTCAGACCTCATCAACCGCTTTGAGGAGAACAGGTAGGGGCTCTTTACTCTCTGTTGGTGTGTGTGTGTGCCTTTTTTTTTTTTTTTTAACCATGACAAATTGGTTCCGGTTGAATAACTCTATCTACGTCACTTTTTGTAACAACACAACCTCACTCTGGCTCTCGTAATCACAGTGACGGAAAACTTTGTCTTTCCCAATGTTTCCTATGCCGGTTATTTGAGGGATGAAAAGCAGAAGTCCCTCGCTTTAAGTCTTCAGCCTGACTCACTGGTAGCGGCGCAGACGAGAGCCGTAGACAGAACAAGCTGAGATTAGCCACTTGCCTCACAAGCCAAGCGTTAGCAAAGGGGATGAAAGGAGATTTGTACAGGCGAGGGGGAAACACAGATCCTCATTCAGTTGTGGGACAGGACTCAGTGTTGCGAGATGAAGCCCAGGAGAATGAGGTAGGATCTCTCCGACTGTCTCAACTTGAATGCCTTTGTACTTTGATTTTGTTGCCTCACAGTTACATGGTGATTTAAGTATTCTGTTGGCTGTTGGCTGTTGGCTTGCCACTGTTTCCCCCTTTTGTTGCATCACTTCTTGATTTATTACAAGTCATGTAAGTGTTGGTTGTAGCCGAAGCCTTGTCTATGCGTGAGAGGCCCATTGAAAGCAGCGAGAGGCACAACAATGGTGCCCTTGTCCCAGCGGCTCATACAGTTGAAGACAAAAATATTTGATCTGCAGCAGAAGCATGCCCACTAAAATTTCACTCAGTATCTTCAGTCTCTAGTAGCCTCATATTCAAACTCATCACTGGCTTGGATCCCTGGGAACAGAGTTACAAAATCTAACTCAATCCCAGGCTTTCACCGTACCTTTCATCACATTCAACAGTGTTGACGTGAGGTTAATCAGAGAAAGTGGGTGTATCCTTTTCATTCAGACTCTGCGGGGGCTGTGGGGGATTAGCCCTCTAGTGGCCTTGGAACAGAAAGAAGAGAAAGGCCCCCAGCTTCCGAGAACAGAATTAGCCTACTAATATACTAATCTGGTTCACATGGCACTTAAAGGCACCTTAAAGGACTGCCACATGGCAAGTGAAGCTGCTCTTAATTCTCGCCTATAGTTCAGCCTATTTTAAAACTCTGCCATGTACTGGAGCGCTTACTGTGCTATTTATATGCAGAGAGGAACTGCACCTACACGCCACAAAGTGGGTTTCTCTGAAAACAGTATTAAACTGCAGCTAATCGTGGTATTACTCAGTCTTCCTGTGGATAATATCGTTTTACGTTCAAACACACTCAGGTGGCCCGACAGCCCAGAAGTGATTAATCTGTGGAGTGTTTCACCAGCCCGTTGTTGTTCCTCTATTTATACATACTTCCTGTTTCTACTGGACACACTGATAAAGCACAACAGTTGAACGTCGCAGAGGCTAAAAATTCACCTGCTTGGCTGGTGTTTTTTGTAACGGTTAGATCACATATATAGCATATATCTTGCTTCTTTTCTGCTAGAAATAGTAAGTGCTATCAGTTTTGCCTAGATCCGACAGTTCTACAAGAGATGTGAGAGCAGCAAAACGGAGCTAAGATACAGTAGCTGCTGTAGGTCGCCGCTTGCTGTAAGACTGGAGGTTCGGAGGGTAATTTACAGGGAAACAGCTGGACTGACTACCGGCCCAGGATGTAGAGCAGCTGAATGGTGACATTGTACATGCATGTGTGTGTGTGTGTGTGTGTGTGTGTGTGTGTGTGTGTGTGTGTGTGTGTGTGTGTGTGTGTGTTTTTTGTGTTAATCTTGCTTCCGTTCATGTGCTGTATTTCAAATTGTTGCGTGCAAACAGTTTAATTTCATTCATGCTAAAGCAAAGAATGGTAGAGATGTTACAGTGTATGTATATATAATGTGGGTTCTCCTTGGAAGTAGGACAGCATCTACCTCTGGGGAGGAGTGCTGTACCTCTCCCCCTCCTCCTGTTCTCCTCATTACTGTACCTCCATTCTGTCTTTGCTCTGTACACACACACACACACACACACACACACTTCCTCTGCAGTACACCAGCTCTCAGTAGCCTCATAAGACAGAAGGAAGTTTGTGCATCTCCACAGTTTTATTTTTAACTCTCACACTCAAGTGCAAAACCTCTCTGCTTACCGACGCGTCCATTCTCCCCGACCAAACATGCAGGCTTGAGCAGCTACTGAACCGACTCCTGTAATTTTTTTCTACTACTTCTTTTCCCTTTTTCTCAAATGTTCTTGTTAGTTAACACTCTCTTTTTTTAGTGCTCTTGACCAACTTCCTCCTGTCCCTCTGTTCCTCCAGCAGCACAGAGAACAAGAGAGACGGCTCACCGCTCAAACAGATCAGCAAGTCGTCCAACTGCAGCCCAGCTCACCGCGTCTACCAGAAGCAGACGGAGACCGCCGGGACTCAGGAGAACCACACCTCCGCACCCACCTCGCCGCAGGATGCCCACGAACCGGCGGCTAACGGGACGCTAGCTCAGATGGAGCAGGACAAGGACATGGTGGATAACCCGGAGACGAACAGTGACAGTGTGAGGATAGAGACTGCTGAGCTGGTAAACGGTGATGGCGGTTGCAGGAGCACAGAACAGACTGGTGATCATTCACCTCCACAAACAGACAGGACTGCTACAGAAAGCCACACGGAGGAGGAGGACAGTGGGACTGAAATAGAAAGTGAGCATAAGAACGAAGAAGGGAGCGCCGACCACAAGGTACGTTTAACGTTGTTGCCCTTGCGTCTGTGTATTTACATCCTTTGTGTTATATATTTACAGCCTGACAGCAGCCTCGTTGCTCTGACTCTGCAGTCTCTGAATGACGAACAGTCAGCATTTATTAATGCTCTGGGCTTTCAGCACAATTAAATCTTCTGTACTAATTAAACTATGGGTCAGTCCACCATCGTAAGGGTAGAGTTACAGTGTGTGTGTGTGTGTGTGTGTGTGTGTGTGTCTGAGCGGTTATTTTTTACGAAAGCTGAACAGATGTCCAATGCTTGAGCAGCTGAGTTCATGCCTCGCCGACCCCCCCCCCCTCCGTACAGATTATAAATATCTCAGGTTCAGATTAATCTCTGTCAAACAACAGTCTCTATGGTATGAGAGAGGAAGAGCCATGAACAGTGCTTTCATTCACCCCAATGTTCAGTTGTTGCTGTCTGACTGACTTGAAAGGGACCTTTGACAAGCTGACACTCGGAGCCATTGCATGTTCTCCAGTCAAATCAATAGCTAGTCAAGATATTATATATATAAAATTTGAGTAGCTTGGTTCCAATTATTGGATTTCTGATCATTTCTTTGTGCTGTTTGGAAACATATTGAATTAACATACAGTAAAGCTTCTCTTTGTGTTGGTTAGTTCAAAACAACTTCTTTATTATTGCCCTTTATTTGTGCCTTTTGCGTTGGTGGAACAAGTACTCAGATCCTTTACTTAAGCTAAAGTCCTGCATTTAAGTGAAAGCCCAGTATTAACTGCACACTGTATTTAAAAGAGACAATTTAAAAAAAGGATCAAGTAGATGGAGCGGAACCAGAGATGTCATGATTTTTATTTCAAGCATTCTTCTTCCTCGTCAAAAATTGGCGCCTACATTACCCACAAATCAAGTTGACCGCTGGCGGTTTGGTCAGAGATTCAGGTGTGTTATGCTAGCAGCTAATGTAGCATCGAGCCACGAGCCTCAAGTAGAGGTGAGGAGCAAGTTGCTCCACACCTCCAGATTCTTTGGTTTTTAAACTTGTAGTCTTCAGCCCCAACTGACACCGACTGAAGTGACATCACTTGAGGATATTTATCAGACTAAAAGTGTGTTCTGCAGACAGATGCTAGTTAAGGCCAGTGGTGGGACCCTTCAATGGGTGACACGATATACCTGAGGGGCCGTGAGCTGATTAGTGGGGCAGGAAAGAAGAAAACGCAATGTTCTGCTTCTTATTTTAGATTTTTCTTTTCTAATATTTGCATTTTATGTGGAATATTGAAAGCAAATGTAGGCCATGAGCAGTTGCTGAAATGAAGCAATCGGACAAGTTTCACTCTGGAACTGCTAACAACTCATAGACATCTGAAACATGAGGAGGGGCCCCGACTACACACTGCTTCTCTGTAAGGGGTCACAAGTCTAAAAGATAGGGAACAGCTGGTTTCATCTTTAACAATGCATTGTAAACGCTTAAACATGTGCTTGTCATGTGTTTTTTTGAAATATTTAACAACTTTGAGCCTTCACCTTGAGAAACATAATGTCTCAGAGAATTAGCAACACTGTGGATGTGTTGACAAGTGAATTGTGTAGAAATATGAGACTGATTGCTGTCAGATCATTTGAGAGGAGGATACTAAGTCCTTGTGGTTATATATAGTGTGAGAAAAACACACATTTGATCCTGTCAGTATGTGTGGGAGATGTTTTGTAGAGTAAATTATGAGGCTACAGTTTGTTACATCGATTGGCCTCTCACACTGAGCTCTGTTAGACGTAATCGTGTCTTTGTTTGATTTGGTGTCATTTCCCTTCTTCCATAATTTCGTTTCCTGTTCTGAGGGCTCCTGCTGTACCGCAGCCCGGCCCAACATCAGCTCAGTGTTAAGGACACACACACACACGCAAACACATCAGTGCTACATGCTGCTGTATGCAGCAACAGTGAGACAAGGTTTAACACATCATACCATAAATACATGATTTACAGTGAACTTTTTTGAACTGAAATGCAGAAAATGCAACATGTAGATGAGATCAGTAACCTGAAACCAAACAGGAACTTGCAAATGACAATGATGTGGGAATGAGCACTGAGCTGAAACAAATGAATGCGCTTCAGACATTTTGTCCCAGACTTCTGCATTATTCTCATTCAGCTCAGTTTAACTCCAGTCGCTGTGTTGAAAAACGTATCAGGCCCAATGACCAACTACTCATTAGAAAATGATTAGACTGAAACGGTCATTATACGGACTACAGACTCTCTGGCTCAACAGAATAATCTCATTCATCTACGACCAGATTTTATTTAGGATTGCCACACAGTGTAAAGACTCCGATTAATGTACCCTCTGTTTTCAGGAGACAAATGAACAGAAGCTGTTTAAGATCGCCAGTGAGCTCTTGCACACAGAGAAGGCCTACGTAACGCGACTTAACCTGCTGGACCAGGTGAGGAACTCAGTGAAAGCGACAGTTCACTTCTGTTTTTTTGACCGAGTCTGATGGGACGAGGTTTACACGACACAGGAGGGAAACCTTATTAACTTCTCCATCGTTTGTCACTTACCAGTTCTGCGTTGTACACAACTCTTTTCAGGTATTCTGTGCCAAGCTCATGGAGGAGGCAAATAAAGGGACGTTCCCTGTGGACGTAGTGAAGAACATCTTCTCCAACATCAGCTCCATCAACGCCTTTCACAGCCAGTTTCTGCTTCCAGACCTGGAGAAACGCATGGGAGAATGGTGAGCTTCATTCAATGACAATAAATGCAATGGGGTTCTGTATCAAACTGTAGCTGCCTGCACATTGTCTCTTTGTATTGAAGCCAACTCTCAAAACACTGCTACAAACTCATGGACACATAAGCATGAGAATGATAAAAACAAATGACAAATACAAACCAGAACATTGTGGTTACATTATTTACCTCCTTCACGTCACTTCTCTCCCTTCCCCCCCCGCAGGGAGTCCACACCTCGCATCGGAGACATCCTGCAGAAACTCACACCCTTCCTCAAGATGTACGCAGAGTACGTGAAGAATTTCGAGAAGGCCATGGAGCTGCTGAAACAGTGGACTGATCGTTCGCCTCAATTCAAGGCCATCATTCAGGAGATACAGGTACTGCACACCAAATTCCAGTCCAGAACAAATGCTATTTTATTATTGCAAAATTCACACAAATGTTTCATCGGATAAAATTATGAAATTTTGGACAGACAACTGCAACACGACTGGTTGGTATTGGCGTTAATTCTAGTTTTTGGGGGGTTATTCCTGGACAGAGTCAAGAGGTCTGTGGCTTCCTGACGCTTCAGCACCACATGTTGGAGCCCGTGCAGAGAGTCCCTCGCTATGAGATGCTGCTTAAAGACTATCTGAAGAAGCTGCCTCAGGACGACCCTGACCGACGAGATTCAGAGAGTAAGTCCAGATACTTCAAATTCCCACTCCAAGGAGTCATTTTTTATCTCACTATATTTAGGTAAACCATCTTTTTTTTTTTCTCCCCAGAATCATTAGAAATTATCGCCACAGCAGCTACTCACTCCAACAGCGCCATTCGAAAATCTGTAAGTCCAGACGTTTTTCTCTTAGAATTATAAGACAGAATATCTTCGACACATTAACGTCCAACTAACATAAATGTCCCATCCTCATTTAGGAGAATCTGAAGAAACTGATGGAGATACACGAGATGCTGGGTGAGGAGGAAGACATTGTCAACCCCTCTAACGAGTTCATCAAGGAGGGCCACATCCTGAAGCTGGCGGCCAGGAACACCTCAGCCATGGAGCGATACCTCTTCCTGGTGAGAGAAACTGTCCGGCATGAAAACATCTTCTTATCTAATGAGGGAAACGTGCTGAGGCGAGACTTTGTCTGCACAAGTCAATTGAAACAAGTGAATCATTTCCATCCAGGAACACCTCTGTGTTAAGACACATCAGGGGCACATGAGCAAGTCTCTCAATTACTGAGATTGCCAGATGATGCGATTACGTCGGGGCGGTTTCTTATTAGCTTCAGGCTGAATGTCTCCCATCTGTGTAATTCAGGAGTTACCTGCAGTGTTGAGCACTGCCCCCTTCGGAAACAAAACACTGGAATAGCGCTGATCCGTGCTCGGTGAAAAACTTTTGTTTCTTTTTCTTGCCAGTTCAACAACATGCTGTTGTACTGCGTGCCCAAATTCAGTCTGGGAGGGACGAAGTACACGGTGAGGACGCGGATCGGCATCGACGGCATGAAGGTCCTGGAAACGAGCAACGAGGACTACCCTCATACCTTCCAAGTGTCGGGGAAGGAGAGGATGCTGGAGCTGCAGGCCAGGTACATTTTATGCAGAATTATTAGAAATGGCACAAGTGGAGGTCATTTAAAAAATGTCCTTTTTGCAAACTCCGTAAGGTGCAAAAACATCCCAGCCCCTCCCACATTGAAGTATGTGATTGTAGGTAATCTAGACCCTATACAGTATCATTTTACATATAAATGGAAGACCACTTATAAGCACACTCAAACGCCATATTTAAATCCTGTAAATCTCTAAATACTCTTTGACCACAGCTAATTGCTATGTTGGTATGACTTGGTGTTATAACAGGACTATCACATAAAGTTATAGCTTTACTTACATTAATACGTTTGAACGCTTATGGCTTTATTTTGTCTTCCTCAGCTCAGAGCAGGACAAGGCAGACTGGATTAAGGTACAATCAATATACTTTAATTTTCTCATTTGATTATAATATAATAGTATATATATGTTTGAACGCCATGTAGAAAGAGTGACTCATGAGTCCGATGTTGTTGTTGTCCTTCAGGCTTTCCAGGAGACCATTGAGATCTTCCAGCAGAAAAACGAGTCGTTCAAGAATGCATTGAGAGAAGTGGACGAAGTGTCGGTCAGTGTTGCATCACAGCTGCATTGCACACTTAAACTGTCACTGTTCTTTGCCGTCACACTGAGTACGCTTTTATTTTGATACAGAATGCAGAGCTGGGGAAGCGTGCCCCTCGCTGGATCCGCGACAATGAAGTGACAATGTGTATGAAGTGCAGGGAGCCTTTCAATGCTCTGACACGGCGGAGGCACCACTGCAGAGCCTGCGGCTATGTAAGTAGTCTTGATGCTGTTAAGCCATGCATAATGCATGAGAGAGCATCCATACGGGCAGTCGAGAGCAACAGGGAACTTCTCTAAATCTTCTCTAAAAGTCCTTCACTACTTTTCTCTTGCAGGTGGTGTGCTGGAAATGTTCAGACAATAAGGTTGCGCTTGAATATGACGGCAACAAGGTGAACAAAGTCTGCAGAGACTGTCATTCTATCCTGAGTGGAAAAACGAGATCCGAGGTCAAGAAGAAGGGCATCCTGGAGGTGAGGAGGAGATACTGATGCATACATTTTAGAGCTCGAGTTGCTTTATGATTTCTTGCTAATGATGCGGTCGTCCTCCCTGTGCAGATCGAGGCGGCTCAGTTCACAGGCAGCAGCATCATGTGCGGCTTCCTGCAGTACTGTGAGAAGAACAAACCTTGGCAGAAGGTGTGGGTCGTCATCCCCGAGAAGGAGTGTCTGGTGCTCTATCTCTACGGCGCTCCGCAGGTAAAACACAGAGAACATGAAAGGGAAACATTTGATTCCCCATACGAATTAAAGAAATCTATGCATACAGATAGGTGACACTCTCTTCATCCCTGATTGTCCTCCTTTAGGACGTGAAGGCCCAGTGTACTATCCCCCTCCTGGGCTACTCTGTGGATGACATCGCTCGGCCCACAGACCCCCCTGCCAGCTTCCGCCTCTCCCAGTCCAAGTCCACCCACAACTTTGCTGCCGATACGGAGGAGCTCAAGCAGCGCTGGCTGAAAGTGATTCGAGTGGCGGTGACGGGAGAGGTGCCCGAATGCCCTGAGACCAACGGGGGCAATGCCAACATGATGGACAACAACAACACACAAGAGGCGGGTACCGATAGCTCATAAGGGCGTGTTTTCTACAAGCCAACTGCTGTTGGATTGCTCGAGAAAGACGGGATGTGCAGATGCACACTCTCCATGCTGTCCTTGAACCTTAAAGACGAGTGGAAAAATAAATCTGTGCTGGATAAGCTGCCCTTCCTTGCCACTCTCCTGTTTCCCATTTGCTCTCCTGGATTGTCTCATAAACCCACATAAAGAACTTCTGATTCACTGCTAGAGCTGTGCTGGATTACTAAAGGACGTGTCCGGTGCTATCAACACTAGAGCAGAGGGGCCTCAGGATTGATCAACTTCCCTCAAACAGGCACCATTAAGGACAGCTCAAAGTCTATAAAGACTTTGAATCTGTGTCAGCTCCTCTTGAGCTAGTGGACTACCACAGCCGTACACAGCGCCCTGTACAGGATGTGAATCAAAGCGAAAGGACGGTCCGAACTTAGTCTGCTGGTGCTGTAACGCAACTCTGCGTACCCTGTACAGTATAAATGTTTTTTTCTTTTCAAAAAGGAACATTTGTGTTTTTATGTACAGAAATCAATCCCAAACTTTGTTTTGATAACATAGAAAACATCTAAGTATGATATAAAGTATTTACAGTATGTTGCCCGTTCTTTGCTTGAGGAGATGTTTCCAAAACTGTGAAAGGTAATGATGTGGTTGAATAATGACGGTCTCCGTCTCTCATCCCTCAGTGAAACTTCATCATCTGTCTAATGCTTTTCAAACTCTGGATGCACGTTGGCTGATCTGTCTGCTTTGCAATTGGTTGCACCTGTCGTAGTGTGTATTCTACGAAGCAAAGGAACTAGTTTGCTAATCAAACAAGTTTTGAATACAGTTCAAGTTTTTTTTTTTTATATTTAATCCAGAAAATCATCGAAGCAGCAGAGGCTGAGATATCCTCCTAGTAAAAAAAACAAAAACAAGCTTAAGCACACTGGAGCCTACAATTCCCATAATGCAACTCACACTAGGCCTTCCCGGCCAGTTAAATGCCGAAGTTTTGACAGATCTACAAAGTCTCCAGCCTAACTCAAGATAACCCTGATGACGTCATAGTGACATCATCCAACTGTTTCCTCAGCTTGAGTAGCACTCTCCATGACAAGTAAAGGTATAGCCACCTTGGTGGAAACAATATAATAATGTCACAAATCGCTATGATCTAACAATGTGTATTGTCATACATTGCCCAAATCTATGGCCCGGACTGTGCCGTTTGTATTAAAAAGGCACGCTGAAATCACGTGTATTCTATATGGCATAATAACTGATGGATGATGGTCATTCATATGCAAAGCTGAGGAGGATGAAGGTAAATGCTTGACGATCTACAGGACATTCATGGGCTGTAATCCATGTGGAAGGGAGATGAACCATCAGGTTTTCTATTTAATGCCAACGCAGAACAATCACAGATTAAAGCAAGCTGGTGCGAGAAATGTAAATGTTTTTAATGCTGTAATTAATTTTATTATTTAAAGTAATTTATAGAGTATGATGAGCATGATCTGTTAAAGAGTAGCACAAATTTGTTCCCCCGACTGTCAACTAAGAAGCGCAGTAGGTAGATTTTCTGAGAGCAGATGTTGTTCCACTAACCCATCAACTCGGTTCTTCAGTGTGACAGCGACACACATGGTTGTTTGCAGAGTTCCCCCTGTGCTCAATGCTGGTGCTCGCCCGAGTCTCACCCCTCTCAATGCGTTCCCCTCAATACTCAAATAAAAAACAAGAGCACAAAACTTCCATCTGTAAGATCTGAATGTATATCCAGTTTTTTTAATGTCCCCCCCTCAAACATTTGAGAATCTACGCACTTTACAGTCTTATAAAGTGTACCTTAAAAGAAAATAAAACATGAAATACTCTATGGAGATCTTGCTTGTTTGTAATGTTGCATTGCTTCTTGACCTTGTTATCATGGTGATATAAACCAGTGCGACGCCTCTGGTCACCTCAGTCATTGTGATGCTACTTTCACAGAGAAATGTCCCGTTTTGGTTCCTTGTTTTGCTTCTCCCAGTAAGATGTTTTTCACAATGAGTCACCCCAGACATGCGCATGGAAACAGGTGAAGTCAGTAGTTGCTGTTTGTCAGAAGTGGTGAACACTTTGAAGATGCGATGTGATCAGTAAAGCTATAAAGATATGGTGTGATCTGTAGTTTCTGTCACAAAGTACCAGCAAAGTGAGAATGTCAGCGGAACAAAGAATCCTCATAAACAGGAAGAACCTCTATTCATAGTGTACACACTGTATGGTCTGCTGTCTAGTTTATACACACACACACACACACACACACACACACACACACACACACACACACACACACACACACACACACACACACACACACACACACACACACACACACACACACACACACACACACACACACACACACACACACACACACACACACACACACACACACACACACACACACACACACACACACACACACACACACACACACACACACACACACACACACACACACACACACACACACACACACACACACACCACAAGTATTTAACAGAGTTAGAAAAACTTTATTTTCACACAAAAAAAAGAAAAACAAACAAGAATATCAAATTATCATAATGAATAAAAATGTCAGCGTGTTGTGCCGGTGACCTTTCCCCGCTTCTTTGAGAAACACTACTTGCACAGCGCTAGTCAAACAAAATTAGGATAGCTCACAAAGAATGCACCATGATGGCGTTTACGTCTCACAATACTCGAGAGAGGAGCGGCAACAGGTCGGTGAAAAGGAATGATGTTTGCCAGAAAAAGCCATACGACAGAAAGTTGGGATCCTCAGTAGTTCTCCGGCGTTGCTTGGCTGAAGTTTTGAGTCAATATGAAGCTGACAGTTTGGGTTTTGGACAGTCTTTGTATGTGTATGTGTCTGTCTCAGCTTTTGGGCTGTCGGAGCAGGCCTCGGATCCTGCGAACCAGGGCCTGGATGAAGGTGTAGCGGGAGCGAACCTGGCTGTACAAACCCTCCACCTCCAGCAGCTTCCTCTGCAGAGCCTCCCCGAAACCTGCGGCCATGTCGCTCTTCAGCTGCAGTCACGACAAGACAAGAGGGATCAGGAGTAATGTCGGCGGTAACACATATGTAAACATATACACACACACACACACAACATGATGTTTGTCAGAGCTGCATTCAAAGTGTATGAGACATTTTGCCCATTGCCCACGTGTGCCATTTCTTACCAGGTCTAGGTCTTGTTGGCTGACTCTGGACAGACCGAGGCCACGACCTCCACTTGCCTGCAACCCGCCAAACGAGTCTGAAGAACATAACAAATGTAATGAAATAAATGCATTAAGCTAAATTCACTCAATTCCACAACCAGAGACTAGAAACAATAGCTTTGCAGGTGAGTTTTCTGCTCATTATGTCAGGTCTGCTTAACAGGTGGAACATATTTTCTCACCGTCTGTGAGGCGAGATCTATACAGACTGGCTCCTGGCATCAGGGAGTCTTTGGGGTCGGTGGGAGTGCAATGCAACAGGTAGTACTCCAGGTGGCGCCACAACACAAACAGACACGTCTCGATGACATCTGAGGAAGAGGCCGGTCAAGGCATTTCAAGGCGATTCATGATGCGGCATTTCTACATGTCTAGCTTCGTTATCCCAACTGACTGAAGAGAACTTTCAAAGACAAATATAAAATGACATTCTGATGACAATAAGAGAGTCCTGGGACTACAACCGTGCCTGCAAAAGGCCAAAGGATACAGGAGCACAGGGACAGCAGCTTGGCTCTGTTGTTGATGAGCTGGACCAGTCGTCTCTTGGCCAGCAAGCTCCTCTGGACCGAAGAGATTTTCTCCACCCCTCCGGGGCCCGACACCAGGCCTTGGCACAACTGCAGAGAAGATGTGGTTAGAACTGAGGACAATGCATGTTGGAGCCAAAAAAGGTGCAGAAAATAAAGAACAGTTGCTTTGTATTTATACCTTTGTTTACTTCCACTTTTAAAATTCAGGGGAGAACAGTTTGCCCAACATGAACAGCAGTGTGGTGAGTGTGAGACGGAGTGAATCAGTGTATTGCTCCTTCATTACCTCCTTCAGCTCCTCAGGAGGCAGCTGATCCAGGGTCTGCAGCTTGCCCAGGCTTTGTCTGTGACTCTGGTGGAACCGGAAGAAATCTGCAGCGCTGTTCTTCAGCAGATAGAGGACCAGCCCCAGGCTGGGGGCCCGGGAGTAAGCCATCGATGGCAGAGTGGACGACAGATCTTCAAAAAAAAATAAGCGCTGCGGTTCAGTCTTGTACTGTGGAAGTGGACGAGAAGTGCTGCTGGACATAAAAAGCTAATGTGTGGTAAAAAGCTAAAAGAAATGAATGTCATCAGCTAGGACAATTCACAGAAGGAAGACGACTAATACTGTAAAAGACGTTTAAAAGTATGCTTGTTCACACAGTATACAGCCGGATGATTTAAAGTCCTTTTCCTCTTCTTGCTACGAGCAGAATCTCACTGACCTGAGCGTCCTCCGTCCCTGCCAGCTGGCTCGCTGCCTGACGGGCTGAACAGGCAGATGCTGAACTGGGCCTGGGCTGAGCTCTGCAGCAGCAGGGTTTGGCAGTACTCCATGATGTTAGCACACACCTGTGTACAGAGGACAGAGGACAGCACCTCTTAGGTCAGACTATGCAGTACTGAGGAATAATCATGACTATGCATACAACACTCAACACCCCCCCCTCTCTGTCCATTTTACTGTTGGAATATGCGAAAGGTGTACTCAGTAACTTCTCACTAGGAAGATACTACTGACATTCTGAGACAAGCTCACATAAACTAAACTGCTGAAGGAATAACAAAACACCAAGTGATCCCAGGCACCACCACCCTCATCATGCATCTCGTACTACTTCATTCATAGAAGACTTTTTGTCCGACCTGCTGCATGGCCACCTCCATCTCCTCTCGTCTCTCTGCCGAGTCTCCAGGTGCGGCGATCTCGGCCTGCTTCAGCAACCTCTCCCGCTCGCTCCCCGCCAGACGGCCAAGCAGCGACAGACAGAGACGCTGGAACATGAAGAGACGCATTAATCAACTGGACAACTCACACACTGGAACGGGTGTGCATTAGAAAGAAGACGACAGCAAAAACGCATCAATACGACTCATGATCAAAAAAAAAAAAAAAGAAAGGCAGCCGTCTGACCTGAAATCTGTTGATGTGTCCCTGGAACTCCATAAGAACAGCACTGTTGATCTCCCCACCGGTCTCAAGGGCACCTGGGAGAGACCAAGCAGAGCATGAACACCACCATTCACGCAGTCTCTGAATGTGAACATGTGGCTTGCACAATGGAAATACATAAATACAATAGATGGCAAAGTCAATAAGAAGAGGAGAGGGACTGTAGTATTGTACCTGGCAAAGCAGTCTTACTGATGATGCCAGTAAGCAAAGAGAGCTCCTGCAAAGCTCCCATACTGAGCTCCTGACAGCGCAACAGGGACTGGATGGTGTCTGCGTGCACTATCAGCCACTGGAGAACCTACACACACACACACACACACACAGAGAGAGAGAGAGAGAGAAATGAGAGAGTTAGGATGCTTGTGCAATGACCATAAAACAGTTTGTAATGATCAAACAATACAAATCGTCTTAGTGATATCAATAGCTGTGTGCTTACCTGTGCCGCCCCCTGCTGGTGATTCATTGTTGTAGAGGTCAAGATCACCTGGAAGAGCCTGAGGGTTGGGAGGAGAATCTGCCTGTAGCGGTCCATGGGGCTGGGGATGAAGCCTGACGGGTCCCTCATCACCCTGTTGATCATCAGGGGACACACACACATTTAGGGAATGCTATTAATAGACAGCTTAGGAACAGACGTCATCTGAACGAGACAGTCAGTTAAACGCACCGGGATAAAGCAAAACAACTTCTAATTAAAATTCTTCTTGAGGAAGACGTTGCTCGCTCATTATAATCACTTGCAAGCTTTGCATTGTGTTGCTTTAGACAGGAATTATAAAACACACATTATTCTTTACATTAATTTGGTAGAAATCAGGTCTGAGTGGAAGAAACTGACTTATTCGAGAGGCATTTTATCCCAAAATGACCAATTTGAAAACCCTTTATCAATAACATCACAATTTCATAATAATAAAAAAACACTTGGAAGTTACTCCGCCCCCTCTTTCCTTCCCTCTTCACTTCCATACCTGTGTGCATCGCTGTCAGGTACCATGTCAAACACCTGACACTCTATCAGCTGTGCCACCAGGCCACAGCGCAGCAGCTCCACAGCTCCCTGACCCGTCTTCGCCACACGAGTCAGCAGAGCCTGAGAACACACAGCAGAGTTCGTACCGTCATAATCCTGTACCTACAGAGGATTGAGACCGAGGCTACGGGTCTACTTTTCAAAAGAAACGGGGTAGAAGTGCACATGTGCTCACCATCTTGCTCTCGTAGATGTAAAGTGGTTTGAGGAGTGGTGGCTGAGGTGTGAGCAGGCTCTGCAGGGCGACATCGTCCTGCCTCAGGCTCTCCACTAGCGACCGCAGGTAGCCACTGTTGCAGACATAAAGCAGCCACTGGTTCTGGCGGTCTATGGAAAGGATCCGGTCCAACACCGCCAGAGCCAACATCTGACAGACGGGGAGAGGAGACAAAGCAAGCACTGAGTCAAACAAAGAGCCTGGCTAGGTAATCAAAAACAATTTATATATATATATATATATATATATATATATATATATATATATATATATATATAGGAGGCACTTCTCTCAGCTACTTAGAATGAATTTCTCTCATGAATATTCATCCTCTCAACAGACTTTTGTACTTCCATATACATTAAAGTCAATTTCAGGTAGAGGTAGGGATGGGGTAGGGATAACTCATAATGTTGTATGAACCTAGCAGTGTGGCTCTTACCCTGCTGATTTCATGGCCGTCACAGGCGTCCCGACACACCACCTCCATGAGAGCCTTGCCATAGCTCTCAATGATAGCCAGGTTCTCTCTCTGCAGTTTGGAGAAACCATCTTCAGGGGCTGTGAGACGCTCCCACATCGCCTTCCCTGCTAGAGGGATGGAGAGGGAGATTTTCTGAGATGACCAACAAACATCTGTACATTGTCCCTTTGACATGACACCAGATAAAGGACTTATCTGTAAAGATTGGCCCTACAGCATTCAGACAACAACAAGAGGTCCCTATCATAAATAATATGATGATAAATAATATTATCCAGACTGTCTGTCTTCATGTTTCTGTGTACCTGTCTGCAGAGTGTCTGGTTCTTCGGGTTTCTGGGCGATTTGAAGGTAGTACAGCAGGGAGCCATACAAGTGAGCACGCAGACGCTGGTATCCACCGCCTTTAAATGCAAAAGATGACATTGTGAAATCTAACCTCACCGAGGTTTATCAGAGCAACGAATGTGTGAGAAGTGTGCGCTTATGTCATCACTAACCAGTACAAAGGATGAAGTCCAGCAGCTTGCGGAGAATCAGGTGCAGGGCGGAGTTGGCGATGGAGGCAAAGCCAGAGGATGCTTCTAGTCTCGCCCCCTGCTGCTGCTCAGACAGGACTGATTGGCTGAGGTGGGCTGTCAGAGTGAAGACTGCCCCAGCAACAATGGGCATCAGTTCTCCTGCAGCCTCCTCAGACAACACCTGGGCAACGAACAGCGACGTTTACATTTAGTTGGTACAACAACCCGGAGATTTGACGCAATTCTCATGTCAGCTCTTACAGGAATTAACAATTTCTCAGGTTTTCCTCTACTTTGATTGATTTAATACACATGTAATGAGTAACCACTGAATAAAAGCAATGACACCCTTGAAGAAGTTGCTTACTAGGAGTATGGGGGGAAGGGGGGGGGATTCAGATTGTACCTAGCCAAACCTTTTCATAAATGACTGCATCCAAAGTACAATAACTGACCTTATCGTGCAGGTCTAGCAGCAAGTCTCTGATGATGAGCTGCCGGTCATCGGCAGGTATGAGATCAGCAGGGCAGGCGGTCAGCAGCGTCTCCACCAGGCTCCTCCAGGACCGCAGCGCATGACGCTTCGCACTCAAACTCCTACGGACACGATTGCGCTCCACCACCTGCTGCAGGATGGAGTTCACCTCCTAGAAGGATACACACAGGGACACATGGGAGTGAATTCACCTCTGAGAGAGTGACTGCATTAGTGAAGGGAAAAGGTTGGTTGGCTTTTAATCACAGCATGGAGTCATTTTTAAAAATTTGAACTGGAAGTTGGAAACCACATTTTCAAAAGATACCACTGGATGATGGCTTCTTTCTGGTTATTGTGGCCCCACAACATGCTGCTAAGTCCTATTAGTCTTAGTTAACTAACCTCCATCAACAGGGGCCTCTGTCCAATGGCTGCCATTCCCTGCAGTGCATTCACCTCAGCAACCAGCACTCTATGTAGCAACTGTAAGAAAATATGACACATCAGCGGAAGATCAAACACAAAGTAAATAGTTGGAACAACAGAAACGTGTTGAACCTGGAAACCCACCTTCACGTTGCACACAGTGTGTCCTTGCTCATTGACATGCTCACAGTTGGAGATGACCTGCTCTATCTGAGTGCGCTCAAAGAAGTCCAGCTGCAGCAGCTCAGGCATATCCTGACTGAAATCGATGGCGTCCAGCACACTCAGCAACTTCCTGCGCACTGATGGCATCAAACAAAGACAAGTTGAGAGTAAAAGTAGAGACTCGTCTGGTATCATTCTAAAAGAACGAGAGGCTTAAATGGCAGCTAGAATAAATGACTTAAGTGTGTGAAGAGTCCTTAAATGTTGACTAGATTTACATAACAATGATTGATTTAAATGTGTACTGAGGTGGCACAAACCTTTAGAAACTGTGTCAAAATGCAGGAACCCGCTGACTGATCTGGTTTCTTCTTCCATTCCTGATTCCCCATCAGCTATAAGAAAAATGATGAGGTTTTAGGTTCATACAGTAATGAGCGCTCATGTGATTGGGAGTTTGAGTGTGGTCATTACTTTAGTATATTTATCAGAGTGTCTGTAATTTTAAAACATTTTAGACCATAAACATCACAAATTAAAGGCCAGAATTACTTTATTTGTTTCAAAAAGCTTGAATAAATTGAAATGTGTGTGACAACATACCTGTATGTTGAGTGTGTGGCTGGTCATCCAACAGGAGGCTGACAAGGCGTTGTGTGTGTGAACGCTGGCGGTTCAGTGAGGTCACTCTCAGCTCAATGGCAGCTGTTTTCATGAGCCAAGACATCTGGGAGAGGGCAGCGATCTGATTACCTGAGGAGAGCGGACACAATCGAATCAATGAAAAGAAAAGACATTCTAGTTCCACTGTATTTTCATAAACACACACACCTACAATCACATTCTAACAGTCATACTATACAAAGCTTTGCAATATTTACTTAGCATTTCAGCCGGAATACAAAACAACCACTAATTTCCATTACGGTTCTGCATTTCCTGCAGAACATCCTGCCTCCTTCCCTAATGTTTTTGTTATTATATATTTTTAGGGAACAAGGGGATCAGCCGGGATACTGTACTCACTAGGCAGGATGAAGGGTAGGTGCTGCAGGTGAGAGAACAGGAAGTCCTGGCTAGTCCTCAAATAGCGCATAGTAGGTCCGGATGTGTCTGGGCAGGCGCAAAGCTGGTAGATCACCTGAGAGACAATGACAAGCAAACAAGAACAATAATCAGCCCGCGCAGATTCCATGTTTACTTTCCACCTACTAGGCATCAAATGCAAGTAGTAGAGAGTAGAGGATGAGGAGTACCTGGTAGCAGAGCTCAGCCAGGTGTGGGGCCTGCTGTGTGAGGACAGGTCCGGATCTCTTCTCCGTGCCTCTCTGCAGCAGACTCAGGATGGCGTGCAGGCAGCTCCGTGGACATCCCAACACACCTGTCACAGCAAAAATTCACCGTCAACTGACAGATTACACTCCATCCAAACCAGAAGCACGAAAATATTGCTAAAATTCAAATGCCAACAGCTACGGTCGTGGTCTGACCTGGGTCCTGGAGGTTGGTGGAGGACACGGGCTTCTTGACTTCATAGCCCAAAAGATACAAGGCCAGATTTGGCGTCTTCAGCTCCAAGGAGGTGATGAGCAGGTTCAGCATATGGATCTGAGTTTCGTGTCGGATTCTTGCAACCTTCTTTTGTGGGTCTGAGTCTGGAAGTAATAAAGTAGGTGAGTTTGAGTGTGACGGTTATTCACAGTATTAAAACAACAGGATTTAAACCAAATGCAAAAGATGGAACAGCGTTCAGGCTGATTCATTTATTACAACGTGACTCGTCTCTCACCATCTCCGTTCTCTGTTCCCTCCTCTGCCTCTTCACTGTCCAGACACTCCACAAAGCCGGCCATAAGCTTGTCACTCACAGACTAAAAGACAGAGACAAAAAAAAATGTCTCAACTTCAAACACAACACAAGTGTCACACATCACCACAGTGAAGGTCGCCAACACAGACGCACCTCAGGGGATCAAGTTCCCGAAGTCTCTCGGATAGAATTACATTTTGACTTCGATATACCGCCATTAATTCTAGAATCAAATACGTAATTAAGAAGATATAAAGCTACTGTACAATATTTGGGTTTTCTTGTTCTTTTGCTTAATGCTTATCATTTTGTGAAGTATAGTAAATCTTTGTGGGAATGTTGTTTTTTCCCCATTTGTAAAGCGTTGGGACTTATAAATATACCTGGTCGTGTGTGAAGTCTCCCACCAGCCTCGTCTGAATGTTGGGGTAGTTGGAGATACGACGCAGGATCTTTGCGCTGTGGAAAGCAGCCTCTGGGTTGGAGCTGCTGTGGTACAGATACCTGCCAGGACAAACATAGGCCGCCATGAAGTTACACTCATTCTGAACAAAGTTTTTCTGAAAGATATCCTACAATGACTTATGATTAGGTTTCATAACATTTAATCTCTATTAACTAGAAAAGCACGGAGAGCAACAGGAACATGTTATACGAGAACAGACTCAACAAAAATCACAAACACGGCGCCAATACCACCGTTGGTATTAAAACCTTACCTGGCAATATTGACGATGTGATCTGCCCTTCGAGTTTGAGGACTGACCCCCTGGAGGAGCTGCTCCAACGGGGAAACCAGCATGGAGGCCTGGCTCTCCCTGAGGAGGTCCATGAACACCACCTCCTTCTGCAGAGCCAAGTCCAGCAGGCACAGGCAGCGCAGCACCGCCGACTCCAAGTGCTTCTTACCTGTAGGGGAAGAGTGACGGAGCATGTGGTCAGAACAAACACACATATACACACACGAGCGATCTCTCTTTCCCCGACAAGCAGCTGCAGATGTTCTCTCACCAGGGAAGGGTGCGTAGGTGTCCAGCTGGCGTACGCCCTCCTCCAGCAGGCTGAGGCAGAGCGCCAGCACGGGCGAGTCGTTGAGCAGGTGGAACATGATGCTGTGGCCGGGGGGCTTGTGGGCCTCGACCTGCTCGCCCTGCAGCTCCACCATCTCCGGGACAAAGTCTGATGGCTGGGGCTCGTAGTCCCGCAGCAGCTTGTGGAACACCTCCAGCACAGCTTCAGCAACCTCCCACTGAGAGATGGCACGAATGGAAAAACCAAAATTAACAGATGTTTAAAGAGCATACATGCACACTGCAGCGACATGTCTCCACCTTATAGGACACCGGGGGAGCACTACACAGCACTTTACCTTCTCGGCTGGATGGCGATATGCTCTGGTGGGGAAGGGGAGGAACACAGAGTCACGCAAGAAGTTCAGGTAGGGCTGAAAGCCTGGCACGCGATGCCCCGCCCCCAAGTTAATGGGCAGGCTGCTCTCGACCAATGTGCTGATCAGATGACAGAAGCCTCGTGTCAGGGGATACTCCTCGGAGCTTGACTCAATCTCATTCAGCTCCACCTGAGAGACAAAAAACACACAAAAAAGTCAGTTTACCACCCAAATGTGCATCTACTTACAGGTTATACAGCTTTTAACAGGAAGTGTTCACTTTGATGAGAGATTAAAGTCAAGTCTCTGAGATGTTATCTATTAATGTTACTGTGCTAGATTCAGTAGAAAGCTATTCCCTCCTAGTCAGCATTATTTTAAAACACATTCGAGTCTTAAAAATATTCCCTTTGGGCATCAGTCAAACATTCTCTTAAAGCGAACAAAGTAAAAATGATCCTGACTAATGAACCGTCGTATTTGCCTGTAGGTAAGAGAGACAGAACTAATTCAAAGCCTTCCTTCAAATTGGGTTGAATGAGTAGTGAACTAACCACAAACATCTCACCTCAATTCCAGCTGCCTGCCTCTGTCCGGGGGCTCGCACTGTCTGAAGGATCTGTGGTAAAAAGAACATGAAGTTAGAAAACTTTAAAACTCAAAACACTGTCTTACCACTACAAGAATACAATCAATTTACAGTTTTGTTGTTAGTTGTCTGGTATAATTAGCAAAATAAGATCACTTCACAGGCTCGATCCTGAGCTTGATGAAGATAACAGAGTTCCAGTAATAACGTTTATACCTGGCAGACTTTACTTCTTATAAACTGTTCTACTCATTAAGTAAAGGCTAACCTGTGTGTACTCCAGTGACTGCCAGAGTGAGGCAGCGATCTCCGGTGACTTCCCAAAGGCTGCCAGGCAGAGCAGGAGCTCCGCCTTCAGGACGGGAGGAACGCTGCACTGTAGCAACCCCAACATCACCACAACCGGGGTCCACTGGGGATGCTCACACAACGCCAGACGAGCATTTTCACTCTAGAGAAAGAGAAAAAACATCATACAAAACACACCCTAATAAAGTTGGATAAGAGATCTCAGCAACCTGAATGTTCTGTACCCATGTAATGATGGTGGTGAGCAACTGCAAAAATGAGGTGAGTCCTTCCATCTCCCTTTGGGTGATGCCCCTTAGTGATGGGTGGCGGTACTGCGATGCGTCTGGATTTGGAAAGTCTCGCCGCAGGTTCTCATGGTAGAGCATGAGGGAGTGAAAGAAATGTTCCCAGGACACCGGGCTGCCTGAAACGCCCTGGATGTTGTCACCTGCATACATGAACATGAGGTTAATTGCCACTCATTTGGATATGTATTAAACTAAAGCAGCAGGCTTTTAGAGTCTGATGTTCAGATCACCTAAATTTGAAGTTAAATTACTTAGGATTTGAAATAGTCTATATTCCTTTCATATTTACTACTGAACAGTTACATACCACATAAATAGTCAATACAAAGTTACGAAGTCTTTCTCGTGATAACAACAGTCTGCTCTTACTGTGCGAGGCTCCGTTGGTTTTAAGCAGACTGAAGGAGTAGTGGGAACACTGGGGACCATTGGCGAGCCCTTTCAGCATACGGAGATAGGAGATGTAGAGGGTGGAGGGGAGGAGGTCTCCCATCTGACGCACAAACTTGGACAGAACCACCTACAATAAAGAAAAGAGAACAACTTTCAACAGAACGCCAGAGTAATACAAATTCAACATTTTAAAAACGACTTAACCTTTCTCTACCTACTACAATCCTTGGTGTGAGGAAACATTGATTTTTTTCTGCTACAAGGTTCTAGAACACACAGCTCCTACCTGTTTATGTGGAGGCCTTTGCAGCGCCATTCCCAGGTAAGATCCCTGCAGGGAGGTGTGTTGAAGAGACTCTGTGTGACCCCAGAACTCCAGACCCAACTCCAGTCCAAATGAGTCCTTACTGTAAAACTCTCCGATCTGGAAAGACAAAGCAGTAACCAACACTGTTACAAACTCAAACCCACAGTGGCTTATTCTCCTCCTGCTCAGTACCTCCATTTCAGTTATCAGTTCAACTCTTAAAATGTGAAAGGTGATGTTGCAAAATGTGTGCGTGTGTGTTTGCAAACACTGACGAGCATCATGAGGTGTTCTAAGTCCTTGCGCATCGTTGATGGGAGCTCGCTGTCCATCTGTAAGGACATGTGCACCAGACGGGCATCCTCATCAGCGCGGTTACGAAGCTGTTTCACCTACAAAATACAGTAAAAATATGTTAATCAAACGATTTAATCAACATGCAAAATAACAAAACTACAACCTGATAACTCATCAGAGACAAGCTAACACTACAACATGACAAGTCAAACTCGTTGGTCGTGGACATCTGCGGCATCTCTCACCTTCATTGGCATGAGTGCCAGGAAGTCTGTGATGAGTGAATGGAGGCGGCGGATGTAGAACTCTTCCTGGGAAAAACTCTCACATCCCAGGATGCCCTCCTTCATAAACAGGAAGACATCTCCCAGTAGAGCCTGGTCAGCCAGAGCCTCGTCTGCCTCCGTGAACTCCACCAGGGCTGCGCATCACACATTTAAAAATATACTCCTTTTAAATGGCTACTATCTTTAAGGCCTCATTCAAAACGTTTTCTGCAAACAGCTAGAAGTTATATTTAATGCATAGCCAAGAAAAAAACCCTTACCACATCCCTGTGGTAGCTGAGAAAGGACCCTCAGAGACAGAGCCCAGGCCAGACGACACACAGCCTGCAGACCTGGAAGCTTCCACGGCTGGCCGTCCATCAGACGGCTGTGTACTGCGGCCACATATTGCCTCTCGGTCAGCAACGGCAGTGTCTGGATCAGATCTAGAGGAACACAGAGACAATCCTTCACCAGCTGTAGAAGAAATACTGAAACTAACAGCAATCTTCTGCATAGCAAGGAGTAGTATGTTTAAGCAACTTCAATCAAAGTTCAATTATACACACAATATGTATTCAACATGTTCTCACCATCTCTATCTTCTGTTCCCTGTTCTACGAAACTGACATCCAAGCAGTAGAGTAGTGCCATGACCAGAGCCAGGTTCACACTGTCCAATGAGCCGTCAGCTTGAGCGGTCACTGTCTCCAGGTGGCCGATAAGAGCCAGGGTGTCATCTTTAGACAAAGGTGATTGGCAGGTCCATGAAAACAGGCTGTCTGCCAGGGCCTGTCGGCACTCTTTGATGAGGTCAGAGACCTTGGGAGAAGAGAGGGAGTTAAATGTTGTCCATAATCAACTCGCCTTATTCTTCTCCTCCTTGTTTCTTCTTCAGTGACAACAGAAAGCTCCTGGCTTTACACTAGTCGAGTAAGATTAAACACATTGCAAAAAGATAATTATCTCTGTTTCAAATCAACACATAAGATTTGCTCCCACCTCTTTCCTGTGCTTCTCATTGCCCAAGCCGCGCTCCTTCTGCAGTCGTTCAAACTCGCGCGTCACATTTATCTCCGACACCAAGGTTAGGATGCGTTTGGTGAGACCCTGGATCATTAGTTCATCTGTAAAACGCGTCGTCAAAGCCACCAGCTCTCCACTGAATGAGAAAACAAACAGTACAGGTCAATAACAAGTAACATGGGTATAGCCGGGGGGGACGGACAGGACAATAACATGCTCATCATGTGGAGCATTAAATGCACACGTCATTGCTTGCATGTGCTAATCGTAGATAGCTTCATTACCTCAGGTCCAGGGTGAAGGTCTTGCCATGGCGTGACTGGATGAGTGTGCGCAAGGAGTTGGCCACACAGAGCTTTCCATCCCAGTAGAGCAGCACAGCTACGAGACCTCGTGTCAGACCTGTGAAATGTGGCTGCTGTTGCTCACCTGGAGACAGATGAATATATTTAGAGAATAAATTGTGTGAAACTTCAATGTCTTCTACTGAAAGTCGAGCAAAGTTTTGTCTCCAAATCATGGATTTGATCAAGACAAAACGAAAACAAAATAGCCATCATAAACTAATGTGACTGCTGTGTCTATAACACAAAATACCACATAATACACACTCACCAACTTTACTACATAACTTCCTTTATAACTTTGCTTCCAAGTAAAGTCTTTTTCTTATGTCCACTTTACCTGCTAACAGAAGCTCCAAAGCCGCTAACTCTCCAATATCAAACAAATCGCTGAGGATGAAGGCCTCTGAGAGGAGCTGCTCTGGAAGGAGCCGGGACCCCTGCTGACCTTGGATGGCGATGCCCTCTGTGCTGGCTTTACGCACCTTCTCTCTCTGCTCAGCACTCTTTGGCTAAAAGATGAAGAGGAGACCAGATCCTATCAACATTAGAGCCTCAAGACATCAAAAATGAGTCTGTCTGCACCAAGGATGTTGCAGGATACACAGGAAGAATACTATTGTTACAAATGTTGTGTTTGCACAGCATCTCACCGGGTTCTTATAGAGTGAGAGAAAGTGCGGTTTGTGTTTCTTCAGCTGCAAGTCGAGGAGGTGGACGCTCTCTGGCTGTCTCCTCAACACCGCCCCGTCCACCGTCTCCCACAACTCCTTCAGCGGCCCCCACAGACTGGCTCCTGGGGGGAGTAAATGGGTTTCCAAAGATCTTGTATCAGCACACATGCACAGGACTGATTCTCCCAGTTCTATTGTGTTAGTTTCTTATAACCATACATATACATTTTGAGTATCTCATATATGACACATGACTGATTCAGCACTCCTAACTGGACTCACATTTTGCAAGTCAAATTCTATTCTGGCAAGTTAATGTGAATTATTGTAAATATAACAAAAGTATCTTTAATATCTGATGTAAATAACTGACAGGATGGGGCTGAGCCTGTGACTTTTTCATGTTGACATTTCCGACCTCTTACAGACTGCAACAATGAGCACTGTAACTAATACAGATGCTGACGTATAAACACCATACAGAATTATAAGATGAAAGATTGACATGTGATTGACAGTAATCTACAGAACCAGTGAAATGACCGTCACATTACATCACCTATATCAGTTTCCTTATACGATTTGTTTACCTGTTATGCTTGTTATTGTAGATTAAGCCTCATAATTACACTTTGGGTTAATTGATTATTGTATTACCGGTTTGTACAAATACATCTGACCAACCTCACCAGTAAACAACTGACACTGATTCATTGCCCACTGACAGGTGTATTGTAAACTAGAAGGCTAGATAGAGTGAGCTAAACTGATTTACACAAACTTTACTTTGACGCAACTGTGGAAACCAAGGACAGCATGCCAATCAGTGATGGCAAATATGTCTTTGCTTGTTCCAAGTCAGATTGTTTCACTTTGCTTCTGTTGACCCATTTACCAGGAGTTGCGCCAGATAAGTCATATTGGCGTATGTCATTTGTTATAATGTGAAAATACGTTCACGTTAACCGTGTAACAGTGTAACGTTAAACGTCTTTACCCACCGAATAATTGTGAAACCAACATTAGCTAAACTAACGTTTACTCGTAAGCTATGCTAATTTAGCTTAGCAGTCTGAAATTGATTGATCCGTCACCATGTGGTCAAAACAGGGCATGCGACAAAACAGGCGATAAGAAGCGAATATACACAAATGTATCTGTAAAAAAACAACCACTAGCCACTGCTAGGAATCAACACAATTAAGCTACTTAATGAAAAAACTATAGTTCATACCCGAATTTACCGCCATCTGCGCCGCCATGATACACTCGGAAGATTGGAGAGGAGCAGGTTCTAGGTTTGTGCCGGTGTGAAATTTAAAAGGATCAATTCTATAAACACGTTTTGACAATATTTGCTCTGGTAAAATTTACTAGTTTCATTTAAATGTGAATATTAGGTAATTATGTGGGTACAAATATTTCAAACATTGCCGTAATTCTGTATATTCCCTTCAGGCGAGGTCCTCGGACCGTAGTAACCGGCTAGCTGGAAGGAAATTGTAGTTTACTAATACAAATCAACTGTTAATTTAATTGAAATTCCAATAGGTATAATAAATTCCGTTATGTTTCTAATATTATTTTCTATGACATTTTGATAAAGCTGTACTCGTTTTACATTGAAACGGTTAATGAAACATAACATGTACCAACATTGGTTCCGCCCTGTGTTGGGCCACGTAATGTTTTGACGTTACACCAACATGTCCACGCTCCGCCTGACAGTTGCGGATCCATGACCGCTGAGATGGAAATTTGTCATTCGTGAATACAATACTTCGCTGGCGCCGTAAAGGTAGCACCGTATTTAAATCGAGGGCTTTGGGATATTTTAATCAAAACGATGGCTCGGGTTGTGAAAGTGTTTCGGACTCTGCGGAACAACTGGAAGAAGTCCACATTTGCTGTGTGCGTCCTGTCTTACGGGGGCCACTGGCTGTATGGCATACGCTGGTGAGTATTTCAGGTTATGATATTTCCTCAGATTAGAATAATTACACAGGTCTGTGCTACTAATTGTTCGTGTGTCTCACATTTTGTGTCTGATCAGTGACAGTGTTCTGCGGAAAGAGGCTTGTCTCGCCGCCAGGGTAAGACATCACTTATTCTTGCACTTCATGTTGTCAGCATTTAAAGCAAAAAAAAGCCTATAGTCCTCACCATCACCATCACCATCATTTATTTTAGGAATTCGGGCGTCAACAGATAGCACCGCATGAGCGTCTGAGGAAAGCGACAGTGATCTTGAACCCTGCAGCTTGCAGTGGGTAAGAAGACTCCTCAACACCTCTCACTGACAGGTTTGTCTGGAACCTCAGACAACAGTCTCTCTCAGAATATTTCCAACTATCTCTCTCAATCTTCCCCAGGAAAGCCAACAAACTGTTTGAAAAGAATGCTGCTCCGATTTTACACCTGGCTGGTGTGGAGATTACAATAGTAAAGGTAATTTCCCTTGGAACCCATCAGTGCTATGAATGGCTCTAGTAGGGATCCCATCGCGTGGCACCGTGATCACATATTGATCCTGTTTTCCTCTCCAGACGGATTATGAAGGCCAGGCAAAAAAACTGATGGAGCTCATGGAACAGACGGATGTGCTCATCGTGGCCGGAGGGGACGGCACCTTGCAGGAAGTCGTCACAGGTTTACTGCGAAGACCGGATCAAGTAGGTGTCGCACAGTTATTGTGTTGATCTGCAAGACGACTTAATTCAAACTTTTCTTTTATTGATGTCACTGATGGACGTTTTTTGGACTACAGGACACAGTCTGTAACACACCGATTGGATTCATTCCACTGGGCTCTCGCAATTCCCTGAGTCCAAGTCTTCACCTCCTCAGTGACAACAAGGTCAAGTAAGTACCTCTTCAATATCATAAGGGAAGTTCCAGATTTTATCATCACATAATCTTCTAACCTGTGATAACCTGTGTACTGGATGTGTCTCGCCAAGTAAATATACGTGGATATGGACATGCTACGTGTTTTCCACATATGTAATTGAAACCCATTTTTCCACCCTTTCCAGAGACATTACATCAGCAACACTGTCCATCCTAAAGGGAGAAACCGTTCCTCTGGATGTGCTGCAAATCAAAGTGAGAAACTGCCTCTGTCTATTCTACAAAGCCTCAAAGTTATTAACATAGTATTTGTTTTTGAATGCAGATACTTGCTGATGTCAGTATTTGTTTTCAGGTCAAATTAACAAATATTTTGAGAAATATATGATTTCACACTTTATAATGTGCCTTTTTTTTCATCAAATAGGATAATGAAGTTAAATTGTCACAAACTATATTGTTTTGTTTTTTCTATGCAGTGAGATATTATGTGTCAGTGGTTGGACAGGAATTCAAGTGTGTGTGTGTGTGTGTGTGTGTGTGTGTGTGTGTTTTTAGGGGGAGAAAGAGCAGCCAGTCTTCGCTCTGACGGGACTACGTTGGGGTGCTTTTAGAGATGTGGCTGCAACAATCAGCAAGTAAGAATACACAATTGGTCACTCTGATTATAACCATGACATAATTCCCCATACAAAAGAATAATTAACCATATTTCCTCACAGATATTGGTACCTTGGACCACTGAAGACAAATGCAGCACATTGGCTGAGCACTCTACGGGTAAGGCAATATATTTTCTGAACATGTTTGGGTAAGAACAGTGTATTGAACCAGTGTTGGCCTTTCATAACATATCTGATATTGGAAGGCCATGTTATCTCCCGTCAATGTCATAGAGGTTCCTCCCTGTTGTTGAAAAAAATCTTTTCAGCATGTTTTCCCCAATATCTAACATCATTATCTCATCAAAGACAGTAGATGTCTTGAGGTTATTGCTGTATTTCATGTCTTCCCCTGTTTTCCTTGTCACCCATGACTGTTGTAATTCTGTGGCTGCAGATGTATTTTAATCTTACGCTGTTGTGAAATCCCTCAGGAGTGGCCCCTGGTCCGCGAGGTCTCCGTGTCCTATCTGGCTCCCAGCCTACGGCCTGCTGAGCTGCCCCCTCAGAAGCCCCCCAGACCCAACCTGCTGTACCGCATCATGCGCAGGCTCCAAAACCACTGGAACCCTCCTGTCGAAGGTAGTGTGTGTGTGTCATTGTGTTGATACTTCGATCGCAGCATGACAACGTGAGTCAAAGACTGTGAGTTGTATTTTTTTTTGGTGGTTTGTGTGTGTCTTTGCTCAGAGCCTCCAAAAGTGGAAGAGCCAGAGCAGTGGAAGGAGGAGCATCTGTCGACGTTGGAGCTGTTTATTCAAACGCACAACAAAAACCCAGTGGAGAGGGTCAGTCCAAAATCATTTCCTTTTCTAAACCTTGTACCTGTTCTTATTAAAATCATGATAAGATCCCACTATTGTGCCTTGTTTTGCTCTTAGAAAAAATATCATTTGTGTCTATTTATTTGAACTTGCAGCGCATAAATGACTCCCTGATGATCTGTGCGGAACCGGACAACTTCACGGTGGGCGAGTACATCACTGTCGGGTCAGTAGATGCAGTTTTTGTTTAGTCTGCTGCAAACGGAGGCAAAGTACATTATATAAACGTTGGTACATTCAAGTAAAAGAATGAAAATGCTTCATTATAGGAGTAAAAAAGAAGAGGACCCCGCTGTATTCACCAAAGACTCCACAAAACTGGAAGCCAGTGCTTGCCAGCTGCAGCTGCCAGAGGTCAGAAACCCGTTGAAGTGACTCGATCCTATTTCGTTGTGTCACGTCAAAGAAAATCTTAACTATTTAAGGATTGTGCTCGTTTACTTCCTAAAGCTTTGTCTGTTAGTTTTTGTCGTGACATTTAGCTTGATGTCCTGACCCCGCAGGGTGCCGCTGGCTTCTACAGCATCGACAACGAGGAGTACGAGGCCATGCCTGTAGAGGTAAGGCTGTTGCCGCGGAAACTCCGCTTCTTCATCAGTGCAGAGCGCAGAGAGCAGCTCCTCTCACAGACGCAGTGATGGAAAAAACATTGAACCTGAAAGAAGACGAGAACAGATTTGAAGAGAAACACGAAAGCAAAGAACCAGATGCCGTGAGACTCTGAAGTCAGACGGATGTCTGCTATTCCAGCAGTTTTAAATGCTCATGAAGTACTGATGGATTGTTTTACTAAACATTCAGTTGAACTATTATAAGGAGGATTACATTACATGCTGTTGTATATTAAAGGACCAAGGCTTTGTTTCTTTAAGCCAGTAACCCGTGTACAGGTTGTCTTACAAAATGGTTTACTATTCCCTTCACATTTGAACTTGGTCAATAAAAAACATTTCTGTCCAATTCAACACAAAGTTGCTGTTTTTTTTCCTACCAGTTTGACATTAGTATGTAAGCATTTAGCGAATGCCTGGTTTAAATAAAGAGTGCAGGCGTCGGTTGGAGATATAGAGATGAGGGGGGTAAAGCACAGGCGATGGACAGAGAGGGCAAAGAACAGAAATACGATTATGGATAGGCTTGAGGTATAGATAGATGAACGAATGTAGGGATGCTGCAGCATTCTGAATGTGTTGCAAAAGATGTTAGACCAGGAGTGTGGCAGACTGGTGAGGCTGGGCGTGATCTGACAGATGGTGTAGACAGCAAATCTGCAGGATTAAGCAAGTGGCTGCATCCCAGATCCCTTATCTGTTTGTTCAGGAAAACACAAAGGGAGGCTCTTGGTTTTGTTGTTACTTGTGGTTGAAAATCCTTGTAGGGAAATGGCAGTGACTGAATAAGTACAATTTTAAAGGAACTTGTACTTTAATAGTATCCGTGGAAGGCCCTTTTAATGAAGCAGTAAATAAAGTAGTTACAATTGGCTCCATCAACACATCTACAACAGTAAAATGCTGCTTACATGTTAAAGCCCCAATAATAATGATTTCATACTAAAGTATAGTCTAACGAGTTTTTTTTGCATGGTAAGTACTTCCACTTTTAATAATGCAAGTACATTTGCTCATACTTTTACAAAATTACCAGAGTATTTTGAATGCAAATGACTTATTTGTAATATTTTACACTGTTGTATTGCTATTTTTACTATTAAAGGATCTAAATATTAGCTGCAAGACGATCAGGTCATCCTGAAAGTGGTTTTGTGTCTTGGAAGGCGATGAAAGCAGTGATCCTGAGGAGAGGTGTAGGTAGAGCAGGATTATGAAGGAAATAGAGGAACACAGTAATGCAAGGTAAGACGCAGAGGATTAGGTAACACCTAAACTGTATCAATGTTTTATTGTTTTACAATGGCAGTACAGTGAAATGAACAATTGCTCATGCTATTGACTTCATGTGTACATTATTGACATCTCTTACAGTGTTTCACATTAGTACAGGTGAAGACATATTTTGTTATTCTGTGAATACAATCACAATCAAAGAGGAAACAGTTACACTACTTGGATGTGTTGCTGCATGTGTGCAATACTTTTGCTGTATTTGACATTCAGTAGAGTGACGCGCTGTACAAACAACTCATTTAGCCAATGCTGGTACACATCTGTGAACGACTCCACGAAACAAGGCCTTTTATACAGTGGTATGTGTTGTGTACATTCCCTTTCACATTTAACAGACACCTGAAAGCAAACACTTGTCAGCGGCAAGAGTATTACGTCTGCGGACAAGTAAATGGGCCAGTCAAGAGTCAACAGGTTGAACTGGACCCGGTGAGGTCTGCCGTCAGCAGATACTGTTGACGTACGTACAGTAATGAGTCGGTCACTTTCGTGTAAGTTTGAGAGAATCACATTTCCTTGAGGCCCCGTTTAAACAACAAAGCTCTTTCAACACTTGGTGCACTTTTTCATTTTGTAACCGACCCAGAAAACCTCTTTGGGGGGTTCAAGTCAAAAGGACAGCAGTTGTCAACATAAGGAGCCGCCCCAGAAAGATCATTTTTGGAATGTGATAACGAATTAAAAATGGATATTTGTAGATTCATGTACATGTTTAAAAAACAACGACTTGGTGTTGGGGGTTGTTTAAGGGGGTTCACGAGAAGGCTGAGAACCACTACTCTACTAATTTATACGAGACATCAGCTCCGCGTGTTCCAACATGGAACAAATTATGACTGATTGGCAACGTGATGGATTAAATAAACCAATCTGCCCGGACAATCCAAAAGACGCAGTTCATCAGGAGCTGGATTCCCTCAATGGGACTGTGATGAAAAGACAGAAAAAAAAACCTCAGCTAAAACAGACTGGGGGGGGGCGGGGGCTCTTAAAGCTCCTGCCCATCCTTCACTGGGACCAACACCAGATCTCCAAAAAACACAAAGAGATCTTTGTCAGGGACAGAGACACGCAAAGAGGATCTCTCCGAAGCTGATCAACGAGTAAAACCACAAACGGCTCCAACAAGGACTCTTCGCTCAACACGATCACAACAAATTATGGCTGCCGTTGATGAACTAGCCTCTGGTTAGAGTACAAAAAAAGAACAATGACAGCCAGTGCAACACACAAAGCGCCTTCACACCACTTGCTGGCTCAGACTGTTAGTCATAAACATAGCGTAAAAAGGTACAGTTAAGCATGATCACTGTGTGCATCAGGAAATATTCCAGTGGTGGACATGGTGCAGCATTCATGATGAGTTAGTGGTATAGAGTCACATTCATTGAGTTTAGGGTAAAACATGTAACACAAACAGGAAGTTGACTGTGATCAAACACAGAGACGCATCATCAGATCGACCTCGTGCTGAAGGTGCATAAAATGTGAACAAAGTATTTTACAGCTTTTCTCTCCTCATTCTCAGCTTCATATTAATTATGGTAATTATATTATCCATTATAAAAAAAAAGAGGATATCACACTCTTTTGCAAAACATCCTCCCCGCTCACTTTCCGTTGTGAAAGAAATAGTAAAAACTAGAAAAACGCATTTACATGAAGAGGGCTGGTTTCAACTAACACAGGCTTCTATTGCTTCCTTTTTGAAAGGTAAATAAAGTAGTCAACTAAATATAATCATCCAAATATGTTATTGCAGCAGGATGAATTTGTTGCACATTATGACGCCTAGAATCTTCCATAAAATCTATTTGCGGCACATTTCCAGCAGTTCAACCGCACCCACACAATGTTAATCTTTTTCTTCAGACAAACCGTAATGTGGACCCCAAAGCTGCGGGGACTGTGAATGTTTTCACTGACTTCTTCATTGTGACGGGTGCAGTGAAGAACGACCAACTCATCCTGCAGCAATGACCAGACCCAATCAAGACCTCCAGCCCTGGCCACTTCAGCTGGAATCATAGTAAAACAAGAGCACACAAGCAAACTAGTATCTCTGACAAAGAAAAACAGCACTGAGCGACGGAAGATGTGAATGGCTGTAAGACCACGCAGCTGCCAAGTGGCATCGTCTACGAGGCAAGTGTTTATCAGCCCCCGTGGAGCAGTGCACCAACTGTCATCCTCCACACTGTTTAGAAACAGTCTCCACAGGTCAGATGAGACACACAAAAGAGGGAAAACAGACACCCAGGAGGGGACAGCAGGTGACAAATGGAGGTCCCAGGGTGGAGGCAGTGTCTACGTTGTCTTGGTGCGAGTGGGCCTTGAAGGCACAAATATCCAGTGGCGTTCCGAGTTTCCCCAAGCTGACGGGGCTCAGGTACAGCAGAGGCTGTCTATGACCAGCGTGACGTCAATCCCGTACACCTCCAGCAGGTCCACCAGGAAGGATCGATCGCCCTGGGGATCCAGCCCCATGGCCCTCACGTGCTCAGCGGTGAGGGTGGGATCGGTGCTCCCCGCTACGTCCGACAGGGTCTGGAAGATGCGGTTATTGAGCTCCATGAAGAACCTGGGACAGGATTAAAGACAAGTGCGTCATGCAGTGGTCCTCCGCATCACATTCAAATGACAAAACCAATATAATTGAACGACTCTCCTTAAAACATACTGCCTGTGATTAGGACTCAAGTACACAAGCAGCTGTGAATACACTTGTCAAGGACTCACAGAATGAAAAGATCCTCTTCATTTGATGTGCAGTCTCCATCCACCTCCTGAGAGTAGAGCAACATCTGCCTGGAAAAAAAAAGCCATCGTCTATCATTAAATGTGAAAAGTAATTTTGCCCCTCACTGGCTAGTATTGATCCATTATGAGTGTCCACTTTCATTTTGCAGCCTCATTTTAACATACAACTGTCAAATATTGATGCATGTATCACATTTGAAAATCAGTTAAAATATACAGTGTTTGACAGTGTGTAGTGTACCTCTGTTCACTCAGCTTCCTGTACTTCTCCTTATCGGCAGCATTCAGTCGAAGCAGCGGCTGCAAATGGCTTCTGTGCGTTTTCACATTCTGGTTATCGATGTAGACGTCGTACAGCTCCTTCTTCTCCTCGAAAATCTTCTCTGTGGTGCCTTAATAAATGAATACCATAATAAAAAAATGTAAAACGTTCATACATAAGGAATCATTTCCATATATTACAGATAGCGGCCAATCAGCCATTTACATGCAGTGAAAGCTTCACTCACAGGCCACGTATGACAGCTCTGTTTCCAGGGCAGTGATGTCGGCTATGTTGATGTAGAAGAACGGCCGTAATTCAGGCACGGAGACACCGATTCCAGGTAAAGAGACATTGGCCAGGCAGCAACAGCAATACACTGCGGGAAGAACGAGAACATAGGGAGTGAAGGATCTCCAGGGAAATAGAAAATGACACTTAACATTTGTACATTTATTACACCCTGAACCTGTTTGTATAAAGTGCGTGTTGACATGTGCATTAGAGCTTCTCACCCCTGTAGCAGACCACACCTATGGGTGGAGGGGAGAAGATGAGGATCCGTTTCCTCAGCAGTGCAAACTTCCACAGCACCATTATCTGCTCCCCGAAAAACTGGATGAACTGGGACATGCAGCCAGCTGGGTGGGTGATCTGCAGGGAGAAAAAAGAAAGACAAATATGTTTTGTTTTGTTTGTTGTTGTTGTTGTGCAAACCTGCCATCACCAACAACGTGCTCTGCTGCTTTCACACCTTCATTTCTGGGTGCATACAGCGGTTGATGGTGGTAACACTCCAGGTCGGGCAAGCGGTGACCAGACCATTTCCTGTCGGGGGAAGGATGGCCTTCTTATCCTCGTAGAAGGCCTCCAGCGGAGAGTACTGGCCCGGACACTTCAACTGGTGTCTACAAGGCAATGACCGGAAGAAGATGGAGAGGAGAGAGAAAGAAGAAGAATGTCATGTATGAGTCATCCAAGCCTTTTCTGATTTGTATAACTGAGCAGATTAAGCTAGCTTGAGTGCATATTCATTATCTGCCGATGTTGCTCGACCGTGAACACTCACAGCTCACGCAGGTTTAAAGACAATTACTGAAGCAATGTAGTTTGCTATTTGTTACACAACGTAAATGGAGGTCTGTGTGGATCAGACACTATTTAGGATAGTTCAAGATTACAGATGGTGATTGGTCAGTGAACCATCCCTTGTTCTTAAATTTCATTTTGGGATCATTTGAGGTAACACGCGGTCCATAAATAAAAAAATCTATTTGGTTTAACCACCTCAACCATCCAGTACTCATGCTTAACATTTATATCTCACACCATTTGTGGTACCAGACATAAACCATAGCCTAGATTACCAGACTCCGTTCAGATTAATTCAGGTCCACTTGTATTTGGTTGCAACCTGAGCCATTTGTATTTGGAAGCCGAAACAGTTTGCTGTGTCGTATATATTTATACATAGTCAATGAAGCAGAAGAGCAGAGTTGCTGAAGAGAACAGGGGGCTGTCAAGGCGTCTCCCACCTCCGTGCTTAGACTTCATACAAAAACAGCATGTAAATGGGCTCTTGCGACGATAACTGTAACCCAGACTCTGGGTTCATGTTTAATAGATGACTAACATTTTAACAAAGAAGCAAGGGCAGGGGATAGGTGCATAAAGAGAAGCCTGTAAACTCATTTAGGAGAGAAATAAAGGAGGTAAACACAAAAAGGTGCCGATATAAGATGAAATAACCAAAGAAGACTGAAGCGTGACACACAGCGCGTCTCACCTGACTTGGTTCTCCAGGAAGTGCATGTAGCGGTACAGCAGAGTGTAGGAGGGAGACAGAATTCCCACTGACTTCATCCTCGCTCCTCGCTCCAGCTCACTCTCCACAGGCATGTTTGCGAAGCAGGCCAGCCCAAAGTAACAGCCTTTACGGAAATATCTAACCGCAGGCCAAACAAAGAGCAGGAGTCAACACAGAGGGACACATTGAACACGGATAGATCAAACACACATGTGTTCATCTATGGAGTGGATTTCGTGCTTCATGATTGGTGGGGGCGAGCAGTGGGGAGACTGGGAGTACATACATAAAGTCACTGGTGATCCGATGGGAACCGCTGGCAATTGACTTGAATTCAACTCCATCTAGGTTGATGTCGTGAGGCAGGCACCATTCCACCATATTCCCTGTAATTTACACACACACACACACACACACACAATAAACCATCAAGTTACTTTCCATTCTGGCTTCTTTCATCCCGGCGACTTCCTCTAATTCTGTATTTCAGTCATGTAGCAGCAAAAGGTCAGGGGCAGCTCTGACTCAGCTACTTTTACTCGATGTCCACTTAACATGTATGAAGCTGAAGCACTGACATCCTGCTCTTGTTCTAATGGGATGGTTGTCCTTTAATACCAGCTTGGGTACCAACTAAATAAATTGAAGCTATTTATTAGGGTCTTGACATTTGAAATGTTTGACAACCCCACCTGGACTGATTGCAACATACACCCTTCACCCCCATGACTCAGTATAATGCACTAAAGAACGTCAGACATTCCAAAATAATACTAATTTTAGTTATCTAGTCCACAGATGACACCTATACACATGGGAGATGAGAGATCTCTTGCTACAGTCTGATTTGCTTACCTGATCTTGTATCAAAGGTAACCACAAACACAGCCACGATCTGGTCTTTTTCCTCCCACTGATCCCTCGCCGAGAGGCCGGGGAAGGGAACATGACGATCTGTACCGAGAGGCTCTGTCCGCGGACGGCCCGGGCTTCCGTTCCCGCTGGCAAACGCAGCTTTTCCACCGCTCGTCGGGCTGCGTGTGATGGTGGTGGCCGCGGTGGTGCTCCACCCAGTGCCAGCCGCGGTGCCCGTCGGTGCGTGCCGCCCGGCTGGCTGCGAACTTTTCGGTGCGACCCCCTCCCTGGGCGGCGGCTGCTGCTGCTGCTGGGCCGCCTGGTTCGGATCGGGCGGTGGGATCTCCTCCCAGTCCAGCAGCGGGGCTCGGTCCGACTGCTTCACCATGGTGGTGCTGCTGCCTCTGAGGACTCGGGAAGGGAGAGAAAAATATCACAAAAACTTGTCCGTCCAGTTGAATCGAGTAGACTACGCAAGATGCTGGAGCCGGATCATCATTTCCTGCTGCTCGCTGGGTTGTTTGCTATGTATTTGTAAGCGTGTCACATCCACTGATGGGCTGTTTTTCCTCCGCCTGTCTCACTGTTTTGATGACGTCACTGACTTCCGCCCACGTGTCTTTATTACTATTTCATACAGTGACCTAATTTGGGTTATGGGCTGTATATTTTTGCCCATAATACATTGCAAATTCACATTCTTATGGGTATTCAGCCGTAGTGTGCCTGTTTTATTCAAGTCTATGACATAATCCTTCACGATACTTTAATTGTATCTAGTTTAGTTTGATCTAGAATGTGAGTTTTATGTTGTCTTATAATTACATTATCCATATGCATAGGCATCCATATGCTTTGTGTAGTTAGATTTCCATATAGTTTCATGATAACGCCGTGTTAAATTGTCTACGCAATTAACAGCCATTTTATAGTCAGGTGTGTGGTTTATGAACAATTCAGCCAATCAGAGAGCTAGATTGTGTTTACTTAAACAGGAAGTAATTTACATACGATGCGCGAATTTCAAGCGTGGTGATGGTGGTCGTGAGGGGATGCGACTTGTTGGTGAGTATTCATGATGAAAACACATTATTACTCAAACTTAAATTACATACTGATGTGTGTGTTAATGACCACTACGTGAAGCACCTGTTGAGCTTGACAATTACATCATAACTTGACTGGGATTCTGCTTTTCAGTTGCCCTAAATTACATGATTTGGTTGGAAGAATTAAAAAATAGTAATTTTGACTTATTGATTAATTTATGGGATTTATGTTGTGGAAGTAAAAAATGACCTTTTATCATACTGGATATATGTAAGCCTACTGTTTTAGAAATTGACTATAATTGGTTTTCTCTCATCTTACTGAAGATACCGAACATGGCGACATTGTTTGGCGAGATCAGCCAGCAGCTGGACTTCACTAGCTGTGGAGAAGAGGGGAGTAGCAGTGACAACAGCTCCGATGACTGCGCCTTCAGGATCCGCAGTCCCAGGATCCACAGTCCCAGGATCCACAGTCCCATGATCCACAGTCCCAGGATCCACAGTCCCGGCTCTGCGTGCAGGACGCCCAGGGTGCAACGCCACCGCAGTAGAAGCAACACCCTGTGTTCCCCTTTACAGTGCACCAGCCCTATACCTTACGCCTCCTGGAGTAAACTCAGGCTCTGTGACTCTCCCAGCACACCCAAGGTGGGAAGTAATTCAGATTGATAGTCCTCGGTGTGCCCCTGTGGTCCAAACCAGTTTAACTTCAGTGGGAGGAATTGCGTTTGTCTTCCCCCCCCCCCCCTGTAGAGCCTGCTATCGAAGTCGTCCCAGCCTTGCTCCAGCACCAAGATAAGCCGCCCTCAGCGGACCCTGTGTTTCGCCTCAGCTGCTGCTAACCTCATCCAGGCACCTTCCGTCAATGTGAATCCTTTCACCCCTGACACTGTCCGCAGGAACAGCGAGCAGCAGTGGAAGAACCGTTGTAGGAGTGATAACGATGGTGATTATGGACGCAGGTAACTATGCTCCACGCTTTACTGTAGATCTGTAAGGGCATTGTAGGAGCCAATACGTGCCCAACATTTTTACTCACAGATGGGGATGGGATGATGTGTGGAAAGTTGACCAAATGTGTATTTTAGAATATCTCGAATAGAATAATTTGAATTCTTCAAGAGTTTTAGCACTCTTACATACAGACCTGACTTTTATCCCTTACTAGTGCAGTTTTGTTCAGAGTATATAAAGGTCTGAACGCTCTATTTTTATCTTTCAGGTTGAAACACAGCCTAACGTCATCTGAGGATGATGATGAAGCCTTTCTCCCACCAAAGGTACAACTATTTGTATCAGTGCTGGATGTAACCCTCCCTCTCAGATGCTTCTGATATGATTTCATCATCAGCCTTCGTCATCTTCGCCTGCCTCCTCACTTCTTGTTTTGTCCAAAATTACATGCTGCCAATCCTACTTCCGGGATTTCTCTAAGGAATCTCCAAAAAAAAAAAAAAAAAGTTGCGTCAGAATCTTTTTCTCAAGGAAGTGCTACCATATTTGGTGACACAAAGAAAACCCCACTCAAGACTGATCGTTGTGACGCGTGTTCCTTCTTTTTGAAATGCATTTGATTTTTACCACAAGGCCCTCCGTCTGTTTATCTGGCAGAGGCGAGCTGTCCAAGCCTTCATGCTGTCACGCTATGAGAGTGAGTTCCTGGAGCTGGAGTCCATTGGTGTGGGGGAGTTTGGGACAGTGTACAAGTGTGTGAAGAGGCTGGATGGCTGCTTGTACGCCATAAAGCGCTCTCGCCAACCCCTGGCAGGTTCTGCCGATGAGTGAGTCAGCAGCATGTCGCTCTGTGCCAGAGACGGAACAGTCTGAACAAAACTGTTGTTCCTGAATTGATCCACATTTATCTGACCATTTTTCATGTTCTCTCAGGCAGCTGGCCCTAAAGGAAGTGTATGCGCATGCTGTTCTTGGGCACCACCCACATGTTGTTCGCTATTATTCGGCATGGGCCGAAGACGATCACATGATTATTCAGAATGAATACTGTGATGGTAGGTTTCCCCTTACCAACAAAAGCACAGTTTAGGTCGACTTAAATGAAATGAAATTCTAAATATCTTTAGGTGAACTAGATTGAATTATGTGGTTTTGATATTGTCGATGTCTGGGTGCTAGGTGGAAGCCTCAGTGATGTCATTGTAACGAAGGAGGTGCAGGGTGAGCTATTTTCAGAGGCCGAGTTGAGAGATCTGCTCTTACAAGTGTCTATGGGGCTAAAATACATCCACAGCTCGGGCCTCGTACACCTGGACATCAAGCCAAGTAAGTCTCATTGGGCGGTTCCCCCATGTAATTCTTGTAATGTCCCGTCTAAACCTGAAGTCTCTTGTGCCTAAAAATCTTTCTCGTTTCATCCCTTTTGCAGGTAATATATTTATTTGCCAGCGTCCCAGCACAAGTGCAGCGGGTGAAGGGGAGAGTGAGGAGGAAGATGACAGAAGCGCTTCAGCAGGAGTCATTTACAAAATTGGTACTGTGTTTTAATGTTGGATACATTTCTACCTTGCATCGTTGTTTGCTTTAAAGTCTGAGTCTTGTTTTCTGCAGGGGATCTGGGTCATGTGACATCGAGCAGCAGTCCTCAGGTTGAGGAAGGGGACAGCCGCTTTCTGGCCAGAGAGGTCCTGCATGAGGTAAAAATGTTGCAAAGCAATTAGTGTTGAAGGAAAAGTAGGCTTGGCTTCTGAGTTAATTGCGCCTCACTGTAGGTTAAAGGGCCAGTGTGTAGCATTTTAGGGGGATCTGTTGGCAGAAATGGAATAAGATGTTTCTGTATAAACTGAAAATAAGAATCTGCTATAGGTACGGTCACTCACGTTTGTGCATCGACCACCGTTGTTCTCCTACACGCTTGGCACACAGGAGACGTTTCAGCCGGTTGTAATCTGCAACCTCACCGCTAGATGCAGCCAAATCCTACACACTGCACTTTACAAGAAAACAATCTCAAATTCAGAGGTCCAGCTGTATTTGCATTGTCTCTCTGCTCTCTAGGAGTACAGCCACCTCCCAAAGGCAGACATCTTTGCTCTGGGCCTGACGATTCTGCTGGCGGCCGGTGCTCCTCCTCTGCCTCAAAATGGAAATGAGTGGCACAGCCTTAGAGAGGGGAAGCTCCCCAAACTGCCGAAGGAGCTATCGCCTCCCTTCAGAGGCCTACTTCAGGTGCTCTTATTTCTGTTTTTGTTAAGAAGTTTCATTATTGAAATCTAATATAATTTTAAAGAGATTTTTGAGCTGATACCTGTGACAAAAACACATTGTCACTAGTATAGCTTGTCAAAAATGCCTTTTTTCTTTGCGTCAGTTGTTGCTGGATCCAGACCTGACGAAGCGTCCGTCTGCCAGGGAGCTTTGCAAGCACACGGTCTTGCGGGACGATAGGACTGGGAGGGTGGCTGCTCAGCTTCGCAGAGAGCTCAATGTAGAGAAGTTCAGGACGGCCATGCTTGAAAAGTAAGAGGGAAAGCATGAGGGATAATTTAACATGCATCGCCAGTTCTGGGTTCTGTCTTCTTCATCATTCATTCATTCAGTCTGAAGCCTTGCATTGCTGATGCCGGTTAAAGGCATTCACTTATTTCCATTTTCTCCACAGAGAGCTCCAGGAGGCTCGTCAGGCAGCTTTGTCACCCAAGCAGCACCTCTGTCCCGGGCTGAAACCTGCTAAGATGGGGTCCCTACCCAGAGCTGGAAGGAGGCTTGTCGGTGGGAGGACTGTGCGATCCATGAGCTTTGGCTGCTCGGGGTATGGAGTCTGATGGGACGTCATGACACCCACACGCCTGGCCTTTGCTCGGATGATATGCGAGTCCTTCTGCAACCAGGCTGTGGTAAAAAATGTCTCGAGGAGAGGACCGAATATACAGTAAAGATTTTGAGGGAAGTGATAACTGGATTGAAAGACCTTTAAATCTTCAGAGTGACGCAGAGTTGTGGTTTGTGTGGTTTGTGTGTTTTTAAAGGACTTATCTGACTCACTCAAACACAAGTGATTTTCTGGCAGAGGCGAGGTGTAACTGCTGCAGACCAATGTTCTTTTTTTTAACTGTAAATAAAAAGTTTTAAGCATTTCATCAGATGGCTTTCCTTTTTTTTTGTTGAGTTATCTTTGCTACTCTTAACTCTTGTACTATGGAATCCAAAAAAGCACATTAAATAAAGGCTGTTGGACAGAGCCTCACAGGGACTTTCCACTGGCTCTTCTTATCTAGAACTGCAGCCGACTGTGAGGCTAGGGGCGGACTTAGGAAGTAGCTATGAGCCATCATCATACTGCATATTTGTTTTGAGAGCATGACACGTGATTACACGTGACAATACAGTAATTTGCTTAATCTTTGTATTCCATCGTACCTGCACTAAGGTGTTTTCCAACAGGTTACATATAAGTGACATTAGGTGACTATCAGTAATATAAAGAGTCCTAAAAAACACACTGAAATCGTTCTTTCATATTCCTTGGTAATTCAAGGAAGACTATTTTCATTTTCTGTTTCTGTTCCAGCTTATTACTACTTTTTTTTTGGTAGTCTGATTTTGTGGAGTTTCTGTTTTGTTTTGTTTTGTGTGTAGTGGATTTCCGACTGTACATGAAGGCACCATGAGGCATTAAGGGTCCACCCCCCCCAACTCTGATTATACAACACAATTGGAAGATGTGCTGTTCTTGTGCAGCTCACTCAACAGCTCGGTGCTCGATGGCGCATCACTAGTTAGTCAACTATCGTTAGTAGGAATTTAAAAAGCAGAAGCAGCCCGGCATAAGAAACGAATGTGAGTGAAATGATCCACACTAACAAACAAATCTCCAGTTGTACTTCTGCTTAACGTTAACGTTATTATCGACATTTAACTAATGCTAGCTAATGTAGCATTGATCATTTAAATTAGCATTAGCTTTTACTTCTGGCCAGTTTACCCGACGTCAGATTATGTATTAGCTTAGTTGTTGTTGTAGTTTGTAGTTGATGCTGATACTAAATTATATAACGTTACATGTTTGTTCATACTAATAAGTCCTCTAACGTTAAGCGCGTGCCTCTTTTATAAAACCTAACTTTGTGAGTGGGTTAGCTGACTTTGCGTGAGTTTGTTTCATCACGTCGGTGAACGTTGCTAACGTTGAGCTCTTATTCTGGTCTTTAATTAAAAAGACCCGAGTGGGATTATCGATGGATGACCTGGGGGATTTCACCAGTGGCCACAACTTTGCCCTGGTCATTCTGTCCTTCCTCCAAACTGACTGTGGAACTTCAGAGTACGGGAAGGAGCTCCTCTCTCTGGGAAAGGACTTTAATCTGACCCGGGACATCAACCTCAACGGCCCCAGACAAGACGATGGAGACCTCGAAACTGATGGTCACATGTGCAGCAGCAGCATCACAGCTGCTCTAGGGGATGTCCAGCCTTCAGTGGAACTGCAGTGGCCCAGTGAGTAGCTGGATCGCTAACTTTAAACTGTACTCCGCTCATATACAGGTGACATTATAGAGTCAGTGTCATACTAGCACACCGCAGACAGTATATCAACTGTTTATCTTTGAGGCTTGTTTGTGGGTCTTATTGCTGAAAGCAAAATGAAAGCTTATCAAAAACATGTCCTTGTAAAAAAAAACAAAAAACAAAAAAAACAGTTTGAGGTGACATTGTGGTTTAACACACCAGTGAGCTCATGTAATGTAGAAGTTTCCCACTTTGTCACAGTCAAAGCTATGAAACAACTTGTGTCTTTAAGGGAAAGCAGGAAGTGACAGCTGTCAACCATTTCATGTACTTGGTGTCTCCGTTGAGGCAAACTCGGATCCACATTCATACCTCTCTCACTTGATCACTGTATACAACTTTTTTTTTAACCCCATATCATCAAGTTATGTTGGCTAAAGAGGTCAAATGTGTGATATTGTTGTCCAGAATATTTGAAATGGATTAAATGAAGGTACATTGCTTGGAGTTAATTTGTAATTTGTGCACTGATGTTTGGACCGTCTTGTTTTCCTGAAGGGAACCGTGCAGAGGCAGCAGATCTTCAGCAGATTGCAGAAGAGCTGCGAGAAATCGCCGACCAGTTTGAACACACTGTTGTAGCCGAGGCTACCCAGAACCTCAGCAGGAACATATCGGCCTCCCCCTCTGAGGTGAGTCTACTCTGAGCTCGGGAGGTGTTAATGTTGTGACGGTCATTGTCTGTTATAGATAGGACTACAGATAATCTGAGTCAAAGTTAGAAACACAACTACCGTGTACAACAAGGAGATCACCACATCCACATTTTGTACCTTGCAATTTAACCGTTATTGAATTTGTCCACTTTGAATAAAGTTTAGCTGAGGCAGTAGGCCACCCAGGTACTGACTTATTATTACAGAGGTTTTCTAAAGAGATCCTGGTGCTCTGGGAAAACTGACAGTCTGCTCTGCGCAGTTCTGGTTCTCCGGGGCCTCCCTTCCCTCCAGCGGGGCCAACAATACGGCCCTGGTCTCCAGCAGTGTGGGGTCATTGTTGATTGATTTAATCAGATTTTGCGTGGAATCCAACCCGGTGGTAATGATGACAAGCATTAACAATATCTACATAGAAACAGCCAATCTGGTCTCTGATGGTCTCGTTGAGTTATGTCGGTCACATAGAGTCATCAGAAGTAAATTGAGACTTTTTCATAACCAGTTAAAAGTACTTAGTTTGGTGGTTTCTGTTTGAGGATAGGTGAGGACCCATGTACACACTCGCTACTTAGGTGGGCAAGATATGCAATCATTTATGCCACCCAATATGCCATATTTATTTTCACTCATTGCAAAATATTATTTTTGCCAAAGGAACTACACGGAGTTCTGTAATAGAGCAATGTGTATATACTGAGATTAGCTGGATTAAGGTCATTCAATTTGAATTAATTGTTCGATAATTGCCTATAGAAAATGCTCTATTAACACTGCAAAAGAAGACATATTTGTATTAATTTTTACATTAATGAATTGAGAACTTCATGTACCAATTGATCCCTTTGTGCTTCGCAGCAGTGGAACGATCACCTTCGGGACGAGGTGGACAGAGCGATGAGGCGGGGCGTGGGCCTGGAGCATCTTCCCCAGGAGCGCATCATCGTGGCCCTCACACTCACCCTGGTGAAGGGAGTGTGCGAGCGGGCCCCCCGGCTCCTGAGGAACCTATTCGACACCGTACTGCAGTGCTTCAGCCCTGCGAGGGCCAGGTGACTTGTGAGCTGCAGGCGGAGAGGAAATAACTGAGAAACGCGCCGTGGAAGACAGCGGAATCTGAAACTGGCATCTGCTCGTCACGACCGGTCGACCGTGTCGATTAACCAGAAGTAAAAACACTTTTGAGACGTAGAGTTGAGTTTACAGTCATATTTGGAAAACGGGAAAAAGGTTGATTTTGAGACTTGAATATTGTCATTCCTTGATTTGTTTACTATCGCTTAAAAAAATATTTTTTTCATTTTATACTTGAGACAATTTTGTATTTGATTAATTTTCTTTTGGCGTATACATGTATGTATTAGTTTCATGTGATTAAATCTATTTTCCTGTGATCTGAGTTTTATTTCAACCTGAAATACTTTGAGATTGTATTTTTATATTCATGAAACATTAAGTGTGTTGATCTTTGGCAATGCAACATTTAAATGTACACACGAAAGCATTTGAACAAACCACCACAGAAAAGGTTCTCATTGTTTTATTCTCATCTCAAACAGTGTTGTAGGAAACTCGAGGTACAAAGTGTGTTTGGGACCTTTTGCCATCCACCCTGCTTCGTACTTTAATGGTTTCCCTTTGAAAGCAGGAAGTCCGTGTGTATTACTGTGTGTAACACTGACTGACATACATGGAAATGGTTCATCAAACACAATGTCCTAACAGCCATTCCTGAATTTCCATAGTGATAAAACTTACCACAATATCCCCAAATTCTTTGAGAAAACAGAAGTGGCGAGGCAGCAGTGGACAAAACGCAGTTTGTCCCCTTTTAATTATAAACGGTTCTGATGATGACTAACTCAATTATGTGAGCTCTCAAAGGGGCGGGACAACTAAAGGTCTACATTGAATGAGGGCGAGAACGTGGGACATTCCACTAGATCACTTCACTTTCTGTTTAAGAGCTCCTGCACTGTAACTGTAGAGGTTTTTGTGCTGAGGTGATATTCATGCAAAAATGTATTTCATAGCAACACAAGAGGTTGAAACTTACTTCAAAAAACAAATCTTGATCAAGTGTGTTGATGCCGTTTTGATCGTCGCTGAAGAACCCATTTTTGCCATCAATACCTCATTCTACTGGGGAACAGGACAAACTAACTGGGACAGACCGAATAGTCATTGGAAAGCTGAGGCATGAGTCGGGTACACTATCAGCAGCGGAGAAATAATAGTGACGGGTACAAAGCAAAATACTGAGAACTAAAGTTCAGTTAAAGTTCAGATGGGGAAGAAACTGCAGAGAGCGAGGTTTAACGGAGGAAGTAGCACAACCAGTCAATTCAATCCTGAACGCTGTTTCCATTAAAAGGCTGAATTGACATTTCTACTAGAGAAGCAACAGAACTGTATCCAAGGAGCTGAAATACTTTCATCCAATCATTGTTTCAATACACAAAAACTTGAAAGATGGAACATAAATCAAAGCTAATCTGCATGTTTTGTGTCAGAAGTAGTTTCAAACTGACAAATAAAATCAGATTAGTTTCTTGTCCACATCATACATTTGGTTTGTTGATCAGAATAAGTCTTCACAGTTAACATACAGTTCACCGTAGCAAAGGGAGCGTCAGTGAATTCTTTCATGTAGAAACACTGACTCATAACAGTGCTAACAAGTGAGCCACAGACACAAGTAAAAGCAAAACAAGCGGAAGAGAGATTAAGTACACAAACTTTCCAATCAAAGACATAAAGGGCTGGAGTCTTAAGAACTAAGAGAGAACAAAAACACCAAAAGTAAGGAGAACAATGGAGTGCATTGTTCTGTGTGCACCTGGTGCAGTGGATCAGCTGTAAGGTTGTGGATGAGGTGAGATTTTGGTTTCCTGGGGGGCATTTTCACAGATTTAAAACCTTCCAAAAAGGATAGCCGATAAAGCAGCCTCATTTAGTAAGAAGAGTCCCACCATGTGTGTACTAATACATTTATTTCTACCGTAACATTGTGTAATTTACATTCTCCAACCCTGAGAAAGATTTTCTACTTCCTCCTGTAGCTCATGACACCATACGCCATTACGGCGGCGAGGACCACCAGTGTAGCGCCTCCGTAAAGCATCGCTGAGAGATCTGATTCTGGTTCAGGCTGCATCGGGGGCTCCTCGGCTGGGGGTTCTACAGGGGCCACTACGGCCTCTGGGACAACGAATGCAGCCTGCAGGACCTCTGCCGCGGTCTCTGGCTCTGGCTCCTCTGGCTCCGGCTCCTGTTCTGGTTCAGGAGCGGGTTCCGAGGTGGCGTCGTGCTCTGCTGGTGCTGCTGGGGTTTCCTTGGCTAGAGATTGGGGTGCCACCTCGGCAGGCACCGGGGCGGTTGTTGCAGCAGCTGGTTCTGGCTCAGGCTCTGGTTCTACCGCCGGAACAGATAACGGTGCTGCAGGTTGGGGCTCAGAGGGAGAGGGAGGCCGCTCTGATTCTAAGGAGATGAGGGAAGGCTCTGCCGACAAGCTCGCGGGAGTCTCTATTACAACCACGTCCTCTAATGAAAGCAGGGAGGCCGGGTCTGTCGAGTCCGCCTCAGCCGATACTGGAACAGGTGGAGTCTGATCCCTAAATTCTTCCCTCAGCTCGGCCAGATCGCTCTCCGTGCCCAAAATGCTCATCATGCTCTCGTCTATCGCTCCGACGTCGCCGCCTTCCTCGAGCAGCTCGGCGTCTTCGCGCTCGACGTGGACAATGTCCGAGTTGGAGGAGTTGTTCTCGCTGCGCTCCTCGGCCAGAGCCACGCCCTCGTTGCTGTCCAGGCTCTTGACATCTTCGCGGTCCATCGCGCTGACCTGTGCCCAAGACTCGTGGCCGGCCAGAGACACGGGAAAGCTTTCCGTCTGCCAGGAGCTCTGCTCACTGCTGTTGTCCCCAGTGCAGAGCAGCGAGGAGGGGGGGCTGAGCTGGTCGGGATGCTGGTCCCCGGAGAGGATGTAGATGTCGTTGCTGTCTTCAGCAATGGTCACACCTCGCGCCTCCTCTGGCTCGAGGCTGAAGATTTCACCCTGTGGGAGACAGACAGAGACAAATGGCATCAACATTCTGGATATGCAAAATGTGTTATTTTGTATAGTGAGTTTGCTCTTTTGGGTGCAGCAGTCTACATACAGCACAACGCCGCACTGCTTTACACCTGATGTTAGCCCTGGATCGCCACCTAGTGGTACACGGCTATCAATCAACAGCCATCTGCAAGCCTCTCCTCTTATGTAACACGCTTATCGTATGATCACGTGGGTGTGAGTGACTGACACAGAGGTCGGCTTGCTGAAGTGAAATATGTTGAAGTAAATCCAACGGTAGAGTCTGCGGAACTAAACACACATTTTTACCTCAAAAATGATTCAGAAGGGTCAAACTTTTTTTTTGCCAAAGCTAGTTTTTCATGTCAGCATTTCACATAACTGCAAGGAAAACAAAAAAACAGCGTAGCACGAGAGAACGACCCCGGCCGGCCAGATCTTTCCATTTTGCCGAGTGTGCAGTGATGAGGTGCAGAACTCACAGTATATGGCTCAGAAAGAGGCCGTTGTTCACAATGAGCCCAGAGGAGCAAGATACATACTGACATGCTCACTGTTCTTGAGGGCATGTGTGTTGAACACACCGCGTGAATAAAGAGGTTAATAGGCCCTTTTTCACAGCAGCCACTTTGACATCTCATTGCAGGGCAAACACAGGTGCAATTAATTACATTCATTATGGCCCTGTTCCTATTACGCCAGCCGTGGCATCGTGCATGCTGGCTCACTGAAACTACTGTTACACACGACATAGAATGATGTGATCAATCACACCTGTGTTTAACCTGCTCTGTCAAAATACATACATCCAGCAGCACTTTGGGTTAAATGCTAACTTCATCATGCTGACATGATCACAATGATATTGTCAACATGCTGGTGTTTAGCAAGTATAATATTTAGCATTTCAGCATGCTAACATTTGCTTATTAGCACAAAATGAAAGTTACAGCTATGGCTGATGTCATTGGTTCAGCTGAAAAAGTCAGGGGATCATCAAAGTCTGTCGGCTTCATCCTCTGGGGACCATGAACGTCCGTATAAAGCTTCATTGCAATCCATCCAACACTAGCAGAGACATTTCCGTCTGAACCAAAGTGGTGGGATTATCGTTAGCAAAGACAAAATAGTCACAAAAAGACAAAAAAGAAAATGTTGAAAGTAGGCTGAGTGTATAGTAAACAATTCATCTGGGTCTACAGATAAACCATGCTGGACTGGGTTGAAGTAAAATGTTGGATAGGCCATGAGCAGGCTTCTCCGTCTTGTTTCTGTGCATGTCACAGAGGTGTCACCTGAACAGAAGGAATTCAAACAGACAGCGAGCACAGAGGTGTTTGTTGTGCGAGTGCAGCAGAAAGAAGATCAAAGATCAGCTCCCTAAGCAACAACGTCTCTTTTGAAAACATGATAATATGTCACGATGTTCTTCAGAGTCTAATTGACCCCCAATTTGCATCTGATCCACACACACACACCATATAGTTTCTGAGGAAGCATACAGTATGGAAATGATTATTGACCCGTGTAAATACAACCTTTTTTCCTTACAAGGACACTCACAGTGGATGCAACGGTAGCTGAGAGATTAAATCTCACAGCCTTCCATTGTTATCCAACATTCGCTCTCTCCATAAGCTGATTTGTATGTGGGAGAGAGCGAGTGTGTCACACAACCCTTGAACTCACAGGAACGATAACTGTCGATCCTTCGCCTGCATTTAGTCTCAAGTTCATGCTGCTCCTCAGTGATCTACAATTTAAACCGACAATAAACCTAAAGACGAGGTTACACTGAGTGCCGACTGGGCGTGCCAAACCTTAGAACACAAGCACCAACTATAAACTATTTATTACAGAACTTTTCATGCAATTTGGTCGTAGTCGTCATAGAAATGTGAATTATCCTGGACAAATTTGCTGTCGAACCAGGTGAAGTCTAAAGCTAGATTCATAGTGATTCATGAAAATACAACTTCACATAGAAGGATTCATGAAAAACAAAATGTACGAATAAACAAAAATAATTCATCTGTGTCCGTATCTTAACAAAGGATAAATAATAAACACTACACACCTGTGTTGTTGTCCTCCAGCACTGCTGAAGCTGGGAAACACACGGATGTTATAAGTGTTGTTCTGTCGAGAGGTGTGTCCCACAGTGCTCCACCCCTCACCCCATGGCAAACACAAACTATATAAAACAAGTTCACATTCCTGCTGTTAAGGCGAGGGAGTACCTCCCTACATTACACGGCTCTGATATCAACCTGAATCAGACAGGCATCCCCGACATCGGAGGGCCGAGTAACGTAGCCACTGCCCGAAAGAACCTTTAAAAAAACCTAAAAGATATCTCTAAACACACTGGTATTTCGGGAGACGAAACCAGCTGCCACATTCCTGTGACGGTTACAAGTACTTGCTACATTGCCACATACCGCTGCTTTGGAAATCCAAACATTAGATCTTGGGTGTAACAAAAGGCTCATTTTCCATATTTACAAAATGTCAAAACCACAAGAATACAAAACAAAACAGGGTTTCACAGTTTCTTTTGAATGATTATTCAAACCAGAGACTTTTAATTGTGGGACTATTTTCACATGATATTCACTGGCTCTTATGTGCTCTTGACATTTGTGAGGATTACGTCATCACTGTTCCTAACGGACGAGCACTGCAGGAGGTCACACAGCAGCTGACAGAGAGCGACGGCTGGACTGCTCATCGCTGTTTGTACCTTTAACTCTCAGTGCGACTCTGGTCAGTCATCACACAGAATGATGACGCAAACTGTGGCCGGTGCTCTTTCACGTTAGGATACATGCAAAACCAAATACCCCACCGAAGGAAGACTTTTCATCATTTTGACTGAATAGGTTCATAGTGGACTACAGTCAGCCGTGCACCATCAAAATTTGCATGGGTAAATATTGTTTTTTGTCCCGTCATCATAACCAGTGTTGTGGCAGCAGGGAGGCTGATGGACAGACGGGAGGGCGGAGAGGAGGGATGGCTGCCCTGTTTAAACCTTGGCAGCCAGCCAGCGTGCTGCTGCCGTACAAGTTATTTAGCGAGCTACAAGTGAGCCAGTCCAGCCCCCGGTGATGATGTTTCTAGAGGATTACGAGTTATTTCCTCAGCCTAGACAGGCACTCTACTCTGGTCTGGTCCAGTCTCACGCCTATGCAGTGGCACATGTTTCACCCCTGGAGCTGGAGAGAGGGCGCTTACATAACACGGGGGAGAACTGTTACACTGCGCAGGGTGCAGGGTGCAGCGTGACGTGACACGGCCCAGGCTGGAACCCTTGAAGCATCATCACCAAATGTCATCACTGCACCTTCACCACCGGAGCAGCAGCAGAAGCAGCGACTGCAAATGTAGAACTGAGAAGTTGCTTTATTCGCCTTTTAAGATATGCCGCTTTGACTATCAATTTACCATCAAACATACTGCAGTATAATGATATACTCGACTCCATCCATTATCCCTTTTGTCTTTGCTAATGGGTCAGGTGCAGTTGTCAGCGCACCACTTTTAAACCCCAGGAGTCCCATTACATCACACGCACAAGGACAGTAATATGAAATGGCTGTTGTGCACACTCAGTTCTCGTCCAGCAGTTTTCACTGAAGGACAATCGTCTTGATTCCTCATCCGGAAATACAAACCATCGCACGCAAGAACACACACAACCCAGAGAGGCACTGAACTACAACCAACTAACTCTACCCTCCAGTTTAGAGCTTCCAGTACGTCTCTTTCATTTCAGAATATCTTCCTCCATGTAGGCCATTTTCTTTTGCTCATCTCCCGCCTCGCCCCCCCTCGTTCCCCCCAATCATGTCTGTCCCCCCCCTGTTTTGTTCCTGCCAAATGAAGTGTACAGCACATTAAGGTCATAATAATAATCCGTATTGTATTCTGATGTAACCAACAATGGCATCATGAGAGGCACTCGAATCTAGCAACTTCACTGGAAAGTGACCAACCCGCTACTAATCTGTGCATTTAGGATTTTTTTTTCGTGCCGCTTCATCAAAAAATGCGGGAACGGATTAATAAATAAATGAGATAAATATGATGAACAAAACATGTTTCTGATCTAATGGTACTTGATGTTCCTCATTTAGTAGCATTTTTTTGCTCTGCAAGTAATGAGATTATTGTGCTACAATAAATTAAAACAAAATCTGTACAGTATGTTTACTCGCAACCACTCAACAATGACCAGAACTAGAACTATTGCTCGAGCAGAGAGATCTATTCGACGGCTAAGAGTTTCTCAGAGTAAACATTCGCGCACGCAAATGCATCCAGACCAATGAGCTCACTCTGCAGTTGCTTCCAACATCACGAGTAAATCGTCCTACCTCAACGTGAAGTCTTGAAAACTCTGGATGGCCTGAATAAACAGTAGACGGTCCGAGTGTCTGCTGTCTATTGGACCGCTCATGGAGTGGATGCAGAGAGAGAAGTCTGCATGCAGGCAGCTGTCAAACCAACGGAGATTTCACTTCTCTCTCACTGGCTCACCATACCCACCCTCTTTCTCTCGCCCCTCCCCTCCTTCGTATTCCCTCCCCTCCTATCGCCAGTCTCTTCATGCAATCTCTCTCTCCCCCCCCCTCCTCCTTTCGCTCTCTCCATCCCTCCATTGCTGATCCTGGGCCAGCCTATCATCCGGTCATCCCCTGTGACATAACGCAGAGCAAGAACGTCGCTTTGTTTGGAGCCAGCGCTTTATATTCACGTTACATTGCGCGAAACCGGGCCGAGCGTCGTGACAATGAGGTAGTGGCGACCAACGCGTCAAGTCACGTGACCCATAAATCAGCATGACCTCGTTCATGGAGCCATCTGTGGCACAGTGTTCCACTTATTACAACATCGAAAAACTAAACGCTCACAATGGCGACATATCAGTGGCGACATATCAGTGGCGCCTTGCATAACTTAAACGCAAACTGCCGAGATTACTGGTCCGCTCACATGAGAGTTCATGTTGTGGGATGGTTAAATATGCTAAAGTCAAAATCCAAAGCATTATATATCTGCTATGTAAAGATGTGGTGGAGTAATGGTCGCGCTCCCTCCGTGTGTGTTGTAATCGGAGCTTCTCTGTGCTTTGTTTACATACCTGGACCGTGCATGAGTCCCGGTGTGTTGTGCACCACTGGCTAGCTAATGGCCGCCACTAAAAAAAAAGACCAAACAGGGGCAGCGAAAGGGTCTCTTGGGTATAAAACATCTGTGCAGGCAACTCACTGATGCCCTCATCTGGCTATTCTGAGTTCTGCACATCTCATTTACTTGATATTTAAGCATGGTGCAAGCATTTTCCATCTAAATATGCACTACAAAAACTATTTTGACTTCCAGGTGACCAAGTATCAAATAAAAGGGTGGGCATATAAAGCTTTTGTTTAAAAACTCACCCATCCCCCTTGCTGGATGATGTAGCCGGCTTCATCCTCCTCTAGGAAGCGCACCCCCAGGTGCAACAGAGTGGTCAGAGACTGGCCTTCGCTTTGTAAAGCCTGCAGCAGCACCAAAGGGACGAGCACCTGGGAGAGAGGAGTAGACGTTCAAAGGTGAGGGGAGAAGAAGAAGACACGCAAGGATGGCAGAGGTAATCCATATATGAAAATGGAAGATTAAATGTTGCACCGTTTGCATGTTTCATAAAAACTCACCTTGCTCCAGCCTCCCTGTGTGTGTATTGAGAGATCTTGTGATGCGTCTCTGAATCTCTGGTAGTCCAGAGGCCTGAAACACACACAGACATAATCACTGATATGAAACATAAAGGTCTACATATCGCTGTTTAGGAATTAGTTAAATGTGTCTAGAATACAAGAGTTATTCATACTCTGCATCCCACATTAACCTTTTTCATTCATCTGCCAAGGTCTTGTATTCATTGCATATTGTATTTCTGTGATTTCTGTTATAATCTGCGATCATGAAGTCAGACCTCTGCTGGGTTGGTATTCACAAAGTTTTCTAACTGATCCCGTGTGAGCCAGTGAAGCCACACACTCCTCCTTGGTCAAATTCACACACCTGTAATGTATTTGTGTTATGCATTGTGCTATAGAATATAAATGCGTTTGTCTTGTAAAGCGGATGTCATCTCTGCTTAAAATGAAACCCTTTTTTATAGTCGGACATTTGTGTGCCTTGGTTTTCTTCCTTTTTGCATATGATTCAATATCCATGGAGCACGTCCAAAAAGCTGCTTTATATTCTCTGGGGTAATTCCCCTGAGCATGAATGGTCTTTTGCTCAGTAACACAGTTGGACGTTGCCCAGTACGACCACAGTCTTATCTGCTGGCCACAGAGCAACTCCAGGAACAGCTGGAGCTGAAGCCTTGCTCAAGTGAACCTCCCCTTATGTTCAAATGACTTAGATTCATTAAAATCTACAATAGTGTGGTTGCATATTCATCATCTGTGAGCAGTCTCAGTCCGTGTGAACGCTGTGTGACAACACCTTTCCCAGTGATTGATGGATTTTTCAAAGCTAAAAAGTAGAAATGAATGTGTGAAAGAATATGTGTTAAGTCAATACATTCGAGCAAAAACTCACGCATGTTATTGTGTTCAATCTTAATACATTCAGAGCTGAATGCAAACCTTTCAGTCACTTTCATGCCGTACAGTTCAAGAGTTCACTAAGAAAGAAAATGACCTAAACAGCAGTACATCAACATTGATTTTGTCATTCCTATGAGATTGTAGCTCTCACGCTGTGAGACACACACACACACACAAACACTGTATGAATATAGTGAGGAAAACAATCCGTGCTGAATGGTGTAGTTGCTGCACCGGCTCCCACCGTTCTGTTTTGCGGTCAGCAAAAGCGCTGATCGTCTCAGAGCAGCGATGCCGCTGATCTACACCAGTATCGACATGATGAATACAAATCGATCGAGAAAGTCAGAGAGTTGTAAACTGACCCTGCGAGGAGTGCGTTTACAGCTGCTGCCAGATGTGCGTCGAGCTCCGCGGCCACGCGGTCTCCCACTGCAGCGAGGCAGTCTTCAATAGAGGTCTCTGGGAGGACCGGACTGAACACCAGCGACGTGTGCCGGTCAAAGCCGGAAAAGGCTGCGAACACACAGAGCACAGGAGAGAGAGTTATCTCAGACAGGAAGGGCAGTTCATTAGGAATTATTCCCATTGGCAAAAAAAGAAAACGTCATGTATTTAATGCACATTCACACATAGCCTTATGATAACTCCAAAAGTCTGGGTTATTTATGGAACCACAGGTATCTGAGTTGCATGAATAAGTGTCCATGGATGTTGTGTGTCAGTGAGAGAGGGGATTCTCTCCTAATGAACTGGGTTTACACCAAACCATCCCCCCACTCAAGAAGCTCACCTCTTCCTTACTAGACACTCAGTCGTGTCATGCTACTCAGAGAACTGTGGTTATGTAAAGAAACCAAAGTTCTCTTTCGCTGCATACATTTCATGTTGGACATTGACCGTTGGACTCCTTTACATAAAGGAGACCAACGGTTTGCATGAACAATGAATGGCACAAAGAAAGGACAGAGCTTTACAACATTAAAGGTTTTTGTGCGTTTCCTTTCATTTATCTATACTGTGCTTTGAGTTATGATAATTCCAGTTCATGTACACATCTGCACTAAGAATGTCTACACGGAACCATATTTTTGTTATATCTATTTTTCTACAATATATTATGGAGACTTGACTCCTTAATGGTTAACTTCAAATCAGAGACTTGAGACCGGAATAGTACTCGTATTGTGTGTGTGTGTGTGTGTGTCCACTTTACATGCAGCGATTTCGTCGTCCAGTTGTCTCAGCTCTTCTTCGTGCTCTTTTATCATTGTGTGCCTCTCGCTCTCATTTTGGGCATCTCCTGAAAGAGAGATAAACACATGACATATGAACGGTCTCTCTCTCGCTCTATCACACAAACACAGGCAGACTCACAAAGACTATACAACCACCAATAAATAAAAAAACTGTTGTGCACGTACAAACTAACTTTCCTGGAGGGGAGAAACATTTCTGCAGGCTCGGGTTCTACTAATACCAACTTTCACTTTCAACTCATCCATCGGCTCCTCCTCAGCACAATGCTGCTGAACTCAAACAGGAAATAGTTGAAAATGGAGCTCTCTCTCTCATGACGTGCATCCAAGGCACCGATGCACAGCTCAAGCTTAAGTTAATTGTTATGAGATTCACAAAGGACTGAGACAAAGGCTGCTGGTGAATGAATATATAATATGTGGAGCCCCAGCATTGATCTGACTCCTTCCGGTTCACTCACTCCGCTCAAAGACGTTGGTTACATCCACTATCATGGAATGTGGACTATCAGCGAATAGAAAAGAAACCTTTAGGTATCATTCCACATTGATTTTTCCAATTAATGTTTTTGCGACGGAAATCTGGTGTTTATTTAATTGATTGTTTTTAAACAGGAAGGACGAGGAAACTCAGCCAACCCCCCTCTTCCCATTCTGTGTGTGTCCCCCTGCAGCTCATACATGAACACCCTAAAAAGGACCACTGTTGGTTTTTCCTGGGCTCGGTGCTGTTTCAGCATTCAGCCAGACGGCTAACCGGCCAACTATTTTGCGTTGGTTCATTGGCGTGTGAGTTATCCTGCATTGATTACACATGACAGGCTGTCACAAATTGGACCGGGCCAAGCGGAAAGCCGGGATCAGCCAGTCATCTGCCCCTCCCTGCCCATTCCAAGCATGCACACAACAATAAAAAAAGGACAGGAAATATAGCGTGCTCGGTGCACAGGGAACAAGCTGGAACTACTGCATGCTGCGAGCCTGAAGTCATGGCGCAACACGCTATAAAAGCCTCTGTAAAGAAAGACCAGTCTTCAGCCATGCTGGACACCATAGTGAAAGGATCGTAGCTGGGCTTATATGTAGCTTTCACATGACATCTATTTGTTTACAAGCAGCGGGGACTTTAGTAACTGTCAAGATTACATGGGCACAACAGTCTCCGGATGCGTTTCTGTGCCAATGTCAGTGAAGGCTAAATCAAGCAATGAAAACAGGTGGTAACCTGCCTGCACACCCTGAATATCTGTTGTCACTGCCCTTCGTCTATGTGCGCACGACTCTATTTGTGTACTGCGTGAAAGCATGTGTGAAGTTTGCCCTGAGATATGTGTCACACACCAGCAACATGAAGGGACCGTAGAGAGCGGTTAAACAGGGTGTCCTTGACAGTACTTCTCTTTGGGAGACATGGACATTTCATTACTGCACTTTAACTTCAGATTGAAGCAATACCTCACGTCAGGTTACACCTAAACTACATTAGGAGTCAGAAGAACATTTACCCGCTAATCTAAAGTCTTTCCTCTCACCTTGAGGAATGGTTAGCGCCTGTGATCTGCCGACGGGCAGCATTGCCAGGTAGTTGAGCACAATGTACTTGGTTTCATAATGGAAACCCTCAGGCACAGTGGCGGTGATGGAGGCAGAAGAGGTGGCGGGGCCTGAGGTAGCCATTGAACAGACGTCAGACTCTCAGGCATATGCGTTTTTTACAGTCACAGCTGGACGTCTCACCTGAGGAAAATCAGAGCCACAGGAGGGAAATGAATATGTTGATTTGACAATCATGATTGCTGTAGTTCCGTCAAATCTGGCCAAAACACCCATTAATGAAATTCACATCACATCAGACCTAAACGTCATAATGACATCAGAAAAACATCTGTAAGGTGTATTAAATGCGTGTGCCACTCAGTGTCATCACAGGCATGGTAGCAAAATGTCTTATGGTCATTATGCAAAGTGGACATGGTTACTTCCTCATCCAGCAAAGGGGGGATGGGGTTCAAATGGATCACTGATTCTGTGACTGCATGGCTGCTAACTGAGAACCCAGAGGTAGATAGACCCAAGACACATGGGTACTTCAACATACACGTGGTGTACAGAGGGGGTTAAAAGGGCAGTACGTGGCTTTACTAAACTAGTATTAAGTGGAAGTTCAGCTCACATCGTCCTCCAGAAATGAGGCAACACCATGCGGACCAAACGTGAAATAATTGTCAAGTTCGACAAATTAAAAGAAGAAACACTTTCCGGCTTGAGCTGTCAAAATAAAACCTCTAGCTGCCCTATGGAGATTCCGAACCGTGTGATAGCAAAGTTTCTACGTTCAGATAATAACTTTATAACGACTATAATAATTGGAATACAAACCACTACTATTATCGTTCATTCTTCCAAAGTGACGGCATGGCTCCAAAAGACAAAGACATAACGTTATAAGCTCATACGTAATTACCTAAATAGCAGACTTTTGTCTCGTTAGATAAGCTAACTAGAATTAACGGACACATTTTATAATTGTCTGCTACGCTGAAAAAATACGTTTTTAGTCGTTTTCGCCGGAACACCTTCTCACACATGCAGGCTATAACGTGTTAGCTAGCTCAACGTTGACGTTTCACGTTCAAGGTGCTATTTCGGAGACGCTAAACTTTCATTTAACTTAAATTAAGCCAAAGTGGAGTCGACTTCTTACCGTCCTTGACCAAAGGCAAACAGGTGCTCACAAACGACAGGTAGAATGGAAGTATGCGACACAATGCCCTGCAGTAGCAGCAGAAGAGAGCAGACCACCACTGGCAGGCAGCAGCAGCGCTAGGACAGTGTGTGCTTTGGAAGCTGGACAAGCTGGCGACAATCCATCACCAAACTTCCTGTCACAACTTTTCAAAATAACACTCTCGTTAGTGTTAACAGACAGCGTTACAACTTTTTTTTAACGATAACGTAACGCTTGTGCTGGATCGAATATTAATCTTCCCAGTGTCTTTCAAAGAGTCTTTCAGTGTATCCACGTGAAATCCACGTTAGCTACAGAAAGGTCAAACGTCACTTCTCGTAAATGAAAATTATAATCGTACATGATTATTATGATTACCTCTCCAGAGAGAGATATTTGAAACTTATATCCATAACTAATATCATGATCCTCAAAGATGTAACATACCATCAAATTATGACGTATGGGACTATAAAACATACTTAAAAAGCGGACAGAAACAATGCGCACAAGAAGCTTGCCTGCCCAAGTAAACACAATTAAGCATTGTTGAGATGTATTGTGAATAAATATGTATATGGTATTCTGCACACAGTTAAATAAATTGAATTATTGGAAAATATTGTGACAAGTGTACCTGTTCCCTATTCCAAGGGTGACATGTCTTATTTTGAAAGTTATAACCGGATGTTGTGTTCGTCTTGTTTCGTTAGCTCGACTTTAATGCAAAAGAAGAGGAGAAGCATGTTGTCCTAACGTTTTTGTGTAACTGGACTGTCCAAGTGGTCGGGAAGACGTTTTTTTTTTTACAGTCTCATAATAAACAAAGTTATTTAAGGACAAACATGGCGCTTACAGATGCTGACGTACAGAAACAGGTAACGCTAAAGTAATGTTAGAATCGAAACTATAATGTTCAACCACATGTATCCCTAACTTAAGTTATAACTTTAGGTTGAGTTAGCTAACATTAACACAACACACGTTAACGCTAGTCAATAGGCTAAAACCTAGTTACCGTTGCGAGTTAAAGTTAGCTGCTTAATCTATTATTATGCACTAAACTCGTTTTAACTTTCCAGGTTGTTGCTAAACTCGCGTTTTTTACTTTGGGTCTTGGTCCATTCTACATAATTGTGTTAGCTAACGTTAGCTGTTACATTATCACACAAATTAAATAGCTAACGTTCCCAGTCACATAGTCTGGCAGCGTGACGTTAACGTTGAACGACATACGTCTTCCTTAAGCTAAAGTTGTATGAGTTCTGAATTTGAACAAACTATATTTTGTCTCTTGTGACAGATCAAGCACATGATGGGCTTCATCGAACAAGAGGCCAGTGAGAAAGAGGAGGAAATTGACGCGAAGGTAATTGCAGTTTAGTCTGTCTCAGTCAGTCTGTCAGTCTTTCTCTGTCTCTCTGTCTCTGTCAGTCAGTTTAGTCTGTCTCTGACAGTCTATCTGTCTGTCTCCGTCTGTTTGTCTCTGTCTGTCTGTCTCCGTCCGTCTGTCTGTCTGTCTCAATCAGTCTGTCTCCATCTGTCTGTCTCCATCTGTCTGTCTCCGTCAGTCTGACCAGTAACAGGCCTCGTCGTTCCGTCTGTTTGCAGGCGGAGGAAGAGTTCAACATTGAGAAAGGTCGTCTGGTGCAGACTCAGAGGGTGAAGATCATGCAGCACTACGAGAAGAAGGACAAGCAGATTGAACAACATAAGAAAATGTGTGTTGTTGCTCATTTATTGCCAGTTTAGGTAAAAAATGCTATTGGTAGAGGATAAACGTTTATACATTTTTGACACACCCTAAAAGTGTGAGCAGTGCTTATAGTGCCTGGCTGCCCATTGGACCTTCTCGTGATTTTTATTGTATTGAATCACAGTTGATGTAATCAGGTTTCTGACACTGATCGAACGAAAAAACTATATAATGTGATATAAATGAAGCGAAATTATGATACAAATTATTGTTCCTTCCCCTTTAAATCCTTATTTAACAGAGGCACCTTTGGTGTTTTTAAGCTTTACTGAATAAAGACAAAGTAGTGTTCCCATATCTTATGTACAGGGACCTGGACTTCACAGGACAAGGATCACAGACTACGTAGTGTGAGGGTACTCACTGACCTGGAGATAATGCTACACCACAACAGGTTTTTTTTAGCTATTGTGTGGGTTTGCCGTCATTGTTTTTCACACACTTCATCCAAATTCTTCAGTTTGAGTATCGACAGCCTTACATTTTGTGAGACTTTGGCAGTCTTGAGTGGTCCTCAGATGGATTGAGAGACCAAGTTGAACTAATATTCTAGCTGCGTCAACATATTGAATCAATTCTTACCAGATAAGTTGTTTTTTTCCTCCTACAACAAGGTCTTTCAGTGAGTTTTGTTGTTCTCAGCTTTTCTTCACTGTCTCCTTGTCTCCTCGGTAAAGTTCTCATTACAGTTGGAATGGAAATAAATATTTGTAACTACATCGCCTTCCTGGACATGGACGTCTCACGATTCCCCTCGTAAAATCCCGTTGTAATGCCAAAGGCGTCTTTAAATCGGTGTGTTGTGAGGACTGGGTATATCATGCGGAACGTTTTCATGTCTGCAAATCATTTGCTCGTTGACTTTTCCTTCCGCTCTCACAGTCAGATGTCCAACCTGTTGAACCAGGCAAGGCTGAAGGTGCTGATGGCCCGTGACGAGATGATCACGGTGAGAGATCAAGGCTCGTATTTTACACATATATATTTACACAGTACTGCTTGTATACTGTTCTATAAATGTTATTTATTCCAAAGGATCTGAATACCAGTTTATGAGCAACACGTTAATGTCTTTAAAGTTATCTGTGCTCTACTTTTCTTCCTGTTCTCAGGATTTGTTGAGCGAGGCTCGTCAAAGACTTGCAGAGATTGCCAAAGACGCTGCGAGTTACTCCACCTTACTGGAGGGGCTGGTGCTTCAGGTAGAGTCAAATACACAGGTATACACACAGCTGATCGGTGTGTTGCTTCTCTGCGTTTTCTGAGTGTGCGTTTCACTTTTTTTTTTTTAGGGTTTCTATCAACTGCTGGAACCTAAAGTTACCGTTCGCTGCCGACAGCAGGATGTAGAGATGGTTCAGGTGAGGTTGAGTTAAATATGGGGCTTTATGTTGTAGTTATTGTAACAAGGTCATTAGAAAAACAGCTGCTTCATCCTTTGTTACATGTATGATAGTAGCTAGTGTTGTGTTTATAAGTCTTTGTTTTACTGCTTGACAGGCTGCGGTTAATAAGAACATCCCAATCTACAAAGAGGCCGTGAAGATCAACATAGTCGTCAAAATCGACCAGGAACGCTTTCTTTCGTCAGAGATGTAAGACGGTTTAATGGACTTTAAGACCGACTCTTAGTCTATGATGTTAAATGTATTGTCAGATTACTTTTTTTGATGAAAAAGGGGGAAGAGAAAACAACACTTAAAATGAGTTTGGTTATCTCATAACTGTGTAAACTCTTTGTTTGAACAGCTGCGGAGGGATAGAAATGTACAACGATAACAGGAAGATCAAGGTTTCCAACACTTTGGAGAACAGGCTTGAGCTGATGGCACAACAGGTAGAGTAATATAATCTATAATGTATCTAAAATCCAAAGTACACCTTTATAACACTCTGAATGTAGTTTCTGCTGTTTGCCTGTGGAGGGCAGCAGAGCCCACAGAGCTACACACAAATGAACTGAACTTTAATTGGGTGTTACTTAATTGAGCAATATTTTTTAAGAATGGGGGAACACTGATTCTTCTTTTTGCTTGGATTGTAGATTCAGGTGCAGCAGGAAAGCCGGTTGTTTACCAATTACAGACAATTACTTTTGTAAATCACTAAACTGTATTCAGTCACGCTTTGTGTTTGGGCGACCTGCTCGTGTTGCAGATAAACCTCGAGAGGGATTTGTTTTGAGCAAGCGTCCCGACATGGTTTCTGCTTCCTACACACAGCACACACAAGAGCCGTATCACTACATACTGTAGGCATCCTCTATGTATTTTAATAGTATTTCATAAACCCCACGTCTGCACAAAGCAACTTCAAACATCTTTGTCAAACTACTTGTTTTTTCACTTTTTGCAAGCAAGAAGCTTTTCACTTCTCTTTAAGTTTTGGCACTCAACGTCTGCGTCCTCAACGTTATTCATGGAGATTGTTGGGAGGGTCAATGATTTATCCAGGTTTGTCCTTTTAGTTCCTTGTGTGTCCTTATTTGTGTCCTGACTTTACGTCTGACAGATGATGCCTGAAATCCGAGTGAACTTGTTTGGAGCCAATCCAAACCGCAGGTTCACGGATTAGCAGCGGATTGGAAGAGAGCAGTGTGGACACAGGTGACCAAAGACCTTCATCATCGTGAGCACGAGTCTGTACAATCACTTAATGGGATGCTACTGATGTGTTGATATATCTTTTTTGATTTGTTTGCACTAATTGACGTAATAATGCAACAAGTGCACTTTTATTTATGTGTAAGTGCCCTCTATTTTACCTCTGCTTTAAATTGCAAAAATGTCTTCCTTCAGTTGTTTTGGAAAATCTGTTGTAATCAAAGCTACATATTTAGGTCACCAAATATACACATGTTCCCTTCACATAGTCTACATTTTTGTAGAGTACAGCCTATAAATGTGGTGGATTATATGGTATGTTTGCCAAACATCTCTTCTTTTTAAATAGTTTTACTACGTGTGCATGCGGACAGCGAAAGGATGTTTAACCATTGTTCTGAAGCACTTAACATACGAAAGCCAAATAAATAAAAAAAATAAATGTGTGTGACACAGAGAAATGAGCACATATGAGAAATCTTTATTTACAGCTTGTAAACAAACATTTTACTCCGGCTATGACTCTACAATGAGGAAAATGTAGTAGTCTAGGTACGACAGCCACATCAAAATATGTCTTGCATTAAAAATGTAAAAATGTAAGCCCTGCCGAGCTGTGTGGACAAGAGGAAGTGAAGGCTACGAGACAGGGGCCCAGCGGTCTAACCGGGGGCCTTTAGGCAGGAAGTGAGCTGTGTGTTAGGGTGTATTGTACGTTAATGCCGGGATTAAAGCATTAGCATCAGATTAACAACTGATTTTAGAGTTTCTGGCGGCCAGCAACTCCCAATCCACTGGAGGAATCCAAGATTACAACTCGGACCTCACGGGTGGAGTGGGAGGAACGCATTAAACAGGGCAAGCAGAAGGAGAGTGAGCGCATTTTCCAGAGAAACGCGTCAAACATTCCACTTTAAATGATTAGGCATTTGACGCCAGTTCTGACGCAGACATTCAATCTTAGCTTTTGATAAAGATTGAAAGGGGAACTTACATAGGATGGTGCACAGTTCTCCGTCATGACCACACAAATGGTCAGATTGGCCTTTTTAGTCAGCAGCCTCAAACCACATGCAGCAGCTCTCTCTTAACCAGACAGAATAATCCTTGTCGGGTGAAAGGTAACAGACCCAGACATATTGCAGCACGCACATGGGATCACCCCGACAATTTGGGACACACATACTCAGATTAGTCACACACATACACAGGACCCTGTTGATTAGTGATTAGAATCCGTTGGTCCACATATTAGTAAATAGACCCTCTTCATGTGTCAGACCATTCCTCTTCCTTTGGTAAGGCAGACTGCGGCCGTATTTCCCTCTCTCTGTATTCAGCGTTCGCTCAGTTGTGTCATTCATTCACTTAATTAAAGCAACGGGGACAACGAGTCCACCGCCACCAATGCCAAGCGCCGCTATCCCAGCAAGCCCAGCAGCGTCTCCCCGACCCCAAGAAAGTAGACACCCTGCGCAATGCCGAAAAGAGGAGCGATGACCAGAGCGCGACACGCCGCGCCCTTCAGGAACGCCGACGGGCCCTCCCGCGTCATGATGCGCCTGCAAAAAGTACACAGAGACAGGAGAAGGGAACATGTTACATGGAACCTCCACACTTAAAGACATTAAGGCAACAGATGTTTTCTTACAGGCTAAATTCTTACCGTGTGCAGTCAACAATTCCTTTGTATGTGTCCTCCCCGTCACCTTTTTGCAAGGTCTGCAGACGAGTCTTGATGACTGTACAGGCATTTAAAACACAGGTGTAATGTCATTACATCACATCAATATACATATATGTGTATATATATATATATATATATATGGCACTGTATGTATCAGCTGGCAGTGACAAAACTAGAAAAGCTATTGAGCAGGCTATCTATTATAGATAGTGAGTAGAGACATGAGTGAGTGAACGAGGAAGTCATTTCGAACTAATATCCATCTAAAGTTTTATTTACATTTTATTTCTTATGAATGCAACCTTTGAGTTAGTAAGATGAGTACGGGGTTATTTTTGATTCGTTGTTTATTGAGCAGGGACAATGCACACTACATATATTGTACCAGATATAGCTAAAAGCTAATTATCTTCTGTAGTCCCTGGGCCGAGGCCACGAGTGCTGAGCAGGTCACAGAGGTACAAGATTAGTTGTATCACCGGGTGTGTGTGTGTGTACACACCTGCTTGAATCGCCATTCACACCCCACCTCCTGCCCCTACGATCTTTCTCACTTTGTCTGTATCTTCCTCCCACTTACCATCCAATGGTGTCACAGCCACAGCTGCCACTGAGCCTGCGCCTGCGCCGGCCATAAAGGACTGCCAGAATGGTGCCCGAGTCTGCACATCACCCACTTTTCCCCGGCCCAGCGCGTTTAGGTTGGCAAACAGCGGGAAGTAGATCATTGAGAAGGGGACATCCCTGAAAAAAAGGATTATGGAAATGTTTGATTGAAGGAAAGGCAGAAAGGAAATAATCTGAGAGGGATGCTGTCATGGCATAGAGAAAGAAAGGCGATGGACTGTAAACAAAGGGAGAGAGAAAGAGACATGGCCCCATTCAACTGCAGTATGGCAGACAGACATAGCTGCAGGAATCTATTGATCAGAGTTGTGAGGAAGTACAACAATGTGAAATCAACTCATTGAAGCAGTGATGACAAGAGTTGAATGAAAGGAGACGGAGAACGCAAGCAACTGTGCATGGTTGTGATATTTTTCAAAGGTTTCCAACACGAGAGCAAAGTATAAAAAGCATAATGTCATGGACTGAGTGACACCACTGAAATCAAGAAGACAAGGAATTATAATGGAGACCAGAACTGTCTGGAATAGTTCAAAACATCTAAAGATTCTGGAAAAAGACCAGATTGTGAACGGTATGAAGCTTTGGTTTGCCTCTGTCTTTTTAATTTCATTGTAAAATATAAATATAGTGTATTGAAAGTGTGTGTGTGTGTGTGTGTGTGTGTGTGTGCGTGTTTATCTTTTTGTGTGTATGACCTCATTAAGGTAGCTCCTGCTCCTCTGTAGAGTCCCGCCAGTCCACGAGTCTTCAGCAGCTCCACAGTGATGCCGGTGGCCGAGGCCCGAGGTGCCGGGCTCGGTCGCGCTGGTTGGGGGGCCGCCAATGATTGAGCTGGACCGGGGGCAGCAGCCTGAGCTGGAGTTGGAACAGGCCTCTGGGCAGCTGATGGTCAAACACAGACTTCCCCAGGTTAGCAACAATCAATAGCTCAATAACAACACTCACATTAGGTCTTAATTATTGGGAGGCATGGGAGGAACCAACTCACCGAGCCTTCCTGCATCCTGCAGCTGGATCTTAAGCATCTCCATAGGAGTGGTGACGACCACCTGACAGGTCCCAGCCCCACAGCCCGCCAGTACCTCCCCCCACAGGGGTAAATGCCTGGAAACACAGCAGTGTCAATAACACATATACAGCATTATCAAGAGCACGCTTTTGCAGTAAAAGGCAATTAGTCCGTATATTGAAGAGCAAACACACACGCTCTCCAGATTTTGCTTCAAGCACTCAGCAAACCATGCAACAGTATATTCTTTTTTTATTTTATTTTATTTTTAGCAAATTACACTAATCCATCTAAGACCTTAGACTTAAGTGCTTTAACACTTCAAACAAAATCAACAAACACACTCGTCACTGATTGACTTTTATGACGAATTTGTTGTTGTTGTTAATTAAGAGAACAGTATCTACTGTAATGCAACGAGTACGTTTCAGCCGGACCTATTGCATTGCTTGAGATGCTTTTGACGTGGCTTCGTTATATATGATGCATCATTGAAGGGCAAGAATCTATTTACCCATCCTTAGAGAGCTTCTGTCTGAAGACGTCATTGGCAGCCAGCTTGATGGCTTTTTCTGGTGTAACAAGAGTGAGGTTCACTGCTGCACCTGGAGGAGACAAACAGGCTGATGACACACAACAGTTTCCACTGAGGTACACAAATAGAGCGGACCTACACGGCAGCTTATGGCTCACGTCTAATGGCAGTACACGCTGGTTGTTAAGACAATAAGATCGAGGAGCGTAGGTGGCCAGATTAAGTTTATAGTAAGGCACGGTCGAAGTGTTGTTTGTCACAGGGATTAGAAATGCAAAAAATACCTCTGTAGCATCCGAAATAGCCCTCCGAGCGCACCGTCTTTGCCAGGCAGTCCATCCTTTAAAGACAAAAAAGAAGGCAATTTACATTTTGTCACACCATAGCAATGTTCATATGTTTCACCATTAACTCTACTGACAGACATTAAGGTCAAATCAATGATATGCTTCATTTACAAGCATCATCACCGGTCTGGCCTTCACCCAAATACACCAGGACCCTCTATAACAACACACGGGACAGAGACCAGTGCTGTTAATGTTCTGTATTAGCTGTTATGTTGAAGTTCTCTGCTTTTTCTTTGCAAAGAGCAAAAAAAAAAAGAAAAAAGCCAGCCTTGTGACTTTGGCCTTGAAGGGAAATTATCCAAGCTATTTTTCCATGTCTGACTCAGAGTAGAAAACCTCAGTCTAAAATGTGGTAAACACAGGATGACCACACCCAATCAGCCAGCAATAGTGATGCCCACCAGATGTGTGCAGTTAAACATCTGTGGTTGGTGTGTCTTTTAAGGACACAGAATCTGTCTTTTGCTCTGCAGCTCTTCATTTTGTGTCCGATTAACACACAATCACAAACTTAAGTAATTGAATGTGAAATAGTCCTAGAGCATTCGTTTGAACTTTTGTCTGGTTTTGGTTAAGCTACCATGGCAGGCCATCAAAACACACACTGTATACGGTCTTTCCCTTTCACTCATATGACCCCATGAGGGAGTTTTGTACAAACTCAGTAAAACACTGGGCCAAATATGGGAAGAGTGTGTTGAGCTGTGCTGCTCCTCCCTCTGAGATTCAGCGGAAAAGTATGTCGGCATCGTCTAAATAATTCTGACTTGTTTGAAACTCAAATTAGAGAGCGCTGTTTACCAAAGAGCACATTTAGCTATCATTCATCACCAGCAGATATTTTGCAACGGTTTTACAGTTCAGCGACTTGGCTTGGATTTGCATGTAGAAAAAAATGATTTGTCTTCCTTCCCTAACTCATGAAGATGACTTAAGAGGCTTTTTTTCAACAAAAACTATGAAAACGTAATTGTTTAGGGATGCTAAGAACAACTGTATATATGTATCGGGTTAACTCGGGCCAGGGGAGCCCTACTCACATTCCTTTGTAGACTTGGACGCCCTGCTGGTTCTGTAGGCGGGTCTTGGCCAGGTCAATAGGAAATACACATGTCACACCGACCAGGCCTGCCACGCCCCCGTTAATCAGCTTAGCGGGGAGGCTGCTGAGGGATCAACACAGACACAGGCCCACATGCATCCACAGACCCATTGAAACACAGTCACCAACACAAGCCATTCAAGGACGAAAATAGAAATAAAAGCGGGCACACCAACCAGACACAGAGAGAGAGAAAGTGTAAAAGCCCAATGTCAACCCAGCTGCTGCTTCCACATTATAAGAATGCATTCTGATCCGTCTTCATTAAGCTAAACGAACGTGGCAAAGATACTCACCTAACTTTCTTCTCCGCCATCCTGCTTGTGTTTGGGCTCCAGGCCCAAGACCACGACTCCTCCTCCTCCTCCTCCTCCTCCTCCACCTACCCCTCCTCTTCGTCTTCCTTTTCCTCTTCCTCTTTCCTCCCACACTTCGGCACGCCACCCGATGTTGTCACCGCAGCTTAACCCTCACCTGCCCGCCCACGCCACAAAAGCAGCTCACTGCTTCTTTTAATGTGGCAGTAACGGAGCGCCCTTGTCCCCCCTGGACGCCCTTTTTTTCTGTTGTGGACAAAACCACAACAGAATCTGTTGGTTCTGTGTCTTCTGGCCCAGCCTTTCTGCTTTGTTGTACCTCACACCAAAACCCAATCTTAAATCTCCCACTGCCTGGAAACACAAAACACATGCAATTAATAAGGATTAAGTCATTCGAAAGAGTACAAGTGAGACCACTGTTTCTCTATTATTTATGACGCTTGTCTTTCTCAAAGCCCTGTGTAGGAGTGTGTCTTTGTGATGGAGGATGGACACACCTCACATTAACTATAGAGCCTATCAAGTCCAGATTTAGTCATTCATAAATGTGAATAGCGGCATACCCCAGGACTACCACACGGAGACAGAACATCTTGAGTCTCTCTAATCTGCCAGCTAAAAGGGATCAGAGTATTTGATCTAGGGAGGTGGGCCGAACTGAAAATGAGGGGGCTTGCCGGTATTCTTTTACCACATTTGGAATCCGGCATTTAACAAAGGACTGAAAAGGAGATTTGAATAGAAGTGGAAAAACTAGTTTGGCATATTTTATTTGTTTGTTCTGGAAGTACAATATGTTGCTGCCCTGGGGAGATAATACAGATGCACTTGAAACCTTATCTTGGTTCCACAGCAATTTCTTTCCTTTACTATGTTCTCTGTTTCTTCCATTCCTTTTCTGCCTTTTCTCCTCCTGACTTCCCCCTCTCTGTCAACTCCTTAATTAATCTCTCTCTTAATCTCTCCACCTCCATCCCGCCTCTATTTTTACCACTTTAAACCTTCACTCTATCCTCGCCTGTCCTCTCCTCTGAGAGTAACGGAAACATTTCATCATCAATCATTTTGCTTTGTTCATCTTCTCATCTTGATTTGTATAATTTCCCATCACCTCAACTTTTTCTTCTATTTATGTCCCCTTCATACTCTGTCTTTTCCATTGCTGTATCCTGGTCACATTCTACACATGCCTTTTGCTGAGCCTCTTTCTCTGAAACTTTCTTTCAGCTCAGCTCCATACACACACACAGTAGTGACCCTGCCAAAACACAGACAAACGGTGCCTCACCCCAAGCCAACCTCCAGCTCCCGGACCCCCTCTTTCCTCCAAAAAAACTGCACTGGAACACCCAGTTCACACAGCACTAGTCCCAATGTGACAGCTTTCAGAAAAACTTAATTTTCCACCATCACAGAGATATAGCAGCGGGGAATAGTCGGGTCTTACCTCTGCCGGTGCATCCCACAGACAGGATCAAGCTGTCCACTTTCCTTTCACTTCAACAATGCCTGCAGCAATGGTAGTCAAGCGAGAGCGGTCTGAGAGAGCCAGCCGCCACTCAGGGGCCGTTGCACAAACACCAGCATTGTCCTGCTGCCTAAGTCCCTCCCTCTCGTGGTGACACAGCCCCAGCAACACAGCTCTGCACTAACACAACTCGACAGTAACTCATGCTGCACGCAACAGCCGGGGCAAACACCCACCGTTATAACTCAATGTGTATTTTCTCTAAGAAAATATGTTTATATACAACATGAACAGCAACAAAAAAGGGCTGCCCATCAGTGATGAGCTCTCTATTCAACGGTCCTGGTATTACATAACACCTCGAGACACATTGAATTCCACAAATGTTAACAGACTTACAATTACGACCATTGTAACAGGGGCATACCAATATGATTATCTGGGACAAGTTAATTATTTATATTGGGAAATATATAAAGTTAGGTCATTATTAAAGAACAGAAAGTTATGTAAGGACATCAACAAAAAGAGCATGTGACTGCCACAGCAACCACTCATTGACCCTAAACAATTTTTTAATGAGCATTGATTGATGTATTGATTTCTGTTGATGGAAAAAACAATTACTATCAGTGATCATTTTACTGATCAGCTGCATGGATATCTTGTAAGTATCCATGGCGGAAGGAAACAAAAGGGATTTTTTTTTCATATTTCATGTCAGCGTAAGTGGCAAAATGTGGCCTCTAAGTTAATATATAGTGAAAAGCATAAGATGTAGACAGACCAACTTTCCCAGTCCCATGTGCATACACATATACACATATACACATATACACATATACACATATACACATATACACATACATATACATATACATGGCGCACTTTTGAAATTAAAAGCTCTCCTGGGAAATAAAACCTGATAGTTGTGGTGTCCTGAAGTGGTGGAGGAAGAATTCCGACGCTTTACTCAAGTTAAAGTAACAATACCAAAGTGTAACAAGAAACGTTCTGCATTTAGAATTTTACGGTAATAAAAGTACAGAAGTATTTTTAGGAAAATGTAAATAAAAGTACTCATCATACAGAGTGGATTGTGTCTGTTATATTTTTGTTCATGAGGCTATTTATTTGTGACTATTCACAAGTACGAGCATCATTTTAATGAAGCTGATCAAGGTGGAGCAAATTTTTAATGACTTATTATACTGTTAGATAGCGTAATCAATAAAAGTGCATCATACTTAATAAAGTGATCTTATATTTTATATGTATAAGTGTAAAATAGCATGTATGATATGTCAAAATTGTACTATAGTACAGCACATGAGCAAATGTACTGAGTTAGATTGCACCAAAACCCATCAGTAGAAGCACCTGTCACCTCGTCTCAACCCGGAACAACCTGTTCGACAGCCCCTTTCACCACCATCATCAAAACACCAAATTAATATATTTCAGAAGAATGGAGTTCAGAGAACTGTACAATATATGTCCAGGTCGTTTTGATTTGTCACCCACCTGTATTACAAAGGTGTAGATGTGATTGTAACTGTCAAGAATCATGAAAGCAGCTGCTCATTGTCTTTAATTATATTGACCTTCTAAAGCTTTAAACTATATACAACACACTTTGACGTGGGTCCAGGTTCAGTTGTTGACAGTGAACGCTGCTTCAGAAACAAGCATTTATGATGCCTCTCTATGAAACAGTGACTAGTGAGTCCACTAGACCCAAAGTAAATCACAGTGTGCTTTGTGTTACCAGTGAAGTTACCCAGCATATGTTGTGTAATATACAGCTTGTATATGTATACATTCTATATATTCTATATAATAATATGGAACAGGCTCCCAGGACAATACACCCTGCTGGAGAAATCATGAGCTTTCCTCTTGCACCACCTTTAGGCCAAAACGTTAACTTGCACACTTAACTTGAATCTGATCATTTCATTTAATGCCATTAAATTAAATGCCTTGAATGGGGTTTAAGTTTTGGACATGCAATATTTGCATGAGAATGTTTGATGACTTTTTGAATTTAATTTGGTTTATTTAAATGCGTGATTATGCGTTAATTATACTTTCAATTTTACACATACTTTGAATCAATACAAGCTATTTGAGTAAAGTGTTTTTTAAAGAAGAGTTATTTATTCAAACATTTGTTCTGGCTTTTTACCATATGTTTACCATTGTTGTTGTTTTTATTCCCTTGGTAAACATCTGAGCAAGAAAACTTGGGAAATGTGTGACATGCCCTTTCTTTTTTTTAAATCAATAAAACGGGATATAATAAGAGATATGTGCATGGACATCTAACTCTGAACACAGCCGTGCAGGGCAGAGTGTTTACTTTATTTATTACTTTGGCTCTAACTGTCACCGAGCGCAACTGCTGTCTCATAGCGTGCACTTTTCACACATTGCGATGGAGGGAGCCCCTGTGCAGTGTAGAGGACGACTTCCACCGCGATGTTGTTTACAAAATGTAGCCTACATGGAGCTGGCAATTTAATGTACACGACACTGTTCAGCTGAACGAGCCTTTCATTTTGTGATTGATTGAAGACCGTTGTTGCTGTTGTAAATCAAATCAAAGGGATGGTAGGTTAAAAAAACCAAAAAAACCGTTGACAATAGGAGATTAACGAAAATATAACGAATGTGCCGAACGATTTGAACTAAACCCTCATCTCCGCGCACGGAAACAACACTGATGTAACTTAAAACAAGTTACCTGGCTCATACCTGGTTCATGTTTTTATTTTTTTTTATTCATTCACCATTCACAGGCATTCCCTTTAAACGGCGGCCGCAATACCAAACCAATGGGTTACTGTTGACTTTAGACTTTTGCTACTGTGACGGGCAGAGATATCTAAGTGCAAACATGTTTAAAAGCGACATGTTATTGTTGTAAAATATCAACATGGTCGACACTATAAATAGTACTTGTATCCAAATATAGTTTAACATATAGGTAAAGTAGAAGCTCCCCCCCTCTTCCTCGCCGTGCGGTGGTATCGCCCTCCCCATCTGTTCGGCTCCAGTGAGACTCTGATTGAAACAGATTGTAGCGCTCCTCGGGTCGCGATGGCAAATGTCCGACAAGGACGACACCAGCAACTTTTGTCGTGTTTGTAATGTTACGGAGACATTGTAAGTCGCTGAGGAAACTACCCTCTAATGTGAACAACAGACGTGACACAATATCTCAAGTCCGAAGATGTCCCATGGATGTAGAGTCTCTGTGGAAGAGATCCAGTCCTGGTGGGAAGTCCCCGCCATAGCGCACTTCTGCTCGCTGTTCAGGACCGCGTTCAACCTGCCAGACTTTGAAATAGAGGTAAAATACAACTCTGGTTGCTTTCGGTAACACGAATGTCTTTCGTTGCGGAAATGAAAAGTTGTTTGTGTCAGCTTTTTTGTCTGCTAGTTTAGTGTAACTAGCTATCCGGGTAACCAGCTTAGTGTCCTCTGAACTTCTCGTTCACTAAGGCAATCCTGTTAGGTAACGAGCTAGCTCGTTAGCACAGCTAAAAGCTAGCTTTAATTGCTAATTTCTGCTCTTTAAAGTTGTAAAATGACACTAAAGACGTCCGCTGAATTTAGCAGTCATGATACAGTTTAAATAATAAAGTTACGTGTGGCTTTTATTATACATGCACGGATGCTCTGCTGTTCCTGAGTAACTTTAGATAAAGGTGCTCTTGTAACAACCATGTGCCCCGCTCGTTTGTTTTCATTTGGCCAGAGTCGCGTGTTGTTTATGTTGAAGAGCGACCCTATTCCAGGTCATTCACACACACTGCAAACCAGAGAAGACGATGAAAGTATGCTTGTGTGACAAAACGAGTCGAAAACACGTGAACATTTAGGCATCATGTGTTTAGATTATATGTATATGCGACGCGTAGAGCAGAAAAGTCGCGTGATAACTCTGCTCGTTGTCATACTAAAGGGACTCTGGCTGTGTTTCGTTTCTTTTATCTGTCAATTGACGTACAAGTTAAGTTCATAGCGCGAGGTTCGAGTTTATTGTCTTGCAGTTTGCGAGCCATCTGGCTCGAGGAGCCACAGGGACGCAGATGCTGCTCGGGCATTGTTTGCTCGTCACGTACTGTTTTTGTTTCAAGAAGCGATGGTTTAAACGTTTATTCCCGATATCAATCGAGTTAGAAAAGCGACAGATGTAAGATCTCTAACCATTAGAGAATAAACTACATGTATCGCACAACGATTAGGCGACATAATACAACTTTACCACTCGACTCGACCCCCTTGTTCCTTTAAAAATGTATCCGGACTTCACAGAACAGCTAAATCCAGCATGTATTTATTCGAGGTGCCTTTTTACATCACAGTTAATGTAGATCGTTTAATTCATCGAGGAATGATTGCACTTTAGAGGAACTGGTGCGGTCAACATCACGCATCAACAGTCTCCCATCACTCATTCATCCCCACCCCCTTCAGGCGGAGGAGCACACGTAGGCATCGCTTTGTTATTAAACGAGGTGCGAGCCAGATGGGGGATCGCATTGCGCCAAGTTTACATGAAAGTTGAGGGTCTTGTGCTGTTGCATTTCTCCCTTTTAAGATGGAACTGGACTAACGCGAAAAAACTGTATTGTATTAGTGTGTTTTTTTTCTTCCAGTTACAAGGAAAGCTTCTTGATTTTAACTTTAATGCATCTGTAGACCAAAACATGGTTTGAACCGTCCCAGGGTCGTTGTGCTGCTACCCATAGAGTCTTCTTTAACTGCATCACTAAGCACGTCGCATACAGATACACCCCCATCAACTGCATATATATAGAGGATAGATTGAGATTAATGTAGTAGTCTGATACATCCCATCAGTGGTCAAGGTCATTACTCCTTTGGTGCTCAGTAGGCCTAATATTATCTACATTTATGATTATAATAGATAGTCAGTGGTGATAGAAGCTTACTGCTTTTGGTGCTTTGATTTGAAAGCCAGTGGAAATGTATGTTTTCCAATGAAACTTAAGTAATGCTGTGTCAGTGGAAGGTAGTGTCGGTGCTGAAACCTCCACTTTAAACCGTTTTGGTGGGAAAACATATCGCTGGGTTCTCATCTTGTCACATATTTGTGGTATCAGAACCCAGTCCACATCACTGAGGGAATGTTGGCGTTCTTCTGCTGGGACATGGAATGATATATCATATCATCACATCACTTTCTGTCAATGGCAGAGTCTCACTTCTTTAAAAGTTGCTGTGTTTGGATGAACATGTGTGAAACATATTACGCTTACTCAAAACATTCATAGTCCTTTTGGTTTGGTTGCTAGCTAGGCCTATTTATTTGCAGCTTTTGATGAAGTTATTCAAATTCAATTGCAAAAGGTGTGCGTCATCCGATCCAGCGCTACATCAATATATTTGAATTGATATATGTACAGGTAGCATATTGTCTATAGACTGAAGCATATTTGGTCAGCTTAAGGAAACTCTGTTTTGATACGTGTGCCCAATGGCTGAAGAAATCGTGTTTTTCTTCCTTTTTAGTTTTTATTTCTAAAGATGTCGTTTCTTGCTTTTGAATTACTGAAACATCTACACCTGCACATGTTTGCCCACTTAAGTTAAGTGTTGTTTGTTTCTTAAACGGTGTGCCCAATGCCGTTCCTGGGGCTGTTGTGCATCAGAACATGACCTTTATATGGTCTTTCAGGCCAGACTGTGCTTTGGAGCTCAGCTTTGACGCCTAATGGGCTCCATACCATTTGCTGCGTAAAGTGGGCTTTTGGTCAGCTTTCATGTCAGGAAGTTATAAAAATCAGGCAACGCAGAACACCTTAGTCCGACCTTCTGTGTTTCACACCGCAGATACCAGGAGGACTGCACTAAAGATATGAAGATAAAAGCTCAAGGAGTCATGGCCCTCTAGTCCAGCCCGTGCTCCTCTGTGGCTTTGTAAACTATCCACATTAACGTCTGGCTCTCGGTTAATGTAGGACAGTAGTCTGGAATGGCTTGTTCCAAAGTGAGGACATCATAGAAATAAGAGGAAACTGTTAGTGAGACATGTTTGTTTTGCGTAATGCCACATACCAGCAACAAGACAAGCTGGCTCGGGCACTGCAACCGAAAGTTGATGAGCCATGCATACATATTACTCAATCAATATTAATTTGACACCCGACAAAGTCTTTCAACTTGATGTCTCTTCTCTTTAGTCTTCCTCTTTCATGTGCTTTCGGTTGCACATGTGTTGTAATAGGTACGGTAATGTCAGTCAGCTCCAGTTACAATCTCTGTATGTGCAGGTTGAATTACCCAAGAATCAGGGCTGGAAAACAGGGGCAGGAAGTGGCTGTCATTGGTCATGACAGAGTGTGGGGGGGGGGGGGGGGCGTCGAGTGATTTCACTCTGTCCTGTGCTTTAGTGTCAACACACTGTGACATAGCGTCAGTCCTTTTCTTGTGGACATAGCGTCGTATTGGCTGCTGTTGTCCTTTGTCCGTCTTTGCCACCATGTCCCTAGTTTATAGACGGCAGGGGTCAATGTTGTGACCGCTGAGGGCCTCAACCAACTCTTCCTGGTTAGAGACCTATTCTGGATGTGTCACCTTTGGGAGATGAGTTTTAAGGGAGTGGGGGTGCATACTTTCACAAGTCTGAGGTCCGGTTGCCTATTTAAACACTAAAAGCGTTTGAGGTTTCTTTTGTTCGATTCGAGCTGAAGTGTAACGAGCAGAACGATGGGTCCGATGCTGACTCTTCATAGCTGGATTGGGTATCTGTGACAATCGTCCGATCTGGTGTCGAATACCGTTATTTTAATAACTAACTATCCAGTATTGCTATCTATAAATTAAGAAAGCAATGTTTTAGTCGAGCCTGATGTTGCACTTACACTTCCACACAGTGAGGCATACAGCGTTATAATTAAACACTGCTGTTAGATCGGTACTTGGTATCGACTGGAACCCAAAGCCCAGATATCTGTATCGTGACTTAAAAAGTCTGATAAATGCACCCCGAGTAATACGTATTGAGAACTCCGAATGGCCGAGGCAGCTGACTAAATATCTGCTGTAGTGTCACTGAACCACCTGTTTTCTTTTTCTCTTAATAGAGACTTCTGTGATGGATGGCACATTTGAGATCACTATGTTTTGTTGTACTCTGTGAAACCTCTACCAGGGTGCATTTCTGTCAAACTCAGTGAGTGAGTCTCACAGTACTACTCTGGTACTGTTGGGGCAGCTCTTTTCTTTCTACGGTGCTGGTCAGTGATAATGGAGCCCCCCCCTTCCAAGTCTCCTTGGCTAGCCTTACAAAACAGCCCCTTGCACATTGTTCCTTGGGCGGATACACTTCACTGACACTGGTTTCCACTTTCCTCCAGCTGCAGGCAGCGAGCTGGGAAAGCAGTGTGTGTGGATGAGACAGTCAAGTGGGTGAGATGGAGAGGAAAAGAAAGAATGAGTGGGAGGGAAAGAGGGGCAGTGGAGGAAAAAGTGTACTCGAGATCGAGCGAGCGCGCTACGAAGTGAATGGACATTAGTGTGGAGGAGTGGGAGGGTGATCTGCAGGAAGGAGACCCAGGGTCGACATGCCTGTCCCCTGGCTTTTTGTCTCTGTGGCGAATGCTTGATTTCTTGGCTGTGTGTCTTTTGAAATGAAGCCTAGAATCCCACAGCCAACAGACGCTGGTATAGACCTCTGTTGCTGGATTGTGAATGATGGGCCCTTCATCACCAGACACGGCCTTCATTTGCCGACGACCTCCGTCCCCGTCATCTTCCCGCTCCGCTGGCGGCCCGTTTGGCACATCGTCATGCATTTGTTCCGTATATCTTCATCAGCTGCCCGTCATTATCTATGTGGTGAACTCTGACTTAAATAAGCCTCCTCTTATTACCCATTATTGGTGATTAGCTAAGAGACATGGGCAATTCATGAGCCTTCAAAGTGGACTTTCATTTTTTCCATGTACAAATTACCACGCTCTGTGCAGTTTGCCATAATGCAGTTGTTTGTGTGAAAGCGCATTTCATAGAAGCTTCTGACTGTGGCATGTTTAGGTTTATACTTTAAATTTGACAAGAATGATATAATGGGAAAAAGAGAAATTACACCGCAGCTGGCCAACAAAGCCAGGCAGCAGTTTTGATATCTTTGGAGACAGAACATTCCTTGTTCCATAACGAGATGTTTTCAGCGAATGAGAGCCTTTAGCATCCTTGTGTGGGCCAAGAAACGAAGAGACGCTTAACGAAACAAACTGTTATATACTGAAGGGACATTTTTTTAAATGTCTGGCTCGAGAAGAACCTTTGAGTATGGGCATAAAAAGCACACATCTTTTTACATATATTCGCTCTATGGATGGCGTCGTTGGTTGGACTGTATGTCAGTTCTCCCTCCACTTTGATCCACTCTGAAATACCTCAGCAACTAATGGATGGCATCCACTTATCCTGTAAAATATCTCTACATCTACGTGATGGACGGGCACAAACATTTGTACAGACGCACTCATGGTTCCCAGAGGATGTATCCTAATGACTGTGGTGATGTCACAGCTGTACTGTGTTTGCTGCTAATTAGCAAATGTTAGCATGCTTAACTAAGACGGTAGTTATGGTAAACATGTTACGTGCTAAACATCAACATGGTGTTGGCGTTCAGCTCAAGGAACAGCCTCACAGTGCTGCTAACATGGCTTTGGTCTTCAAGTGGAAACTAAGCCAATCGGGTTAAGCTGATTTATTAACGTAAGCATCTAAAAGAAGAAAAGACGTTAAATCTTTAGTGGCAAGAGCGCCGCCATGTTGCAGTGCTCCTGCCTATGAATGCTCTTCTTGTGGTTGATATTTTCATGAATTCAAGGGTTTCAAATGTGAAAACGTTAACACTGTGTCTAGACATGACCGTTTTAATTTTAACGTCATGTGCCATTTGCGTTACAGCAGTCGTTCTTTTCCAGTAGCTGTGGTTTAAATCATGTCACCCTGGTCTGGTGTGAGTGCAGTGTGTGCTTTTCCTATTCTCTCATTTCTACACCTGCTACAAAGACCGTGAGATCAGATTATAACTCGCATGAAGAACATTTGCTTTGATTTGTCTTTCACACAGCGTACAGAATCACCTTGTCGAACTATTGGTCTCTATGGCACCCAGTTTTAATAGCCAGCTTGAGTTTTTTTTTTTTTAACTACCCGTTTATTATTCTCTTTTGTTTTGATTGTTTTAATCACAACCACACCTGGATTTTATTGTTCAGCCTGTTAACAGTGTGGACCGCCTCAGTTCCTCATTATCTCCTGAAGTCCTCACACACCAGTAGTCGTCCCACACAGCTGTTTTCACTTACGTTGCCTGATTAGTGTGTTTGGGTACAGATTGGCGGCTCCCTCCCTCTCCAGTTATGTTGCATCTGTTGGGGTTTCTACAGTTCTATATTGTCGTTATTAGCTCATAGAGATGGTGACATCACAGCGCTACGCCCAACTTCGGCCCGATTAGCCGTCCAACCTGCCAGGTTAACTGGACACCTGCTTGGATGTGCTGAGCCTTGAAGATCCCATAGCGTTCAAGGACTAGCCTCTCTGTCTACCTCTCACCATGTCCCATTCTCTTTGCCATCACTTGTCTCACTGCCTCGTACCCGTTAGCTGTGCTGTCGCTCTACCCCGTCCCTCTCTCTCCCCAGCCCCGGCCCCTGGCATCACCATGACTAAACCCCAGATGGTGAGTCTTTCTTTCCCATCCCCCTGGAGGGTGGAGGCTCTCCACTCTGACTGGGTGCTAGCTACTGCTGCTGCTGCTGCTGCTGCTGCTGCAGCCCTTCTGGGGAGGGGAGTCCTATTTTCGCAATGCCCCCGGTGTGATTGTAAAAGAAGATTTAGTCCTATTAGATCTGGTAAATAAGCAAGAGCGGGCAGCCTGTGAGCAACATACTTGTTTCTGTTGTCTCGAAAGCAAATGGATTAACGGGGAATAGGATCAGGGCTTAAGTGTTGCTCCGTCATGGCCCCGCTTCTGCTGATTCCCTGTTTTGTGGATTATAACTGTAGAAAGCAGTTAACTTAACGTTACTTGCCAGTCTGGCCTAGGGCTGTCAAAATTGGCCACAAATGACGTTCAAATATTTGTAAAGGAGTACAATGGATGAGGAACGACGAAAGAGTTATCGATACCCCGTCATTTCACTACAAAACCCTAAATACGGTTGCAGCTGGCTGGAGGGAGATCGCTTTGCTTTTGGTTATAAGTGATTTACAGTGTAGATCACATTATTAAATGTGTGATTTCTGTTTTTAAAAGGTGCAAAGATAGGAAGTACTACTCACTCATATTTCAAGTGGTTAGGTCTCCTACTTGTACTCGAATATCTGTTTTATTTACTACTCGTATATTCAAATTTTTAATATGCGTTGACAACCCGAGTCTGACCTCAATAAAGTTGTTTTTTTGAAGTGATAGCCAAGGGTGGTTGTGGTGAAGATGTGCGGCAGGAGTTTGTTGCGATATCTGCACCACCATCGGGGTTCAGTAAAATCACAGATACCGTGTTTACCTTCAACCTGAGGCTGCTTTACCTACTTTTAACACAACAACAAGGATCCGTTCTCATCTCAGATCAGCGCCGTTAACTCATCGCTCATCCCTTTCCCTTTCTGTCCCACCCGCTGACACATCCCCAGCTCAGCCCGTGTTACAGCCTCGCAGACTCCAACCTCTGACACTCTCTTGCCAGATCAGGCTCCACATAAAGGCCTCAAGACTTTTTTTCACACTCTGGGAGTACCCCTCGAAGATCAAGAACCGCTTTGCATGTCTTTTTTTTTTTTTTTTTTGAATGCCCTCCCTTGCATGCGCTGTGAGTGTGGCTTTGTAAGGGGGCTGCTGCCCCTCCCCCCAATTGTGATTGACAAGTGAGAGCAGCAGTACATGCATCAGATGGTTTCACATGGGGAGTGTGTGCACAGAGGGGGAGGCAGAGGGGCACATACACCGGGGTTTGTTTCAGCCAGCTCCATTGTTGAAGCTCCCCATGGTTCCCTCTGTCTGTCTCCAGCCCCTCCAGTGATGCTGTCTCACTTTGTGCCTCAGCGGCTGCTTGTGCAGCCGAGACGAGAAGCCTAAGAGAAACCAAGTGACGAGAACTTCACCAAACCAGGTCTCATCCAGTGGGAGCCCCTGAAAACTTAGTGGGGTCACTGGTTCACGTGTTTGGCGTGCTTAGAAACAGCGTTTTGTGTTGATGTGTCTGTTTCAACAGCACAGTTAGAGGTAATAAAGAGAGCGATTTAACATGTTGCTGTTTGTTCCTATAGGAAACATACTCTTCAACAACAAGTAGGACGTATAAAGAGGGAGGGAGCATTGGGAATATTATTCTAAAAGGTTGAGTCGACATTTTTTTATAGCGACGCTGACCAGAGAGTTGTCTGAGAGCTGGCACAAGGGGATGTAGGAGAGAGGGGGGGGGGTGCAGACTGGCACACACTTGGCTGACTACATGGATTGCTGGAGGCCACAGGTTTAAGTAAGGATCTCTGGTTGGCACACTTTGAATGTTCTCAACCCCACATCTTTACACATGTTGTCAAAATACTAACTAGTGACCCATAACAAATGTTGGGTCTGAATGGGCGTTGACAGTACAACAGATTGCATTGTTGCGGGCGTGTTGTTCAGTTACTAGTGGCGACACAATAAAATGCAATCCAGGAACGCGGCGTCTCACTCTGGATGATGTTGCGTTGCAGCAAAAGTTGAGCAAGTTCCAACTGTTTAACGAAGCCCTCTGCATCGGCACCTTCATTGCTTCAATGGAGGGGCGTCATTCTAATGAATGAGCAGGGATTCAGACCCAAAATTAATTTGGTAGTAGAAGTACAGTTGTAGGAACCGCTTAAGGCTCATCAGACACCAGAACATTAATTAATGGATTGTAATACTCTGAAAAGTTGTTAAAGCAGAGACTTTTATTTTTAAGATAAACAAAGGAAATGGTGTTCACGTAAAGAAACTACAAAAAACAATCTTGATGTGCACTTATTTTATCAGCCATGCGTAGAACTTTGGAGGGGTCTTCTTTTAATGAATTAGTGGGCTGTTTTTTCCCCACAGGGTTCATGGCGTCTAAACGTGGCCTTGGTGCTTCTGGAGCTATTGCACCATTGTTTGGGAATGTCAGGACCTTGACACACCAGCAGGCTGAATTAAAATAACTAGAGCCAAAAAGACCCAACACCGTCCCCTCATGTTAAATGTTGCATTCAACACAATGCAAAGACTACAACTAGCTCTCAAAATACAGTACTCACTGATTCAGTAGGCTATTCAAACAACTTTTTGAGAAGGCGTAGACTTTCTGGTGTACATAGTAAACTAATGAGTTTGATTTTTGATATACAAGCATCCGCGTCTTACTCAACCAGCCATGAAGATCTCTAGTGTCTTCAGCCTTTATTTGACAAACCTGTGCTCAGGGAGGCACAGGAGGTCCTGAACGACTCAACACGCGTGATGTGTTGAGTCGTTCAGGCAGACAGTTCAAAAGGCCGTACAGGTTCATTCTATCCTCCATCAAATCATTAAATAGTGACAAGTAATATTTTATGATTTTATTTAGGGACTAAGATATTGCAATTTGCTTATTTATTATCTGGTTTGATTATTCCCAGTTTTTTCTTTATTGAAACTATTGTCTTTAATTATTTTAAAGAAGCATTGTCTCACACTCAACATGTGAATTTAAGCACGTCCATGCATAAGGGTATGTATGTATGCATGTATGTATGTATGCATGTATGTATTCGCTGCGGGACAATAAAGTAAATCTTATCTTAACTTCCTGTGATACACAAATTCAGCACACTGAATAGAAGTATTCAACCATTTCTCTTACATTTTGGAGAAAGAGGTACAAGATATACACCGTTCTTACTATACATGTCGGAATCAAACCCCTTCTGTAAAGGTTACTCTTCCTCTCCTGTCAAGAAGCTGTCTCCTCGTGTCTTTTTGCTTTGACTCCGCGGCTGCAAGCCATCTGCTCGATGTTGTTTTCTCCATTTCTAGACTCCTCCCTCTGACGTCTCTAACCATACTGGTCAGGGACCAGTTTTTTTTTCCTCGTCAGGGCCAGCAGGCAAACATTTTACCAAACTGTTTGTGTGGGCGTGTGCACGTGTATGCGCGGGCGCATGTTTATGCAGTCAGCGAATGGGACCTCTGGGATGTCAGCTGAAGCAGGAAGCTCCATTTTCATATAAGGAAGTCGATGATGTGGTTTCCTCAGAGCTGACAGTGGAAGCATGGGAGGCCTCCCATCTCCTGTGCTTAATGATTTTCACCCACATAGCAAGCAGGGTAGGCCAAGCCAAAGGGTCTTGGTTTGTCTTAGGAAGGATCTGTCCACCGTCACTGAAGACACACACACACACACACACACACACACAGCCTCTCCTGCACTACCCCTTCATACAGCCCTGCCACCTGTCCCTTTTAGCCCTGAGGCACTATAATAAAACTCAGTTGGAAGTTGAAACTGACCTTACAGGAGAAAAGGGTTTCATTTTTTCTTTACAATAGTGTAGTGTATAAGCTATATTTAGTGTTGGTGGCTGTTCCCACCTGGTAGTGCAGCTCAGTGAGATCAACTGTTCTTCAACGGTTCTTCCTGTTCACATATTTTCATAAACAAATGGTGTCTTTGCCTGGAGGCTCTAGTTGTTTTGAATGTGTCATAATGCTAGTCAGGACACGTGTGGAGTACACAACCTTCCACTGTGGCTCAAACAGACATGTTGTAGATCAAGAATAACTGTCCAGGCAAAAGCAGCCAACAAGTTCTTGTTTTGATGCGTCTGGCAGCAGCTGAAAGATGTTCGACGCTCCCCTCTGATGATCAGATGAACGGTACATCCTGAGGATGCGAGGGGGCGTCTTCCTGCAGTGTTATGGCTGATGTGTGCGCATGTTTGTCATGTGGCAGGAGGTGGTTACGAATGGGGGGGGGGGGAGTTGGAGGGTGTTGTCAGATGATGGCTCCTGGAGGAACCATGTGGGAGATGAAAGTGGGAGGGGAGTGGGGGAGGAAGAAATAAAGAAAGAAGGAGAGGAAGAGAGAGGGCCCTTTACACAACAAACAGGCCTCCCTTCCCCCCTCCCACTGGCTGTGCACACATCCTCCAACTGTTGGTGATATAGACCCCGGAGGAGCTGTTAACGGCAGTGGCATGGAAAGTATCTGCTGTGAGGCTAGAGCCAGAGAGGCCAACCCCCGATACAACGGTCTCTGTGGATCTGCCACAACCTTGGGGCTGCTGATGCATATGCCGCTCCACTGCATATCACAACCCCATGACACTCTCTGTCTGTCTCTGTCTCTGTCTGTCTGTCTCTGTCTGTCTCTCTGTCTCTCTCTCTCTGTGCGTGTGCATTGGCCAGACACGTACATCTTTTTATCTCAGTTTCTCTCCCTCTACCGATATGAATGGGACACATCACGGGGCCATCGGTGTCCACTGAGGAAAGCACATTTCACTTTTATCTGCAAATGCAGATGGTGTGTTCTCCCTTGAACTCAGTTCAGCCTTGACGTCTCCTTTCTTTTGAAAAGTCTGCTCCTCTCCTTTCTCAGATGATTTACGTCACATGTCTCGTAACATTTACCGTCCCGGTTCTCGTGTCAAGCAGAGACCTGGAGCTGTGTCCTCCTCGTGGAGGCTCATCTTTAGCTTGGCATCATTAAACCCCTTTTATACAGCAGATGTGCGTGTGACGCAGTATTTCTGAATGCGCATTGGACCCATTCTTATGAGATAGTCACAGGGGAATCTCTGGTTGTGACCTTAAGCAGAGACTCCAGTCTGCAGTAATGTGCTACACATTCCACTGGTAAACCATAGACCATCCCTAATGGAGATGCATGCTCATCAAAGCCAGGCATCCAACCAAGAGTTGGGTTAGGAGGAAGGTCCTAAGTGAGAATTGACTGACATGCGTCAACCCATTCTTAACCTTGAGCCTTCCTGACTTTGACCCACTGCATGCATGTTCTTTGTGGACTGGATGCTCGTCGTCTACATGGGCCCAAATCTATCCACGACTGAAACATTAGCCCACAGCATACACACTTTATGATATATAATATTAAAAAGATAATGCAAACCTACATAATGGGACCGCCAGCTACACGTCACAAGTGCAGTGAGTGAAATAGACATTTCTATCAAGACTTGCCCATGTCGGCATTATGTGAGAGGCACAAGAACAGATCCCGGGTGACAGGTGTTACTTCTCACACTGTTTGCCTGTTTATATTTAATACATTGAAAGGTGAGACTGCACCTTGAACACTTTTTCAAACACAGATTTTCTGTCCAGAGGCTGCTTTGTTTCCCCCCCCCCCACACTGTGCCCAAAAATATTTTTTGTTAGAATCCTTGCAGATCACAACAGGAGATCTACTCCGTCCTCCGCTACTGTGCAGCCAGCCACCGGCTCCGGCTTGAGTGGGGGGACAATGTGTGGAGGGAGCCGAGAGATAAGGAGTACAGAGAGAGGAGAAGAGTGGGGTGGAGAGAGGAGAAAGGGTGTTGTCAGGGGAATAATAGAATGTCTCAGAGGCCCTTGTAGGCACTGTGCAGCAAGACAGGGGGAGGAAAATGGTGTGGAATAAGAGGTTAAGCCAGCGAGAGAGAGAAACAGCAGGGGAGTCGGGTGAGAGGAGCAGCAAATACCTTCAGGGCAGATTGCTGATTGCAAGCCAGGCCTACAGAAGGGCTGTGGTGATGACACACCTTTTGACAAGCCTCGACTCTCCCTCCACTCTCCGTCCTGTGTGTGTGAATACGAATAAGCCCGATTTGTTTAGTGAGAAATATGGCAGTTTGGCTCTAGGATTTATACTTGTCTTAAGCTTATCACGTATCCAGCGCTCTTATCTTTGAGTCCCTTTGATCATTAATACGAAGCAGCCAAAGTACTGCAAAGTTGTTTATTCTGTTGAGACACGTGTGTGTGTGTGTGTACGTACAATGAATGTCGGTAAAAGTGTGTGTGTGTGTGTGTGTTTTTTTCTGTCTGTTGTTGACCTCATGTTTGCCAAAGGTTGCAGGTTGTGTCCTAGTGTGTTGGTTTGATCGTGTGTACGTGCTGATAGAGGGGGGGGGGGGGGGGGGGGGACACCGCGTCCCTCGCAGCCTGTCATCGAGATGAGTGTCAGTTAGCACCGGGCCTCACAGGGATTGGCTGGCTGGACGGATGGCCGAAAGAAAGGCACGCACACTACATTAATTCCC
>JAVDOI010000007.1:14059865-14229865 GCA_032191485.1 Leptoclinus maculatus
CCTGACCCTTCGGAACCATAAAACGCTCTGGCCTCGGCTGTAGCGGGATGGAGCACCCGGAAGTTTGTTATCCCCTTCGAAACCTCTTTGTCTGTGAAACCTGGCCTTGGCAAAAAAAATAAAAAATAATGTTTTTTACATATCTTCTATATACATATTATTGTGTTTGTGTCTATAGTTGGGACTCCTAAAATCTAGACCACTGTCATGTAATGTGATACAAATGTTGATATGTACTACTTTGGGGGGGGGGGGTCTGGAAAAGTAGTACTCTTCGTACTACTGTGAAAATGTTGATAACTTTGGACGACCCCTTAGTAAACTTGAAAAAAAAGAGTTTTCACATGTATGTACCAGTGACTTTCTCCTGTCTTTGTTAGAGTTTGTGTGTCTAAACAATAGCCCCAGCAAAGTTTCCCCAGTGAACCTCCTGGCCATGGCAGAGACGGATGGAAACCCAATGCAAGCTGAAACTGTACCACATTGACAGGGAGGTTTCACCTTTTTCAGGTGTTGTCAGGAGGAGCCAACTTTAGAATGGTGATGCTATCACGGTTTGCTCTCAAAGGCAGCAAATTGCAATACAATTCTAGTTTGACTGTCTGTAATCAGGAGCGGGCTCCTAAACACAAGCCTATCGGAGGCTGGCATCAGTCGGCGAAGCTCTGGGGTGAGCGAGAAGCGATAAAGAATAGGAAAGTGTTTGGACGCAAAGCCTGTGTTATCACTCAGCCTTTGTCTAAACCTCTTGTTGGGCGGCTGGTGGGCTGCACACACATATCGGTGGGGGTGGTCGTTCCAAGTGAAGTATTGAGGTCTGTGTTTGTTTCTCCGAATGCTTTATCTGTTGTCATCGGCCTACCTCTCTCCCCTCCGGCTGACCTCCATTCATCAAAAGTAACCGGCTGTTGCTGATGCTCTATCTTCGAACACTCCCTCTTTCACTTGAATTGACCTGCACCAAAACCTTCCTCTCTTCTGTCTTCTCCTTGTTTCTGAGCCAAAGATGCCACCTCTTTTCCTTTTCCTAATTTCCTGCCTTACACGTCCTGCTGAACTCAGTTTGCCCTCTCCTTCCCTTCTGCCTCCAACTCGTTTTACTTCTCTCCTGTTCAGCTGCTTGTTCCGCTGATATCCTTCATCTTCCTTCCATCGCATAGCAGTGTTAGAATTCATGTCCTCTCTTAAGCAGCTTGTATGAGGGCAAATCACTGTCAATATCCGCCAGCAGAAATGAGGTCCACACATGTGTGTGTGTGTGTGTGTGTGTGTGTGTGGGGAGGTCCTGCGTGTTTAACTCAAACAGCCGTGCACGCAAATTACTTTTGCGAGCGCTTCAACATCGCTCCGCGCTGAATATCTCTGCTCACGTGGGCAAAATTGAGGAGCGTCGACTTATATCACTGCTATTCTGCTCCGAAAGCTTTCACCTGCTTGCTCGCGAGTGTATTTTTTCTTTTTGACACTAAGTGGGCGGTCACCATTCCATCACTAGATTTAATTGGTTCCTCTTCCTCGTCTTTGGATTGGCCGGACGTCTCTCCTGATACAGACGCTAGGTGGCGTTATAAAGGTGGTTTTCAATCCGCCACTGATTTGCTCTTATAAACTTGTAAGTCTATGATTCAACTTACTAATCATGCCTCGGCGAGGTTACTCATAACCTGAATTAAAACTTGTGTTGATAAAAATCCACTGGCTGAGACCATCGGCACACCGTCCACCTGTGGACGATGTTTGAAAGACAATGGGCAAAAACACTCTCATCCTAAACTTCTCTTGCATTTTTCGGTGGCACGAATGTCCCAGATCACATTCACCACTAACAATTTATGATACACTATAAGGTAGAGAATATTATAGTGTTATAGTGTCTGGTGCCTGGTGTGTCCCCCCCCCCCGACAGAGACCTGCAGAAACATCCAGAGCCTGTCAGAGGCTTTTCCTCACAACTACTGAACTTGATGAGTTGCTGTGCCAACAAATAAAATCATTAAATCCAAAGACAAAAGGTTGTTGATCATCTATTGCCATTACTCTGTGTAGTAAACAGAATGTTAATCTTGTTTGTTGTATATTTTTTAATCATTCATATTTATTTTAGAACAATATTTAATCCCCAAAATTAATCAAGAGAAAAGAATGACATTTCTAAGTCTAAGTGGTTTTTCCCCTGTGGAGGGAGACAGACTTTCTGCACACTATACCGGTCTGGACAGCTCATTATAAAAAGGTAGCGCTGGATCAAAGACATGTCTGCACAAGTTACCTAACTGTTGAACACAATAACCGAGGGCTGCTGGGAAATATCACTGGCATCAATGAGAACGCCCTGAGTAAGCCATTACTGTAAAAAAAAAAAAAAAGTCACCAAACTGACACTACAAAGGACATTATGCAGTATGCAAATGAATGCTTCTCATTATATGCCTCTGCCTTGTTCTTTTCTGTGTTCTACATTTTACATCTTCATTCGTGTGCCTCACTCTCTTCGCCCTCGTCTTTCACACTCTTTGTCCAAAAAAGAAATCCCTCCCTCCATTACTTTCCTGCAGTGATGGGGGGACATCGACACCATGAATACCTATTCCTCTCACACGCGAGTGTTATATTGATGCTTCCCCCCAAAATGCATCTTTTGTTTATTTGACCAAAATGTACCGTAATCCTCATGCTGGAGGCTCTGCTGGAAGTAGCATTATTAGCCACATCTGGCTGAGCCTATAAGGAGAGATGGATTCTGCTGCTGGAGAACTTTGGGGAGTTTCTCTGGATGATAGTATTCTTCATTTTCCAACCATAGAAACTTTTTATTAGCCCTGAGGACGTAAATAGATTCTGGGATCACCTAAAGTGAAAGGACCAGCTTTGCGTTATCTTGTTTACAACTGTTACAGAAGGCCAAAACATAACAATATAATCAATAGATTCCCTGAGAGAAATGTGTTTATTCAGTATTAGTATGATCACATAAAAAGAAAGAAATCTCTCTGCACTTGAGGGATCTTATCTCATCTACATTTTCCTGGTAAGCTGAACATTTACACATTTGAAAGGATTGCATCACGGAGATTTTTTGAGTTTTGTCCCTCTCGTCTTGCAAGCAATAAAACAAATAAACAATCAAGCCTAATTATCAGCAGCAAACAGGAGAACCCTCGAGAAGCAACGGTACACTTCATGCTTCATAGAACTGATGTGAAAAAGACAAACAATTCAAGTTGGAGTGTAAACAAATCCAGAAGGGATTTATGGATGCCTTTCTATTTTCAGCCGTGGGAGCAAAACAAAGCTCAAACACAAACTGAATCCATGAAACTGAATTGAAGCAATAATATCTTAAAAATAAATTCGAAGACTTCAGGCCTCATAAGTCAACAAGAATGGACAATGTTCCTTCACAAAGTCAATTTTAAAACATTTCCCAGCCACTGTGGTGGAATTAGATCTGTTTGATGGAACGTCAGAGGGGAGCTCCTAACCTGATTTAAGGAGGTATAGCAAAGTACATTTTCAAATTCAGCCGAACAGCCAATCCCATTTGATCCTGACAAAAGTACACTATAAATTGGGAATCATATTGCAGGCTGCTTCCCAGCTGTGGGCTCACGCTCAGCTCTGATGCAGAAGTGGATAGATTAGCATCAAGCAGGCAGCGCTGTCTGGCCCCATTGCCCTTGGAAGACATAAAACAATATGGATAAATATGCGACGCGGGGTCTCATGCTGCTCTGTTTGCCTCTGCAGCTCAGTGACTGCAGTTTCACTCAATTGGGGGAGATATTTGACTCGGGAGACACCAAAGTAATGCTGCATTTTCCTTTATACCAGATGCTAATTAGAGCCCGTAAAATTATGATTTTTTTTAAAACTTTTTGAACAGTGAATGTAAAAGGCAGCCAGGGCGATTGGAATATTAAAGAAAGAGAAATGTTTATGGACTGACTGAAGTGCTTTACAACAAGGGAGTTTTTAAGCCTTTTCTTGTTTACAACATGTTGGTGTGTCACCAGCTGTGCTGTGTAAATGTGGTGTGAGCTTTGATGAAGTGACTGGAGGCCGAGGGTCATCTATACCTGCCTCAGATAGGAGAGCTGCATCATTATAGACCCTCAGCACAGTTCTCCATCACAAGCCTGTCCCTCAGTGCCACTCCTTCTCCACCTCTATCTGTCTTTGTGCTCCTCTTGTAACAAGCAGAGGACCGGACAGGAGAGGAGGCGGCATCAGGCCTCTACAGCCACTGCTCTAGATCACACAGAGCTGGCAGCCATTGATGCTTCCCTCAGCACCCAAGACGCATTGAGAGCCCATCGCTTGGACCACATTCAGAGGTGGTCTGGGCCACGTATGGCCACATTGTTTTAGCATTATGTGTAGGCAAACGTGTTCTGGGCCACATTGAAGGACCGCCTCCTCAACTGATTTGTGTGTGTGTGTGTGTGTGTACATCGGTCTAGTGCTGCCTGAGCCCACCGAAACGACGCTCCGCCATTTTTTTTTCTCCAAGTGAGGAAATAAATTATTCACAGTTTTAAGCACTTGGAGATCCAATTATCACTTAAGTGTGTCATTCAAGAGAAACAATAAAAACGAATAGAATAGTCAAAGTTGTGTGTAAAAATGAGTATTGATTGATTGATTCACAACGTCAACTTGTGCATCAAGTAACACTTCACCCTAGAAGCTGCCGGTAGCTGTCAGTAGCCTTTGAGCTGTAAGACATCTCTCTGACCGATATCTTCAAAACCACCAAAACAATCTAGATTGATAAATAGAACGACAAGTAAGATTTTAGGTTAAACTGTCCCTTTAACTTCAAGTTGTCAACATTCATATTTCAATATCTCATCTGGCATTTGTAGTGGGAGACGCATATAACAACTATCATTTTAAAATATAGAAATAAATCTATTCTTCAGAGTTTAAGAGTAACCACCCTTCAGCTTTTACTTTAGAAGTAATTAAAAGGGGTAAATATTTAGTTTTGCACTTCCTTCCTGAGTTTCTGATGAGAGCTCCCTTAAGAGCTACAGAGGGCATTATACAACTGTTTACAGGCTGAGTAGTACTCCTCATGATAAGTAAACTGACCTTCAAGTATAAAATCAGTGAAGAGCCAGAAAAAGTAGGCCGGTTGAGAACAGTACGTCGAAACTAAATTACAACACTGCATTACTAAATATCTCCCGGGATTAACCAAAAACTGGAATCGGATGATACTTAATGGTGGATCTTCAAGAACTTCACTTCGATGGTTTGGAGATAAATATGACATGAACAAGACATTGAATCAGTAGCCACTATGATTCAATGGATGCCTCCATTAAACTCCAGCAGCTTGTAATTTAAGTCTGCTTGGGTCATTTAGCCTCCATGTATCTGCTTTTTACTTTGCACAAAAAGCTGCACAACTGTTCAACAGATGTGAAGCGATGTACCAACAAGTCATTTACATGTTTGAGTAAAACATGACTTTAGTTGATTAAACATTTAGTAATCCAATTAACATTTGGTAAGGACATGCTGGCAAAGCTATTCTTCACTTGTGAATCAGATGTAAAAATGAATCCCCACTTCGTGTTTTATGTTGATTCACTTATTCATAGTACTTATAATAATGTCATAGGTTTGCCATGGCTATGATTTTGTATCATCCTAAAGAATTAACTGTACATAAAATATATGATACGGACGCAAAGACTTAAACTGAATTCTTCATACAGACCTCTGGAATGAACCACATGTAGGATTTTGACACTATGCTAATAGCTAATGGATATATTTGAGTCACTGAGCTGCACTAATTGCACGTTTGTCCTTTCTCTCTTGTGTTATGCCAATCTTTAATCAGACGGTGGAAAAATACCCTTGCCACACGGCAAGGAGACTACCGCAATATCTCTTTATGTTATTTTCCCTTTTGAATACAGAAACTCTCAAGACCAATTAGGTATAGCACCAAACATGGCTGTGAAGATGATTAGATTATGTAATTAGCCCTGAGGCAAAATTATGCAGATTGTTTCATATAAAATGGAAAGAGGCAGCAATTTCTGTCCGTGTATTTGGACAAAAGAGTATGTGTAAAAACACTGTGTTTGAACAAGTAATTAGATCGTATACTCAGCATTACCACTTAAAAGGAGCAGTGTGTAAGACTTAGTGGCATCTAGAGGTCAGGTAGCAAACTGCAACCGACTGAATACCCATCCGCTCACTCTTTAAAGGCCCTGTCACACTATTGCGTATGAGAAAAACGTATGAGTTGCCTATGCAAATTCCCCCAAAAAACTTTCATACGCACAAAAAACCCTTGAAAATACAGAATGTTTCGTATACTTACCGTATTGAACCTATGATAAGCGTATGAGTAGCGTATCGCCAGCGAACGGCCAGCGTAAGACCAGCGTATCGGCAGCGTATGACCAGGGTACGAACTGCGCATGCGCAGTGTACCGCTATCACGTGACAAAGTGCCGATAAGCATATTTCCCATAATGCCTGGATGTGGTGAATTGCCAAATCGATCAGATCATACTGGTGTTGGAGAAGAGCTACCTCCATCCTCTCTCGTTGTAGGTCCACGAAGAACTGAAGAAGAGCTCGAAATGAGAGTGTATATATATATATATATATATATATACACTCTTTCTCAATACGCTAGCTGTACGGTACACCTTCATGCCAGGTATGGACAGCGAATGGCCAGCGTACTCCACCTATGAGTAACGTACCTCTGACGTTACTCTCGCGTATTCAGCGTATGCCGATCGTATGCTTAGCGTATAAACCATACGTCCGCACACGCACAACTTTTTTAAGCATGCTTAAAACAACTTTTCTGCCTCGCCGTATGCCAGTGTATGCCACCGTATACAACCTATGCCTAACGTACCCCTAGCGTCTGTCACCGTATACCGGCGTATGAGTGATATTTTTCATACGTCCGCATACGCTAGTACGATACGCAATAGTGTGACACCAGCTTTAGGGAGCGTAGAGACGCAAAGGGCTCTTTCACTAAAGCCGTTCTGGGCTACTTTAGAAACATGGCAAACTCTGTGAAGAGGACCCGCTCCCTACGTAGATACAAACGACTAAGCTCACGAAAATACAATGGTTCTTAGTTTCAGGCGATTATTCACAAAGGAAAACATTCTTAATATTATATTGACTTTCTGCCAACAAATCCCCCGTAATCCTTCACCCTGCTGCAATAACGAAGTGAAGTCTGCTGATGAAGTTTGGTTGTTTCCAGTGCAGGTTAAACATGAGGTAAAATGTATTTTTTAATCAAGTCCCAAGAGTTAACTATGATGTATTCCAGAATGTTCTTTTCCATCATTGCTTTGTAGGCATGAAAACCCCACTAAAACTACTTCTCTGAAGTATTTACAGAGCCAACGTGTCCTCGGTTAAATTCCCTGAAGTGGAGCCTGCGTACTCTGTCGAGTGTTTACAAAGTGGTCTCTAGATTCACTGCCAAAAGGTTCAGAGGTGGCACTTTCTAAATGTCCTCCGCTTGCTACTTTTTAATGAATAATCCATAAGTGTTTGATTCAATGATAACTCATGAGCTTTTTAGAATTTGTCTTTGGCTGATGGCAGGGTTTTGCCAATAAATATGACCGAGCAATAATGAATGCTGTAGTTTCCCCAACAGAGCTCCAACAAGAGGGGAGGGAAGCTTTCATGAATGTCGCCCACTCATCTTCCAATTTGCTGCTGAATAAGTTGTTGTATTAACAAAGTATGATGAATGCACAACTCTTAAAATATTCATGTCCTACATAATACGCTCTATTACTCTTTCCCTCTGTGCTGTACGAGCACAGCTCTATTGTGCTGAGACTAAAAGAGTTAACAGAACTAAACAGAAAACCTGCATATATTTCTATATCTAATGGGGATGGTAATGTCTCTAAAAACTTATATTATGTATCTTCTCTTATATGCACTTTTCAGTTCAATGGAGAAACAATTGAGCTGAAATAAGAAATAGATTTTTTATTTCCAATCACTCGTGACACAATTCTATAGAAGACCAATGAATGCAATGAAGAGTTTACTTTTTAAGGTGATTTTCGGCTTCTGTGTAATGTGCTGGATACGTATTACAACCCCAATCACCCCCGAGTTATTTCCCCCCCACTGCACCTACAAAGCATACTATAACATTCAAACATAAATCGTGTTTCTACGTCCCTTTTACAGAGGATCAAAGCAATAAATGTTGCTGCAGTTCCCCTCCCATCTTACACAGTAGTAAATATTGAATGTGCTGGGTATACTGCAGTGCTGCCGTATGGAAATAATTGTAACAGAGCAGTAAATGTTTCCTCGGCCCCCCTCCCACCCCACTGACCTTCCCGGTGTCTCTGGCCCTGAGATGGGATGTTAATGCCTATGTCTGGACGGCTGCCATGCTGCAGCCTGTGCTCTAATGGATTGATAAAAAAGCTCTGAGCACAGAATCAATCATGATATAAACCTGGAGTAAAGCTTGTTAAACTCTAAGGAAAGTTCCTCTACCCTAATGCCCCTAATCTTCAGCCATTTGCTGTCCGACAGAAAGACTGCGGTTGTTAGCCCGCTCCTGCCGTGCATTAGGAGGCCAGAACCATTCCAGGTGATGGAACTGAGGTGGATCTGGAGAGAGTAGTAATTCAGTAATTACGTCACAGTTACTAATCCTCGTAATGCTCTACTTTGACATCTGGATGTTTGCTTACTGGGAGTTTGATGCTGGGTGTACATCTTAGCACAGGAGATGGAGGTGCCCTCCTTTTAATTCTAAACTGATGTTATTCACATTTCGTGTTTTCAGAGCTGGCTTGCTAACGTTCAAGTTCTCCTTGCTTTGGTTAGAATTGGAGGGTGTGTCTACCACACAGCTGAGGTTGGAAAGGACCGCCTGCTTGTTAAACCACAAGTAACACTGTTAAAATCTGAAGAGTAATAACTTTGTTTCCATGACGTCTCTGCCACCTCTCTGCCTGTCTGCCCGTTGGTCTCTCTGTGTCCTCGACTGTCGGCCATCATACCTACATAGATTCAATGCGGCTGACAGGTAGAAGGCTCTCTAGTTCAGCAGTGACATGAATGTAAACAGGAACAGTAGAGGGACAGACTGGATGCTCTGCAGATGGACTAGCAGGTGTAAATAATGAAAATATGAGTTCCAATTGTGTGTGTGTAACATAGGTTTGAGGCCTATACTGGAAGGCTTTTACCTCCAGTATAGGCCTGAATCCAGCCTGAATAGAACATTAATTGAATGGGCTCAACCTGGACTGGAAGGAAGCCTATAACAAGATGGCGCTCCGAATGCAGTCAGACAAATAAGAAAGCAGCTTTTTGATCTAAGAGCTGAAGAGAAGTTAAAATGACAAAAGATATTCATAGCACAACGAAGAGGTGAACATGTACACAGCCTGTATGAAGTTATTATAATACATTTATGGTGGCAAAAAGCTCCCCAGTGGTAGGATTTATGTGCAAACTGTCTCAATAAAAAACTTTCAGTTATTCCACTAGTTCAGTGCAGCTCTTCACAAGCTTGCCTTCACAACAGTTTCAACATCACTAACCTAACAGCTACAAAGAGAGTCTTATTTGGTCAGGGCTCGAACAATGGGTTAGACAGGTTTCTACCCAGTCTTTTCTGTTAATTGAAATCGATTTGAGAACAACTCAAGAACGTCCATTTCTCCAAAACCCTTTTATTTCAGGAGGTGACCACCATCTGCATTCCCCATTTCAGCCGAGCAATTCTGTTAAACATCCTTTCAAAAATGCACATCCCGGTGGCAGGGTGGGGGAGTGGAGAATGGTCAAATGGCCTCTAAAAGCCTTCAGCTCTTCATATAGTTATTACAATGCTCAGCCTTTAAGCAGCACGCTCACTGACCCTAATTCCATACCGCGCTGGTTTCATTCTGAGAACTGAATGGAACCAATTCTGGGGAGCAAATTGAGGAGGCTATCAATTGTAGTGGAGGGGCGTTTTGTCACAACGGGCATGTTAGAGCGGAGATGGAGAGAGAGCAAGCGTAGGAGACAGCGAGGGGGGGGGGGTTTGTGTGACTCGAGGGTGTTAGTTTGACAACATTTCCGCGGGTCAGACACTATTCTATTGCTTGACAATAAATCTGATTTAATATCTATCATGCTGCAGGTTCTGCTCGGGTGCGAATTGGTACGGAGAGCGAAAGAGAGAAGAAGAAGAGGGAGGGAGGCCGGCAGTGGTATAAATAAAAGGTGAAAGGAGAGGAAGCTGGATGGGATATTGGGGGCATTGTTGTATTAAATCAGAATAATAAAGCTGTGCATGCACAAACAGTATCTAATAGAGACGTCTGGGAGCCGCAGAGCCACAACTCCCCACCAAATGGTATCGGCGGTCCACAGCGATGCCGACACAAGGACACAGCTGCAGCAGCCAGTTTTAATCATGGCAATGTAACTCCCACTCAGAGAGTAATGTGGCTTATACTGTAAAGCGCCGCTCTGCTTCTGCGGTTGCAGAGGCTTAAAGTGTTGCCGTGAAATAACAAGCTCCACCACTGGTTTGAAATGTGTTGTAACCTGTTGTAATGGTGTCAAACTCCCTATAGAAAGCGTGTCAAGGAGTTACACACTGCTCGGTCGCTGTCTATGCTAACCGCCGCCATCGCAAGCGCTCTGAGAGCTTTTTATTACTGCTTTGAACTATATATCCTGAGCGCCATAACACATTGTGTGCTTAGATGATTTACTGGAAGGTGATACAGTATAATAGCCTCATTGCATTTTACAGAGACGAGGGGAGAAGTATAAATAACCACCATTAGCTTCCGTCACTAAAAACACACACACACACACACACATTGAAACACAGTCTCTAACCAAAGCAGTGGCATATTATTAGCATTAGATCCCCCAATTGACCTTAGTATATGTATACTGCATCATGTTTGACATCACGAAAGAGACCTCTGCATGCATTACGTTGACAGTTTGCCATCAGTATGATGAATGATGGCATGCATAAAGATTTCTGTCAAAAACAACTGGAAACAGAAGAGCAAATGATGAATTTGAAGTTATTTGGATGCCCTCTACATGTACAGTAGATCTTCCATTTAAAGTCCAGGTAAAGTAGGATCCCAGATGTGTTTCTAAACACATTATAAATGCTAGAAAATAATTGCTGAAAATATCTAAAATGACTGTGAACTATATAGTACTGAATCGTGGAGTTATACTGATAAACTGCCGGTGGGTCGTCAGAAGGTCCATAAAGTTTTTATATGCCGTCCAGCCCTGTCTGTCTCTCACCGGCCCTCTCTGTGTGCCCGTCGTTCACGGTGCGCATGAGGACGTGATGTGTGCGCGTTCAGGAACGGGCCCACTGACCAATCACAACCAGGTTAGTTAAACTTGTGCTTGCGTCAAAGGTTCCGCTGCACCACTGTTGCAGCTTTTAAACGGTAGACGAATTGTTTTGAACATCTCAACTCCCGCAAAATGACTTGTTTCACTTTCAGAACTGAATTTATTTGGTCCAATAACATTCTGAAAGTCTACAAAGAGCTAGAAGAGCTGCACGATTTCATTATTTTATCCCAATTCAAGTTAGCATAGAGCTAAAATGGCCATAGGGCATGTTCATGAACATTCTGCGAAGGTGGCGTGCAGCAGTGAGATTGGTCGTGGTTTCAGAGCCTTCAGCTGAGGGCCCCCAGCTGAGGGCCCCCAGCGTCAGAGCAGAGAATACTGCCTCTTTCACAATTTTTTAATTATTCAAAATGTGTCTGGGTGGTTAACGACACAATTGTTTTTGTTGTGACAAACTCTAAATAGATTAGTGCACGTTTCTAATGCCACAAGTTAGGGACCAGATAGAGCAAAAGGGACCCTTCTGGTGGGTGTCCAAATGAGAGTCTAGATATGTTTGTTTGGAGCTGGTTTCCAGGGCAGGAGAATACAAATCTTATTTAGAACCCAGGCTGCAAAGGTTTAAGAGCTGCTGGGTGAGGGAATTGTCTCTAAAACAAGTGTTGGACTAAAAGAGGACTAGAGCTTTCCATTCAAAGGGAAAACAGCTGAAGAAACAAATGTTAAAGACCTTGTAAAGGGCAAATTGTCTAGCATAGATCATCATGAAGTCATAGTGAAGTCATGATGAGGGTAATTTGAGCCTGTGCCACAACCCCTAAGATGTGAAAGTAATAGAATAATACAATCTGTTTCTGACTCCTAATTGTAAAGGATTAACAGGTTTAACCCAATGACTATTTTGTGGTGATCAAGCTGATTTTTCATGCGGAAGTCACATGCTAAGTAGGATTCACTTCAATTCATTACTTTCCACACCATGATGTGTTTCCATATAGTTACATATTCAGAGTCCTCATGTCATGACTTGCATCATTGCTGACAACCGTTTGTTTGGGAAAACTAACACGGAGTTCAACTAATATGAGATCAGACACTTTGTACAGTCATTTTGTATTGGAAATACCTCAAACTGTATTTCGTTGAGTTCTCTTCAAAGTCCTCCATTTGGTACATTTCTGTACCAATGATAGCCAGTTATGATCTCACAATATCCAAAACATTAATGGTTGAACATGCACATTTTAGACCCATTTTCTGTGAGTAAACATGATGATGATTTTGTGGTTGGTATAGTATCAAAAAAATCTTTGGGTTTCTCTTCCAGCATTGGCAAAAGCAGTCTGCACTGCTGAGTAACCCAAACAATGCAGTCAACTAGAGAGTCTTAAAATATCAGCGAAGCGTTTCAGAGATGGAGAGCAAATTCTCATAGTGTAGCTTCTGCTAACTGCAGCGAATGCTCACAACTGCAGCTGTGGTTAGCAGAAGCTAAACTATTAGCAACATTTTCTCTCCATCTCTCTATTGGCGTGTTCACATCAAACGCAAAGCGAACATTTCATGTAGCACGATTGCATACAAAGTCAATGCAAATTTCATTGCAGTCCCTGATCACGCGTGTTCCTTTGCTCATCACGGCCACTCAAGAGGGCTATTCTACATCTGTGAGCGCTTGTCATTATAGATAAAAAATGCCGCTTGCTCAGAGTCCCTACCATGACAGCAGAGTGTCAGTGCTTGACCGCATGTCCTTTCCTCATTATGGCCACTCAGACAGAGTTGCATCAGCTGGCCGGTATCCAGCTCGTCAGCTCAATTTCTGATGAAATGACACATTGCAGATGCGAGGTCAGCGCACAAAGATAGCTGCCGCTTGTAAATGTATGGTAGTACACACACACAGGTCAATGGGTATATTTTCGGGTGATTCACACTTGACGTTTGGGTCACTTTGAAAGCTTACTTTCCAATAAATGTGGACAAACTAATCGAAACATTTGAATGAGGGTTAACTCATTCAGAGGATATTCATGTGTATAAATTAATGTGATAAAAAAGGCTTTTAAATGTATGCCTGCAGTGTTAAGGCAATTAATTGACACACATTCAAAGAACTTCAAAAGAGACAGATATCTTTATGCATCTATAATGTCACACATCTGATTTGTAATAGTTTCTTAAGAAGTTAATAAGCATACATTTGTAGAATTAGTTTTTCAGTATTTCAGAGGAAGTCAAGACATCTAAATGAAGGAAAACCTCCAGAATGTCTTTTAATCTGAAGGCTATAGTTCAGTTGTGTTATTTAGTAACTCATTATTTACATACTGCTGCCGTTTTAGAGAGAATAATCACACAGCCAGTCTTACAGTCACTTTCTGTTACTAGCACATTCCCATCATCTCTCCAGCCTCCACATACATCAGACTCTGCACCTTCAAAGCGTCCAAAAATAGCCTTCACTTGTTTATTCCTGCGCTACCGAATGCATGACATGCACTGCCTCTGTGCAGCTGAGGTTGGGGCTGAATCACCGACTTCATTTACTGCAATAATTAGAGTTAATATGTTAAATTGATCCTGGTCAGTCATGTAGCTCACTTTACAACACCGTGGAACAGATTAGCAGCTTCAGTGCTGGAGTGAACCGGCACTGCAATGCTATTCCTTTCTCTCTGTGTGTGTGTGTGTGTGTGTGTGTGTGTGTGTGTGTGTGTGTGTGTGTGTGTTATTGAGAGCCAGAAAACTGTTCCGTTGCTCGCTCACAAAGGTGCTATGATGTTGTTTGATTTCAAAATCAGCGGTCCCTAATCGAACAAGAAACGGCTTCGCACCGCCTGGCTGGAAATAAATGAATAGCATGTGGGACAGCAGGCAGAGGTTGAACTGGGGTCAACACCATTCTGCCAGACAGCCCAGGAGAATGCACTACCTGACACAACACAGATACACCCCTAGAGAAAGATGGAAAAGAGTGACAGAATGCAAGCAAGGGAGTGAGAGAGGCAGCCGGGGAAGGAGAACCGTGGTAGAGACTTAGAGAGCGAAGCGGAGGAAGAGATACGGCGGTATTGATGAGGTGTAGGGGACCGATCTGTCTCAGAGTCTCTCTGGTAAAAGCTGCACAGCAGTGCCGTTTCCAGCCTCAACCCCATTTAGCCGATGGGGGTTAGAGCCACCACCAATCTGTCTAACCGGAGGCAGGGTGGAGAGACAGACAGGAAGACGGCGAAGACGGTACATTTTGGGTCAGAGGGGGACAGGAGGGTAGTCAGTCATACGTGCGTTTTCCCTGTCCAATGTCCTTCGTCCACTGCCAAGGCCGCGGTCACGAGTGGGGCCGCCCATTAAGGCGGCCCCTGTGGGGGTGCGCGTTGATGTGGTGGGGGGGCGGGGGGCGGGGGGGGTAAATCTCTGGCACTTGCTCCGCTGACAACCGTGTTATTGAAGGGTGGGGACGCAATTAGAGGGCGCGTTGTTGAGTACAGAATGTGGAACATCATTAACAAGCTCACATTGTTGAAGTGGGGACTGTAATTAAAGGGTTCCCACAGCAGGGCTGAAAGGGCCTTTGATTGGAGGAGTACAGGGACAAAGTGATTTCGCTCATCTACCACTAGTTGTGACCTTCACACCAATTGGCAGTAGATGGAGTGTGTAGACCGTGTGTGTGTACTGCATGTGCTCGTCTGCATTCATGCGTATGTATTTTGACTTGATGAGAAGGATACAAGGTCAATTAGACACTAGAGTCCAGAATCGACGTATGACGTAGGATTGTTCATCTGAATAGGAAAGAGAAGGAGGGCTTTGATGGAACAACCAATTCACTGTTCTCTCCAAGAGGAAAAAGGTCAGAAGAGAAAATGTCCAATAAAAAGGGCAGGAAAGAAAGTTACATCCAAGCCCCGGAGGGCCAGAAACGGAGCACAAGGCTGAACTGTGTCTCCTGTGGAGCCTCTTGTAACTTTTGAATGCATGCAAAGGGATTCACCATACTTCCTTTCCTCTCGCCATGCAACTATTCCAACTTGTAGCATAGGCATTGGTGGATTTCTTGCCTTCGCCAATAATTCAGTTCCCCAGACATGCTCAGATCTTTTGGGGGTTAAGAGAGTCAGTCTGACATTCACACTTTGTTTTCTCTGCCTGTGAAACAAGGACCTCTGTCTGTATCAAAAGCTTGACATATGCTCCAACGACATGATGAGTAACTCGGCAGATATCCAGGGTCAGAGCTACAACTCTGGAGGTCCGGCCGGGTTTCTTTCTCCCGGAGGAGTACAAAATCAAGCAATCAGAGGGATGTTACTGGCCTGCGCTGCTGGTAGAAGAACTTAATAAAACATTTTCTCAAAACGCTTGTCAAAATACATCACTGTGAGGGAGGCAGAAACACAAAAAGAATGGTCTTGTCATGTACTTTGATGCACTATTTCTAAAACCAGGCTGAGGATTTATGGCAGAGAATTTGCAACAACTTGCACACACAGGATTTTTGGACACTGGTGGCTAAATAATAAATGGACATAACAGAGCTTTGTGAATAGGCTTAACAAACCTAAAGCCTTGGGAAAAGTTGAATGTGTCCAGAACCATTTCTCCACATACATGTTGGCCAACCTTGCAAATTCCTTCCAGGAATTCTAGATAGTTCAGACTTGAAGTTACAAAAGGTAGTGCAAACCCAACAAGTGCAATATTTATGATAGCTTGCAGGTGTGTTGCTTCTAATACTGACGACAATATGACTACAAAAAAATGAAAAATTGGAACAATGCTTGCTGGAATTGTCAATCACTGTGCTTCTCTTCATTCAATAATTCAATTCACAATCATTGTCACAACCTTCAGTCAGATAAAAACCTCTGCCTCAAAAAAACAACAACTTCCTTGCAAACAAATAGATGCCTTTAGGGCATTATTTTCCCTGAGGCAGATCTCCCAGGCAGCACTCAACTCCTAGACTGTGCTTTGCTCTCAACAAGCTTGACCAATTACATTTCATGTAGGGACCTTAAAATAACCTTGAAAAAAGTTGTACCCTTACTGGAAGTAATAACGTATCATAATTATCCATGAGTAACTACCACAGCTGACTTTTTTTAAAGATCACAAACAAAAATCTTGTGGTATTTATAGTAATTTCCCCTCTCAGGTAGCCATGAGAGCTTCAGGGACGTAAAATCCATTATATATACGCAATAGAAATGTTAGAATACAATATAGTACAACGTCTCATATATTAAAGCTAATGTCCGGGTGATGTTCATTCACGAAGCCTTGGGTTTGCGTCTATATAATACGTATATATATATATATTACTGATATGCTGTGTGCACCGGCCTCCTGTCCTCTTTCAAACTCTACACGTGCACGAGCAGAAGTGCAAATACAGCAGGGAGGCAGAAACGGTCGCTGTGAATGCTTCATTCTCTGGCAGCATAGTTAGAAAAATGGTCACGCTCTGACCGAGCTGGACCGAGGGTCTGAGAGTAAGCGTATGTGTGTATATGTGTCCTTCTGTTGGAGTGTGTGATGAGAGAGCCCAAAGTTTGGGCTTTTAAAAAAGACCTTTTCTGTCATCCGAAAAATAAATGGCAGAAAAATGAAGTCCATATATATATATATATATACACACAGTTTCCACCATGCACCCCTGACCGTAAGCAAAGCAGAAACAGATACACACACAGACTTATCGGCTGCATAATGGCCTTTCACTCAGATAGATAATGCCATGACACCCATAGACATCAAAAGCCCTTCAACCAACACTAGCTCCATTAACACTGCCATTAGAGAGGGGCGATTGATTTATTTATTGGCAAAGCCGGAGACAACACACCAGTCACAACAACCCTCGCAACCTACTCATGCTGCTATCAGGCACCGGAGAGCCATTTGACAGCTATTGATGGATGAGGCTGTGTTGTAGAAACACAGATTTGTCTCACAATGTGCGCACATATCTTAGAACCTGCTCAAATATAACTTTTTGTTCTTCATTGCTCCATTCCGGTTGTCTGGCCTCTAATAGATGTTGATTGGCCCGGTGTACCCAGTAAATGGAAATGAAGCAGACAGCAAGCTTATGAAAAGAAAAATGCTTCGACAATAGAAATAGAAAAGGTGCGTTGTTGTTTCATCTAAGCAGGGAATCTGTGTAGCAGACAGCGGGAACCTTAGGCTACTGGGGCAGGATACTACAGAAATTGATTTAAAAAAATAAATAAAAAAGGAGATTGCTCACTTTGAAATCCCTCACTTTGAAATCCCTCACTTTGAAATCCCTCACTTCATCCACAGTAATATCAACCTTTTCATGAGGGTATGTGACTGAAAAGGTCATTCTACTGTATAATGCAAAAGCATACATTCACCAACAAGTGTTTCATTTGTGTGAAGCTTGCAGCGTCTGTACATTTAACACCAATTTGTCGGTTGTGTTTGAAGTTTGAAGTGTAAGTCTATGCGCGTGTGGCAGAGAGGAGAGAAAGGGAAACGATGCAGACGAGGAAACGAGCATAGGAGGAGACTGTTTATCTTTGCACGTTGAAAAAAAAAAAAAAAAAAAGGTTTAACATCAGAAGTGTTTCTTTGACAGCAGGTTTATGAAAGCTGACTAAAGGCAATCAGATACGTGTCACTGGCTGACATACATTATAACATTGTGTGACTGCTCTGGTGTGAGAGCACGCTGCATTTCAGATGAGCAGAGCGAGATGAGAGCTCCACAGTTGACAGACTGGTTTCTTTTCTTTATGTTCCGTCTTTATATCCCTGCATCACTAACTGAAGGGTGCTTTAAGGTCAAACGAGTGGATCTGTTCTACAGTAAAGGCTAAGTAAGTGTAGACTACTGCACTTGTTTATTCCTGCATCAATGCATCCACTCCGCTTCCCTCATTTTCACTATTCCTCAATCGGTCCATCTCGCATGCTATCGTTCTCCACACTGCCTCTTTCACTCACACCAACCTGTTATCTGTCACAGCCAATGCAAGCCATTTCGCAGACATGACCATCAATACACACACTTGGATAAAGCACAACCATATAGTGTCTTGTATGTCAACAGCAAGCGGCAAGTTTCTGGTGCTGCAACTCCATAAACAGGGTGGTCCCCAAGGTGACACGGTGAATCCCATGCATTACCCATCAACTTAAAGCTATGCACAGAGCTATGACCTGCACAAATATATATATATATATCTATATGTACAATTTTGAACATCTCGGTAAAGATGATGTCGGTAGGTTGGGCCAGAAGGAGAGGTGCAGCGTCCTGCCTGTCTTGGCCGGGTCTTTGTTTTCCATTAGTCAGAGTTATAGCGCTTAAGGCACTCTGTGAGAGTACTTAGGGGTGGTGATAAATACACACAGCCACTAAAACAAAGCTGACTGACAATTCAGGGACAGCACACACCTACATCCTCCTTTAATCATCCGTCCCGAGCTCTATTGCAGCGCCCTGCGCTCAAAAGCTCTCCCCGGCTCCGTAGCCAATGACAAATCAACGACCCATCATATCATCTGGAAAAGCTTGAGCCTCTGTGAGAGGCCATCATGAAACGCTGCCACATGGACATAAATATACACTCAAATAAGCAGACGGGACCTTGGTCAAATTACTATTTGAAAAGTCTTCAATTAGTTTTTTCTGTGATTCATTGATCTTGCCTGGCTGGCGTTGGTGGACCTCATTAATCTGGTCCTACAGGGAGGCTCAATCAAACGCTCAACTTGGCAACATATTGGAGAGTCGAGTCTGTTTCAATGCCAACGGTCAGTTTGGACTCTTTTCAGTGATGCTGTTAGTGTATTGGGTAATTAACGAGTATTTTCAGGGCAGTATTGCCGAGAAGTAATTAGCATTTCTGTCATGTATATATATATATATATACATAAATAATATATACGGTTTGTATATGCCAAAACACAAAATAAGCTTGGCGCCGCCGGCTAAATTCGAATAACTACGTTTGAAGAAATGACGAGCACCGACACAGTGTTTGACTCGGGATAAACGCCTTACTCTCAGTGTGTACTCCCACTCTGTGGTTAGTCATCAAAAGAATTTAGCAATGAGCATTTAGTTCAGTGTTGAAATATGTAATATTACATTATACGCTGCTGTCTTTTTCCCTCAGAAAAGAAGTACGCACCTGTCACAGAGGCACAGAAAGAGAGTAACAAGAGGGGGAAATGCATTTTGGTGATGTAGTAAATGAGATCAAAATAAATCTTTCACTGCTCAATGTGGAGAGATGAGAGCTGCGATGCTGCGTTTAGCATTCACCAGGTGAAACCTGCCGCTGTAAATGAGGGAGTGACGTAGCGATGGAAAACAAAGAATGACGGGGAGAGAGAGGGGAACAGTTGAGAGGGCTGATATTTATTCACTGTGGCGAGGGAGAATTTAGGCACCACTTCAACAAGCAATCAAACGGTAAAAAAAACACAGCTTCATTGTTGACATAAATCATTATTATACTTCAGCCTTACACTGCAATAACAGATATAAGAGCAATTGAAATGGGGGGGGAAATTAAACAAGTGCCGTTGTGATGGAGTACTATATAATCATAGGTTACAACTGATGTTGAAGTGAGTGGCTCATTTCAAGTATGATTGTGAGGTTCATTTTGCTGTGAGATTGCGCACGTGGGTACCCACCGACTGATCCACTCATTCCGTTACATACAATCAGTACATTTGCTTATTTCGCTCCAGCTTGCTGTTGCTTGTCGTTAATGTTCACAGAGAGCAACAGATTGTTGCTGAGCTCAGCTAGAGCCCAGTGAATACCTTATGTTGTGCTCTGTGGAGAGATGACGCGTCCGTGTTATTGTCTGACTGTACAACCAAAATATAGCCACATTGTGGCTCAGACCATGAAACTTAAACAAGTTATTTTAGCTCAAAGTAATAAATGTTATATGACCAATGTAGCACTGTGAAATGCATCACAACCGCTCGTTACGCTTCTCAGTAGCATCTCAATAAGTTACAACATAAGTATGTTGACGGGGAGAGATACACATCTCACGCATTCAGCTCCTGAGAGCCGAGCTCTGGATTACGGCAACAGACATCACACGCTATACAGACTCTGATAGACTAGCAATTACCGTCTGCTCATTACCAAATAATCTGGTGATTAGTGACATTTAATCGACTATTGGTCTATAAAGTCTCAGAAAGCAGTGAAAAAAATGCCAGCAGTGGTTTCACATTCAGGATTGCTTCTTTTATCTGAGCAGCCCAAAGATATTCAATTCACACCATTATTATATAACACATAAAAGAGCAGCAGATCCACATGTGAGGTATTATTTATTCATAAATAACAATTGATTGACTTTAGAAATTGTTAACAATTGATTACATGTTGATGTATTAATTAATCAGCACATCACTTCAGCTCTAAAAAAAAACAATGTGTAATTGAATCCCATTTCATCCATTCTGCACACTAGTGTTAGCAGAGTCAGAGGAAGAAGTTTTGGGATTTTCCTCCCGTGTGTGTGACATCCTTCTCACACACACAACCTAATCTTGTGTCTGCATTATATTAATGTCTAGGATACCGTCACTGAAGAAATCAACAGCGCTGCCTTTCCTATGCACAAAGAAGCTCTTTTTGATCCCGAGTCTTGTACCGAGTGTGAAGAGAGGAAACCAAAGGAAGATCAATTACATGAGCAAAGGCTAGCTGGCAGCATACAGGTGGTACGTTTTCATAACAGTGGCCACAAGTCATTTGAAACACAGCGCGCTGTATCCTGCTGCTTCACACGTGCGAGACTTCGCAGGACATCTGTTGAGATGTGATTGAAAATGAGGGCAGCGGTGTTCGTTTTATAATAGGATGAAAGGGGGACGATCCACGACCTGAGGAGATCTCCTCTGAAGGGTTGTATCTGGACAAATAAAGCACCTCCTCGTGAGAGAAAGAGAGACGGAGCAGTTACAACCACCGTCACCTCATCACCTGGGGGGACATTCATCAGCTCACAGCGAGAGGCTGAACGCGAGAGAGCAAGAGACGTGAAGAGAGGAGGAGGAGGAGGAGGAGGAGGGACAGCGAGCTGACAGGTTGTTGCGGTGGCAGGGGAGTAACAGGCCCAGAAGCTCTGAAAAGCAGCGAGCATCACTGAGCCGGATACACACACAAATGGATGTACCCAAAACACACACCACAGCGCTGTCAAGCTGTGCTCACAATGCATGTAAGTGTGTGTACACACACACTCAAGAACACACTTTGTGGGGCTGCTGTAAGTTGTTGTTGTTGTTGTTGTTGTAAGGCCACGATTGAGAGCTCTTACATGTGTCTGGATCTCCAATTGAAGCTACGCTACATTTACTTTATTTTTTATTTTTAATAAAAAAAAGGTTTGAGGGGGGACATGGCTGGATCTCTCTCCATCCATCATGTGTGTGTTTGTTCATTCATTCATCACACTCAATAGCAGGGTTACTACTGAAGGGAGGCTGTGTAGCACTTGGTGTTTTCAGTTAGCCTCCACTGGTTTGGGAAAGAGAAGAGAAAGAGAAAGAAGGGCAGTATTTGGGGGGAGTGAGGTCATGTTTCCTGGGTTCTATTCAAGCTGAATGCATCACGTCCAGCCAACAGTCAGTGGGAAAACTTCTGGTGACAACTTGGAACATTTCCTTTGCCACACATTATCATTCACCAAAATCTCTTTTTCGTGATGAATGTTGATGAATAATGTATGATACTGCTCAGTCAAAGATGAAGGAGCAAATTAGTTGCAATGTTAAATTGCATTTGCATTAAAACCTAAATTTGTGGCGCCATTTAGCACCAAAAAAAAAAAATAATAAATAAAAAGACATGATGATGATGAACTAGTGTACTTTGTGGATAATTTCCCTGGAGAGCAGAGCATAAAAGCATGGTGCTGTGCCCGCTACTGTACTGACAAGACATTTCACACAAGGAATTGGCACAAGCACAAACTGTCCTCTGTGGCACTGAATTGGATCCGTCATCCTCTCAATGGAGTAGGATTGGAAATATAATACAGAAATCACTCAAAATCCTTGTAATTACACACATGGGCATTTAGACATGCATAGAGACAGGGAGATGCACACAAACACAGAATGTCTTCTGCGAGTGTACAGTGTTTTCTTTTGCCACCACTAGCTTGCTACTCCAGGCTGCCAGAAGATGAAGCCAAATGAATGCAGAAGAATAAGATTCAGGTCAATTCTAAGTGGAGTTCAGAGGTCAAATATTCATTCTGTTCTCCCACAATGTGCCGTCGGTGTCAAAGCAAGCTGAGAGAAATCAGATTCAGTTTTTTCATGCTCATGGGAGAGCATGAAAAAAAGTTTTCTGCATTAAAAGTCGTATGTCATATACCCTGACATACATGCAGAGGGACACACACACACACACACACACACACACGGCCTCTGCTATTCATCACCGTTTCCACTGTAATTAGGTTTTTAATTGGATGATACTTTGAATGTCAATTCACATGAGATGTGGCTTTCTTTGACTTCATACAGCTGAATAAAAATGCACACAGTGTAAAACATGATGTCGAGTAAATGCAAGTTTAGTCTTCACACACAAGCCATTTGTTTGCAGAACATACCTCTGGGTTTACTGGAGATTAGAGTCCCTGTTGGACCTCCTTTGCTAGCCTTTTGTCTGTTATATGATTCTGTCTCAGCTTATTCTATCTGATGTGCATGTGTGTAGGTGTGTGTGTGTGTGTGCGTTCATGCACATGCTTGTATATCTTAACCACTAAACATGGACATTTTAGGGGGACACACACATTTTTAACATCCATTTACCGGGTGCTGTCCGTTTGAATTACACACATGAATGTTTCCTGCTCCTGGTATTAGTCTAATTATGAGTTGCTTTGTATAAAAACATTCATTAAAATGCCTGAAGTGTTAAAAAGTCACATATTGCATGTGTGTAATCTCTGCAGGAGACTCACAGACAGACGCAGCAAAGCATCCTCTTGCTCTAGCAAGCACCTCAGTGCAAGTGCCTGCTACAGTATCTTAATCCAAGTTGGCATGTGTTATGCATCAGTTGTGCTCATGTTTAGTCCAAAGAAATGCATGGGATCACTCTAAAACCTTTCACCACCTCAGGGTAAAACTGGCTTTTTTTTTTTTTACTTTCTTCCTCGTCTTTTCTGGCTTCTTCTATTGACGTTTTTTGCAGCTCGTTGCCTGGCAAATGATTTTTGGAACAATAAGAGAGTGAGACAGCAACAAATTTAAATTGGACTCCTAATATGCCTGGTTGTATCTGCCTGAACACTTCATAGGATTCTGTGCTTAACGCAGTTCACTGAGCTGTCTAATCTTGTAACGTAAGAAAAGTCTCACACAAATGGTGATCGTGTCTGAGCTTTTGTTTCCCTGACCTTTCAAATGTTGTGAATAATGTTTTTTTTGGGGTCGTTGCATAAATATAGTTTTATCTCAATATGAAAGTGCCGATATGATGCATCGGCTTAGACATAAACACAAGGCGTGAAAATGGTAGAGAATAAAATGACTTTTATATCCATCAACATCAACCATGTCTAAACCAGGATGGTGATGGTACTCACACTCCATCTTCCGTGCTTAGGTCATGGATTGCGAGGGTTCGTGGGTGTCCCAGTCGGGCTCATGCCTGTGCAGGAGAGTGTTTGTTGTTGGCGTGTAGAGCATGTAGAGTCAGATCCAGACAGACATTACAGATATTGGCGCTGGAGAGTTCCGCTCGCTTGTATCTTGGTCCAGAGCAGATGGCCACAGATCCATTCAGCCAAGGCCTTAATAGAGCCCCAGCTGCTGGCAGACAAAGTGAATCTCCCTCCATATGCACTTTCTTGGAAAACACAGCACTGCTCTGTTTGCTCTGCCGTGCGAGTGTGACACAGTCTGCAAGCAGTAGACTCAGGCCACTGATACTTCTCAATTGGTACCAGTCCACAACAGGGCAATTTGTTCAAATTTAACAAAGGCTGACAGTGGACGGGTACGTCCTTGTCTCCTGCTCACATTCAGCCGTAAAAGCTGGCATTAACCAGGGAGTTCAATATCGTCACCTAACAAGAGTCGATCCATCGACCACAATATCCATCTGTGGGAAATGCAGCTGTGACTGAAGTTCCAGATGCCCGCATTGACCTCATTAATATAATACAACTGTCCTTAATGGAAGTGCAACTCCGTGAGTCTAAACTGCCAATGTTGTTATTCTGGTGCACAACTTCTGCCTTATTTATTTGCAAAAGTGCTTATTGACGTGATGAACTAAATTACAATGAAAGCACTCGTCAAATTTCAATTAGAGTAAAACATTAGTCTCCATAGCAGACGCTTTAATTTGATCCTGCTGCATTACGGATGATCATCACGGCATATTGAAAACACTGAGGCCCCTCTTTCAGGGATCGCTATTTCTCCGTTTCCAACGCTCTCTGTCTCTTTGTCTCTGACATAAATGTAATCTCTGTCCCCCCTAGTGTGTGGAGTTAGCATGTTCTGCATTTGCATAGTTTTCTCGACACATCTCTACATCTGTTTGGGGCCCTCGGCTGGTCCTTGCAGTAGTGCCTGGTGCGTGCTGGTGCCCCGTTAAGCTTCAGGCTCCCTCGTGACCCTGACAAGGATTAAGTGAGTGCAAGAAATGAAAGACTGAGCTCTAGCAGGCCAATTCCGGGCAATTGTATGTTAGGAATATGAAGTGCGACATGCCATTATCCCCATCCTGACACGGGGGAGCCTACAGCGCAGGTGTTAAGAGGGTGAACGCACTTGGCAAGAGCAAAAGCTCAGTCAGAGAACAGATCGGTATATTTAAAAAGCACACAAAAAATGTCGGGCCAACCGAGGAAAGACACTGATGGGATAGAGCGGGAAGAGATTTTCAACTCACTCAGGTAAAGGCCAATAAACGCTAACCAACTGGGACAGCAAGGGGCTTGACATTTCTAATTAATAATAATTGAATCACTTGAGTGCTTTGTTTACTAAGTGGGTGCCACCATGGATCAACAATTCCCCTTGCTGCATTCCCCCTGTACACACACACACACTGACTGCACACACCTGTGCTGATGTACTCTGGGAGATCTACAGGAGAGAACTCATTAAAGTCAGCACCGCACGTTTTTTTGGGACAGAAAATGTGGAGAGAGACTTATCAGCAAACGTCAGTGTCGACATCAAAGTCCAAACCATGAAGTTCTAATCTGTTCTGGCATACAGCAACCACCAGCATGAGGTTGCCCACATTCAGCTACAGACACAGTCAATCAAACACAAACACACACACACACACACTTCAAAGTTTGGTGTGTTTGGTAGCTTTAAGTAGTTATGCAGCTTTCGGCAGCAGACGCATCCCAGGTGCCTCATAGTGTCCACTAATGGCTCCACTACTTTAAAGCTGCTCCTGTGAGGCTGTTGTTGATGTTTGTATTCGGAAACATCTGTGCAGTTGGAGGGAAATCTGAGGACATATCGTCACAAGAAAAGAAGGACGAATGAGGAGTTGTGAGATGAATGAGAAGAATAGCGGAGAACATAAGCGACTGATACCAAGTTAAAGAAAGGAAGGGATGTGGGTGGTGCATCTATCTTTAAGGCAAAAAAAGTATAAAGACTGTGTGTTTGTGTGCGCAATGTTGCATGTTTTAAACTAACAAAAGGCACCTGTTCTTTTCCATCAATACACTGTTATAAATCAGAGAAATCCAAGGAAGAATCTTGAAAACGACATCATAAAGTAGGTGAAAAGGAGACAAAGAAAAGTAAGTTGGGCTTCCAAGGAGTAGATAAAGTGTAGGGAAGTGGCGGGGTGGGGGTGCGATGATGACTAAGAAGTAATCATGTGGATGGTTTGACATCTACTGAGGGTCGTAGGAAGCCGTTTTTAGTGGCTTTGGTCAAATGAGGAGGATATCAACTAGACTGGATAGTTTATCGCAAAAGATGAGCTGGAGGTTACGGTGTGTGAGGAAAACCGGAGGACGCTTGAAATCAATAAAGTGGATTTGTGGAGTGGGGACGAGGGTCGAGGGGTGCGGGATGGGGAGGAGATGGCACTCAGGACAGATGGTGTTTAAACACCCTCAATGCTGAGAGAGCTGGGGAGTGTGTCAAAAAAAAATCAACAGAGGGAGTATTGGTGTCCAACTCCTGCCACGGTACATAGCCATGCCAACTGGAGAAGGGCTGCACCCCACCAGCCTGGACAGGATACACCATCTGAACAGCATGAGCAATCTGACTATTCATGTAGGCATGGTAGAGCAAACACACACACACACACACACACACACATTTATTACAGTTTGTCTTCTGCTGGGAAAGGACACCGTCATGTTGCTCCACTTCAAACAACAGAGCAAAAATGATGTATTTTCCCCCTAAAGAAGACGAGCAATCCTAAAAAGAAGTTTGCTGAATACACAGACACAAGATATACAGAATCCAAAGAGGACACAAACAGCTAAAACTAGGACAGCCACACTCCCCGGTCGATCACTCCTTCAGTCACACCTTCATGTCATTCCCACGACATCAGCCACACACAGCAGGACTCTCTGCAGCCCGGCGCTGCGGTGACAGTGATGATTACAACCTCTTTTGCAGCGACACATGCATCAATAGTGCACCTGGCTCAATGACGTGCAGTGAAATAGAACTGTCCCCCAAGCAATACAAATCACAACAGCAGTCAAAATGTATGTGGTCTGGACACTGAGCAGCTGTCTGTTAAAGGGAGATTGTGGTCGGATGATCATACAGGGTAGAAACAAACCTCCAGGTAAGCCCAACTTGTATGGCTGAGGAAACAAAAGGCAGACGGTAGAATAAGTATACAAACGCTCCGCCATAGCGGTTTACACACCGACTTTCTTGTTCAATTTTTGACCAGAAGACAGTTTTCCTGTGCTATTAGCTATTAGCTCTTGCTGATGGCAGACGCTTTGTATTCGGCAAAACTGTTTAACGAGAAGTGTTTGGACCCAATATTGAAATGCTAGGTGCGAGGCGTTCCATCAACTCGTCTATCTGAGTGCAAGGCAGCGATGCACGGCCATCCCTCCAACCCGCTGGGAGGGTTTACCCTCTGATCAAGGTCTCTCACCTGGGAAGCCTCGGAGCCCATCGGGCTGACTGAATTGAATATAGATATGGGTAAATGATTTATGAATTATGAATGGGCACCAATCCACAATGTGAAAATGCAATAGCTTTTCAAATTAAAAATGGATTTTCTAACCATCAGAGAAAGTGACAGCAGCAGGAAAACTTCAGACAGCCGGTGAAGTCCTACAGATTGGCAGACGTATAGAGAGAGGCTGATGGGAAAACTGAAATATATGCATTATTGCAGACCTCTGCCTCTATATGATATATATATATTAGTGTGAACTCTGATGCTGCCTTTGGTAAGTCTACTTTTACAATCTCTGATATATTTCAAAAGAAATGCTTTCAGATGACACTGCCTGAAAGCTAAATGGTCTGCATCATCACACAAGAACAGATACAGTTAATACCACCGAAGAAGAAAGATACTAAAAATGTGCCTGTGTGTGTGTTGGATGAATACTTAACATGCAGTGAAAGCCTGTGGGTGCACGAGGTGTGTGTGAGGGGGGGCAATATGACACACACACACACACACACACACACACACACACACACACACACACACACACACACACACACACACACACACACACACACACACACACACACACACACACACACACACAGCCCAACAATGTGTCAGAGCTATTCCCATGTAGGGGCAGCTGAAGTTGATCTCATTAGCTTGCCCTTCATTCAAACAGCTAATTACACACAATCACAGCACAATCAGGTCCTGATGGCAGGAGAGAAAGTCTGCAACAAACACACAAAGAAAAAGTGAGAGGAGGACATCCTGAGGAAGAAAGCCGAGCACAGAAAACAAAGCGAAGGAGAAAGGGGAAAAGAGAGCGGAGGCTTCATTACTTCTAAGCCTTCAACAAGTATTTAACTTGAGTATAAGCTGATTTTCCCTGTACGGCAGTGGATTGGCTCACACTCAGAATATTTCTGAAAAGCTATTTGTTTCCAGTATCCCTAATAAAGGAATCCATGTTATGTTAATGACTTTTCAGCCTATTACTGCACTGCTGATGGATCCATCTGTACTTGAAAATGTCTTTTTTCCTTTCAGAACCCTGCTGCATGGTTATTTGTGTCAGACTCTTTGTCAGGTAATTTATGGGAGGACATTAAGCCGTTAATACATTGTGTTACAAAAAAGACGACAGTTTAATGGCATTGCGTAGATGAGCAAACTAGCCATCAATAATGCTGTATAAGGACGCCTGTTAAAGGCCTATTGGGAGGGGAAAACAGTGGTTGCTGAAACTTGAAAGAGAATACCAAGAGTTTGTGCGTGTGTTCACGTGTGTGCAGATGCTCCTTTATGTGTGTGTACTTGATTTAGAGTTAAAAAAAAGCAACTGAGAGAAGTTGGAGGGAGAAAGAAGTTGAAGAAAGAGACAACAAAGCAGGGACAGTGTGTAGACGGCACACTTGTTTACCACTTTGGAGATCTGGGTACAATGCCCAGCAGTTAGCGTTAGGATTTAACAAATCTCTTGACAAATCTCGGCTCACTTTTTTTGTTTCCAAGAACCAGTGTACAAAAGATTCAGGTAGCAGCAGGCTTTCCAGCTGGCACGAACCATCCCTCTTGCTCTATGAAATGACAGACTAAATTTATGGCAGATTATGTCTGTGATAGCTAATTAATGTAACGGTAATTAATCTCACTCTGTAAGTAACTAACCCAAAAGGCCAAATGAAACTCGTCTGTTGTCTTGTTAATATGCTCTCTGCCAGCAGGAGGTATTGCAGATCTCAACTGAATCTTTAGCGAGAGCATTCCTTTGCATTTAAAAATCTGAACCTTAATAGAACAGATAAAAGTCATAACTGGCAGTTGTGCTTCCGGCGTGGCCGAATTGGACACGGGTGGCACAGTGTCTGCGGATGGCAAGCCATAGGTGGATCATGTGCTTGTTACTGCACCAGTGAGTCCTTGTTGGTTGGTTCACCTGTATAGAGAGGCGTCGGGTTGTGGGAGGAGAGCGAGTGTTCTCCTGATGCCCTCTGGCAGAGGACAACAAACAGGTGACAAAGACATGTGCATTGGAGGGAGGCATGTGGTAATGTGGCAGTAAGGAGTACCAAAGTGCATGGATTCATTGGCTAAACCAAATTGAGATTAAATAAAAAGGGAACATAAGCAAAGATGAATAAGAGGAAAAGTTAAGGGAAGAGGAAAGGAAGTGGTGGACGTTACATAAAAGGATTATGAAAGAGGTGATTCCGGTCGAGAAGCGGTTTACTGCCGTCGTCATTCGCTCTACCTCTCCTGCTCATTCTCTTCATACCTCTCCACTGCTCACCTTCTCCTCCCTTTGTCTCTCCCCGTCTGTCCCGTCTCACACCCTGTCTGAGTCTGAGCAGCGCTGCTGTTATGAAACAATCCTCTCTGCTGTAAACTTCAAATCTGAGAATATTGTCAGAGTCACTTCTGTTCCTATAGTCTTCTGTTCTCCGCCTTTGACCGTCTTCTATCTCTTTTCTCGATCTCTGCATTGTTGCCCGTCTATTTCAGTCACGCAGCAGTACAAGTTTGACTCTTGTGCCACGTTCACACAAAGCAACAGGCTACAAGTCATTTCCAAATGGCAGCCGGTGATATGAAGCTACAAACTGATGCTCCTCGCTGCGTGACACTCTACAACGTTGAGCTGGTGGTGACCACAGTGGGGGGTTTTTTTCAGTCACATTTCAGGTACCATCAGACTTACTTACACTTCCTAAAAAATGTCTTTGGCAAAACACGGAGAACAAGTGATGTGACCGGTATTTGTGAATAGCCTTGTGAGGAAGGTGCCAATGACTCATTGTCATGTTTTGAATTGAAATGGTTAAAAATCTTCGCCAGTACATTTTAAATGGCACATCTACACATGTAAGGGAAAAAACTTGAAGCATTAAAAAGACACATCGGGTCTCAGTGACTCGTATTTTTCCAGAGCTGGAGCGGGAGCTTGCGTGCGTGAGTGTGAAGGACAACTAACAATGCTGCGGAGTTGTGTTTTTTGCTCTGCAAAAAGGACAACTTTGCTGCAGCTGCACTCTCAGTTCAAAAGACACACATAAACTGTAGCTGAAGACTGCATTCATATACACACATCCTATTGCAGAAAGCAGAAGCTCGAGTTGAATGGCTTGAGTAGGATGAAGCTTTCTCTAAAGCGATATTTTTTTATTGAAATCACTGATCATGCTATTTGACATTTCAATAGGCCTGGGGAGGATTAAATCCCCTGTACACGAGTGTCATCCCAGCAGCCTCAGCTCTGTCTGTATCGACCCTGCAGTCATTCAGACAACTGGGAATAAAATGAGCTAAATAGCTGCAGATAAAGACGGATTATAGCTGGTGAAGTAAACCATCTGAATGCCTTCACGTCACTATGGAGGTGAAGGCTTATGATGGAATGCACACTATGCTGAGCGTGTACGGACAGATGAGCATTTATCATACAACTAAATACTGTGAGGGAGTACATATGTATCATCGTACATTAAGCATTACATATAACATGTTACAAATATGTCAACAACATTTTTTTTTAAAAAGATTTAATCTGAAAAGAAAATTTGAATTTAGATGCATGTGGAGGATTTTTAACACATGTGGTTGACAGATGTGAACTTTACTCAGGCTTCTATTAACTACTTTTCTGTTACATATCCATTGCTCAAAATGTTATGAATCTGTTACTGAATGAATAAAGTGTCCCTGTTGTTTTTATGAAGTTATGAGTTATGTACCAAACTTCAGTGTTTGTTTACTCTAGCGCGGTAAAATGACTTGTAAATCGATTACTGTACATCACCGTGCCAGCCTATTGTTAAGATGCATCTTGAAATCTATTTTTCTTTCTTTTGAAAGTGTTCCTCTCTCTGGATTTCTTGTTTCACGGATCCGGAAGGTACTGGAATAAATGGCCCCCTGCCCAGCTATCGACAGGCTCTACTCTATTGAATTGAATGCTCGGCTGCCCCTGTGTTTTCTTTCTCCGTCTCGCAAACAAACTCATTCATTCTAATTTTGTGATGTCTCCATTTGCATCTGCGCGCTCCGACATCGACTCCACCCTCTTGCGGGGGGGGGGGGGGGGGGGGGGGGGGGGGCTGTGCTTGACTAGGGGTGGCATCCATTAATTAACCACTTAATCAGAACCAATTAATGTAATAATGCATGGCTTGATTAACTAAATTGCTATGGGCATTTCAAAACAAGGTATCCAATATCCAACACAAATAGGGTGGGAAACGGGGGCTAATTATTACCTGTCATGTTAAGTGAATATGGATGGATAATGTGGCAATGTAGCTAAATAGAGCTTGAGTAGAACAAAGACAATTATTGTGTGTGTGCAAAGGCAAGAGATGGAAAGTGCCGTCTGTATGGGGAGAAAGCTGACAATGAGACAACGCTAAGATAACGGGCTGCCCATCCCAACAGATGCACTCACATTAAGACTGAAAGCCTTTCACCTTCAGATTTAAAAGCCGATGATAGAATAAGAGCAGATAACAAGCTCTGAGCACACAGAACATAAAACCTTTTGACACAGATACAAGAAAGAGAAGAAGAAAGAAGCTCTCCCCCCTCCCAATCTAGGCCACCACATCATTTCTATTTTTTTCCATTTGTCCTCTATATATGGTCCAGTGTTGGGTGCTATTTTTCAGACATGGAAAGGAGGGAAAAAAGTCTTTCTCAGCTAATCCTCCTGCCTTAGTTGAGAAGGCATCCTCTCAGTCTGAGCACACCTGTGGGAGGCAATTCTCTCCGTCTCCTCCCTTTTCATGCAGAGTCCGGCAAGCCTGCCTTAGAGAAAGCGGGCCGAAGATCTACCAAAAATCGATTTCTTGTCATCGCTTGTCATACTGACAATGGCTAGCTGGTCCATACAAATATAGAGAAACACACACCCTCTAGAGTGAAACTCGAGACTTTCCCCATCCCCATCTCCCCCCCCCTCCCCCCCGAAAATTGCACTCAATAACGGCAAAACCAGAGCTGCAGAACAGAGTACAAACGAACAAAAGAAAATCCCAGAATCTGAGAGCTCAGTTGTGCTGCTGCAAATTTTCTGCCTTCCTGGATCACCGCGTCGGAGCATTCAGCCGGGGCTGCTTCAAAACATACACACAGCAGCCCTCGTACACACAAACACGGGAGTGCACACACACAGAGGGCGCGCACCCACAAAGCAGCTGTCAGTCATTCCGCTAAGTTCGCTCAGACTCTCAGAACGAGCAAGCCGCTCAAATCAAACTTAAAAAAACTTGTTATCGTCGCCTCCCCTCTGAGGAGCTTGAGGCGCCGAGTTTAAAACTACCTTTGGAACCTGCGAGCTTATTGATCACATCAATCAAAGCCGTGTTCGAGACAGACAGACGCTCTTGTTTGTCCCACAGAGGAGGGAGATGACGGAGTTATCCTGGCATTTGCAGTCTCTGCAGCAGTGAACCAATATCCAATATAGGAAATCTTAAAATCCAAAAGTTCCACAAATAATCTGCAGTTTTTAAACCCAATTTTCCAGAGTGGAGAATTTATTGCTACTTATGTGGCTTGTTAAAGTTGATATAGTGTTCACACATTAGTTCCCAGTGACAAGTCCCAATCTTCAAAAATCTGCACTATCATAATCTGTATATTTGACCTCTGCTTATCTTGTTGTTTTATTAATTCAAAACCATTCTACTGTGTAATTGTGTTGTCTGAGAGACTTAATGTAATCATAAAACAAGCTTTCTGATTGGCTCATGAAAACACTGCAATCAAAAGCCAATGTAATTGAAAAAACATGATGTCACTTCTGTATGGCTCAGATGGGAAGTAGATCATAGCTGTCAAAGTCCTCCATAAATTCAATACAATAGTTATTTTACCACATTAATAATTAGCCTTTTTGAGATGTAACATCTCTTGACTGCTTTCAAGGTCACACATGTGTTTGTGTTTGTCCATTTTAGTTCTGCTTGAACAACAGAGGACTCTTCACATTTGGTTCTTGATTCATAAATAGTCCTGTATTGTATGAATATCCTCCCTAGAGGACGAAAATACAAACTCGAGCTGAGCTAAGGGTACTACATATAAACAAAACCGAGACCGAGAGTAAAATTAAATAATTCAACTGCCAGAGAAATACAGTCTATCTCAAATAACCATTATCCACAGTGACCTTCAGCGAGAAAGCCTCAACCCTGTCGCCGAACACCAACCTAAATCACCATCGCATCTAAACGTGACAGCTGACAAGGTAACCGAGTCTCCTGCCGCTGTGATAGCTGCATGTGGAGTGGAGGGTCAGCTCCCCAGCCTTAGTTATGCTCAATCTACGCAATGGGAGCTTCATGCAAAGGCTCATCAATAACTCATGGAGCAGCTCATTTCACCGAGCATCCTCCATTGCCTTGCAGGCACTTCCTGCTAAGCGTGAAACAATGCGGTGCTGGGGAGGACTTGTTAAAAATATATCATCTCGAGAGACTGGGGCACTCGCTCGAGAATACACAAGCAGGTACGTTTGCCATTGGCGCCTGTGTTCATGAATGTATGTATGCATGTTCACGAATATATGTGTGCATTTATGAAATGCGCGGCCGTGGATTTTCTGTCCGTGTGTTTTTGGAGGCAGTGCTGCTCCATCTTCACTTCCCGGCAGGTTCTAGCCCCAAAAATAGTCCGTGCCACATACGGTATATCACAACAGCGAAGGGGGCCGGATAACGATGCAGGTCCTGTCAAGTTTCATGCATTCTGATAAGGCAGCCAATACAGCAGATTATCTAGGAACAAGGTGAGCGGGCCTGCAGGGGACGACAGGAGGCAGCTACCAGTGAACCATGTTGGTACACAAGCCCGCCTATCAACGCGTTCACTGTACCACAGTGCAACTCACAGCTCATAATGTGGCTAACACAGATAAGACGGGTGACCATTTTGAGTGTGGACGACACATTCCATGTTCCTGCTGCTGTGTTTTCAAGCGTGGTTTATTCTGGAAACATCTTGCATGGGAGCCCTTCCAACAATTTGATGTGAGGGGGCTGCCACGGGTCGCCGTGTGCGTCATTGCTGAATAAAATGCACCAATAATCCCACTTTATTAGCCTTAATTTTAAGGATAAATATAGGTTTAGCAAAAAGGAGCTGCAAAAATACAAGGCGTGTAAATTATGGGTGAATGCCTCTGTTCTGACAGATAGCATTACTCAGTGATGCAGACCACTGAACCATCAATTTGTCCATCTGTTTCTTGCTCTGGCTTTCTTTCACACCCCTACACTCTTTCTTTTCGGCTAATCCCCTCTCTCTATCAACTTTCTCATTTCTCTTTTGATTTGGCTCTCATCTCTCTCAATCATCTGGTCGCTCAGATTCCTTCACGCCATTTCGATATCTCAATCATCGGGGGCAAAGTGGGGAATCATACGTAATATCACACTGCAGTGCACTTCATTAATGAAAAAGGGGGGACTCGTGTTGGAGCGATGGGATGGGCGTCTCTTTCGGTCGCCTTCGCTCATTCCTTCGCTCCCTTCGCAGCTTGAATATTTTCTCTCTCTGACTGCTTGTCATCGGTACCTGGTGCTACAGATGACGGTTATTATTCACCGAGGTCGGGTACGGCAGCGCGTTTGTGTATCCCTGACCCTGCATGTCTTTGTCTGCTCGCTGGTTTAAGTGGCTGTTTCTTTGTGAGCCGCCTGATGAGCGGGAGGTTTGAAGTATGCAACACGTTCTCCGGAGTTCACGGACGTTGCTTGCTTACCCGCTCTTCCCTGTCCAACCCCCATTGTGTCGCCCGAGATGCTCTGACTGAACTGCCTTCAATTATTCAATCCGAATCAAAGTGAGACTGAATGGATTGCAGCAAAAGACATTACTTTCCCCTTGGAGTGGAAACATAGTTGAAACTCAAAGTTGCCAGTCTTTTTACATGAGGTGGAAGTTCAGCTTCAGTTACTGCATTTTTCCATCATTTCATTTTGTAGGACTGTGCTGTACGCTGTGTTTCTATATGGTGATGCGAGCGCGAGGGCCGATGCCTGTGAAATGAGTCTCGTCTGTCCCCCCGTACAGTACTGCGCTCCCCTCTCATCTCCTTACCCCCTACCCCTAAGCCCCGCAGCGGCCCAGCTTGGTGGCGCCAGCACTCTCGTTAATCACACAGTGTCAGGCCTTTAATAAGTCCTTGACGGGGGGTTTCGCCGTGAACGACACTCTTTATCAAAGGTTTACACTGCCAGTGTGTCCTGGAGAATGATTGATCCCACCAGGCTCAGGTCTGCCCTTCATGCTGACTGACGGAGCAACACTCACACAGCCAGCGGTAGACAGCGATGGCAGAGGTGCACGGACATGGTGCGTGTGACTCGTGGAGAGAGTGTGTTTGGCTGCTACGCCTGGGTGATGGATACTTCTGCCTGTTCCATTTCTCTCCCCTTCCAACCCCACGTGAACCTGCATCTCCAGAAGTAAAAGACATTTATGCTGTGATAAAGTGATGTTTTAACCTTGCCTGCCTGTGGCTGGAAAGGAAAGCGGCCAATCCACTTAACAAATGAAGTAATATCAGCAGCAATCGGTTGGCCTTGTCATTTTAGTTACAGACGTGACACTGTAGCCTATGTGAAGCATTATCAGAGCTCTGCTGGCCTTGTCATGAGGGAGACTGGGAATCTGAATGGATTCGATGAATCTCTAATCCATCACCTCCAAACAGTCGGACCAGTTCTTCAATCTGTCAAAATAAGACACATTGGGCCGGTTGCCGTACTGTGCTCCCTCTCTTTCCTGGGTATTAGGTTCAATTTTACCCCAATTTAATTTTTTTTTTGAAACAATTATGTCAAGGAAGGGAGGATTTAAATGTTACATGTATTGCATAGCCCACTAATCCACCAGGTTTAGATTTGAAAGAATTTACCAAAATACCAAAGTCGCAATTCCAATCCATTACACACACACACACACACACACACACCTTCTTTAGTCTAGTATTTCTATCTTTAGTCTCCAATTTGATATGTTTTATACACAGTAAGCATGCTACTTTGAAAAGACCACAATAGGGCTACATACTGTCAACACCAATCCCACACCATCTCTACATAGTTTAACTAAATCCATTATTGATATAATCAAAATGGATTTCCATAACATGAAACTAAAAACACACATATTCAAAAATAAAAGAAGTCCATATCATAGAGATCCTGAGTATCATTCAGATACATGTTCGGTAACAGTTTATTCTGTTGGTACCCTAATGCACAGTGAAGCCACAAATAGTCCCACAATAAGGCAAAACATTTTGGATTAACTAAATGTTTACCTTGACTGATGAGATATACTTGAATGTACTGGCTTTAGATAAAGAGAGGATAACACAGATAAGGAAGCACAGGAGAAAGATCGTTTGACTGAATCCTCACTGATTACCCATTCATTTCTGAATAGGGAAAACTGTGCCGAGATAAAGTGAAAATATGGATAGCTGGGTGGAAGGCACATTATAAAGTGTATGTAGTGTATACTGTTTTTAACTAGTATGGATGGAGTGAAATAGTGTTCTCAAGGTGGTCATCACCGATCTTAGAATCATAAGCTTCCACTGTTGGGTCCAATAAAAACAGATTGGTTACACTTCAACATTTCCATTAATTTGCATAAAGTAATAGCAGTTCCATTACAAACAACTGTATAATAAGTAGAGCCCTAATTAATTTTCTTTGTTTTCTTTGAGAATAAAAAAAAAAAAAAACTGCATTCCTTTGGAATATTAATTAAGTACCTGGGGGGTGAGCGTCTTTAGGATTTGGTAAGAATAAAGACCAAAATTCAAAAGTCGATTCAAGGCAAATGTCATGAAAACAACACTCGAACCTTCAACACAGAAAAAACCAACTCAGCACAAGAAAATAATCGAGACTTTGAGTACCAAATCTCTGGCATTATTCAATGGAAAAGAAAAATCACATAGTGGTTGATGATATCAGTTCCAATTGTACCGGCAGACCTGTTTGTAAATGGCAGTGCTGGGACATGAGTGGCTCTGGGAAGTTCTCTGACTGAAATCAAAAGAAAGCAATTTGAAAGAGGCCGCAGGCGACGTAGCGATTAGGAGACTGACTATGAGGTCCTACAATCAAACTTATTGTCTGACCTCTCTCTCTCTCTCTCTCTCTCTCTCTCTCTCTCTCTCTGTTTCTGTCTCTCACACACACACACACACACACACACAAAAGAAAAACCTCTGCCATTAGGTGGTTGACGCACCATCTGGTGGAATGGGCAGGGAGACAAACGGAGTGATTGAGTGGGAGGGACATTAAACAAGTGTGTGATGGTTCAATATTTGCCTGCTCTGTCTGTGTGTGGCTGTATTTTGTTGAGAGACTCTCTTGGCTGTCAAGTCTGTCCACATTCCCAGCAGTGTCCCCTCCCTCAGCCCTACAGGTCGCTGCGTACAGACACTCTGCCCAGATAGCCATGCTTTTTTGTTCCAAGGAACAAAAAACAGCACCTGTTCACAGAGGCCTCTCATATTGTTCCTCCAGACCTTTTAGCCAAGGCGTGCATCTGTAATCATCTCTGAAACAACAGAGAACCGTATTTAATTTTTTTCCTGACCAGCTATTGGTTCTGGGGCAGACATGGATGAAGGAAAACAAAACAACATGGCGTCCCACTGCTGAACACAACAGCAAGATAGGGTGAAAAGTGGAGGTGTAGTTTATGTAAATGTACTCTGTATGTAACCCACTGTAACCTACTTGCAGAAAAGGAGCAGTGCCTGATCAAACAATTGCTATTACGTCTTTTCAGCTTAACGGCCACATTAACTGAGTTCTGTCCAGTGTATGCAGGAGGCAGAGTATAGATTGATCAATGCACACATCGAGTAATAAATGGAAGTAGAAAAGGGAAGTGGAAGGCAGTGTTTAAAGCCACCATTCAAAAGGTAAAATAACTACAATATCCCATCTCACAATGTTGCCATCTTGGCTACAGGGTACCTTGCATTTCAAAAGTGAGGCTGGCCAACAAAGGAGTTCTTATATAATTGGCCAAAGGAAATGTGTTAAATGTGTTGTGATGAGAACAGTAGAAGAGGAAGGAAAGGACACTGTTGAAGAGATAATAGCTGCATTGCCAAATATACCTCCACTGAGGTTTGTATTTACACGTGGAGATGAATGCCAAATGATTTGGAATAACAAAGGATGCAAAAATGTGTTATTTTCTTTTTTGATGCTAGAGGGTTACATCCCATAGCTCTATTTTGCATCCTCAAGCTTTTGGTTCCTTTGTCTACGTAGATTCACATTTTAACACTGCAGTCATCTTTTTTTTTGAAGAGAAAGGAACATATTGTAACTTTATCTGCAGCATGGATCCAGCTTTGCTCCTTAAAAAACAACGAGGGTGTCTACAATACACGTTTCAAACCAAAGGCAACGCCGAGAAAAATTCTTTGACGATGTAAGAACGTCTCAAACTCTGCCCTGAGGGATGCGCGCTGCACAATGACATTCTTTCATGTCTGAGGCCACGCATAACCAGCCATTCAAAGAACAAAATCCTCCACTTCCTGTGTCCAGCAACAGGAGTCTGCTAAAAATGTCTGCCAGAGAGTTGCTCTTTTTTAGTGTAGCAATAACAGGTTTTGTAATGGATAACCCTGCATTTGTGCATGCAAGTTCAGTAATAGTAAATGTTTTATTATCAACATGCTATTGCCTTTTAATTTTCCATGACAGAAAAGTTACAAAAAAGATTGTGTACGCTGTCAATTACAGTTCCTAGAAAGAAAGAATTGGCTTTTCTATCATTTGTGTTTCACATGTATGGGCTTGCTACAGTATATGTACTTGAACTTGTACTGATCATTTGTTTTATTACTAAATCAAGTTTTCAGGATACAGTACATTCTCCAATAAAAAGGTTTGTATCAAGTTTATGGCTGAGAATTGAGAATTCTAGTATTCACCATGCGTATTCCACTAAAGGCAATAAAAAGTAAAAGGTACAGTGTTTCCACCCAGGAGCAATAATTCAAGGTTCACTTTTTGTGTTTACTTGGAGTCGTAAAAAATAACTTTCAGGAAACCACACAATAAAATCTAATTTACTTTAAATTGTCATTTTACACCTTGGCATTGGAATCCAGCATTCTAACTTCAGCCCAAACCGCTTCTGCACAAAGATTCCTGACTGAATTTCACAGCCAGATGACATCTATTAATTGTGTCGTCCCCCCCCTCAACCCCCATTTGCTGAACAAACATCTTACACCTACTATATTCATGGCTAATAAGCGGATAGAAACTGGTGTTTTGGACGTCTTTTTACCACCATTAACGTTGTCAACCCGTCACCCGCGTCAACTAAGCGCCCCCTTTTTGACAGCACCCATGACAGATAGCAATAGCTAATTCAAGGCCTTAGGCACTTGTCAAGTGATAGAGATCGATAGCCTCCAGTCACACAGTTTCAGTAAAATAATGGACGAGAATGACGGTTGCTCGTTAACGATCAAACACGCTGTTAGCCACAGTGGCGTTCCTTTTTCACACTGTTAATCTAAGGCTTGACCTAGTCATCAGTTAACTCATGTATGTAGCGGCTGTTAATGGATGTTCCTGAGATCCAAGCATGTCAAACGCCAATCGTCCCCGAGGCGTGGGCTGTCACACTGCCACATGTCAAAACCCTTGATGTACGAGCCACTTTCTCTCTGCTTTAATGCATTGAAATGGAGCTGTGAGTCCGGCAGGACCGGCCCAATTTCAAAACCAGCAGTAACGGCTCAATCTCATCTACTGCCCTGGTGGACGGAGCGTGTACATAGGAAATGAAATTGAAAATCCATCAGGCACACCCACACACACACACACACACACACACACACACACACACACACACACACACACACACACCAGGCTTTTCCTTTAACAAACACTGTCTGTTGCACACACACACAGTCACACACACAGTCACAGGGGATCATATCTCACATTTCAAAGCGCTGTAATAATAAAGGATGTGTAATGAGCTGCTGCATGATGTAGAAAGCTAATCCAAGCAAAAAAATAGATTTACTAGAATAATTGAACTACAGTCAAAGAATTATGATGGTGAAAGAGCTCCAGACTGCACTCAGTGTAAAGGTATTCTAACCTTGACTATAATTAAAATACTTTTTTTTCTCAAATCACAAAGTCAGCCTCAGTTAACTCGCAAAGTATTCATACGATTTTTTTTAAATAAGCGTGCTGTTTATTTTATGAAAATGACCACTGAACGTACGGATATGAATTAAAATGTAAATGAAATAGAGTATTAAGTCTTAGACTATTTTATATATATATATATATATATATATATATATATATATATATATATATACTGTATATATAGTAAAGTAAAGGTACTCAAATCACTGCAGAACTAAGCACAGTTCATGACACTGAAACATTCGAACAGTCGAAGGGATTTTTTGTCTTGTGTCACAGCCTACACTTATATTGGGTTGTGTGCTGCGTGAAGTGTCTTACAGAAATGTAAAATGTTTACAGTTACTCGGGTAGTTTTGTCAAAACCAAAAAGAAAGCTCCTACAAAACATGGAGGCGAAATTACATATATTTTGCTTTGCAACTCAGCTATTATGCAGCCTGCACCTACAGCATATCCAACGCCAAGCATCAACGTCACCCATAAAGGTTGAAACACGAACCAGCAACAATACCTCACAGTTTAAATATTTGAAGAGACGCCAAACGAAATATTTCGCCCTCCCTGTTTTTGGCTGATAACAAACGGCAGAAAAACAGAGCTGTGCACATACTCCCCAGACACTAGTCTGCAATAGTGCATGTATGCATGTGTGTATGTATGTGTGCGTGCATGTGAATGCACAGTCAGGCATCTGCTTTCATTAAAAGAGCACAAACATTTTAGAACCTGTCTTGTCCTGCCAACACCTGCCTTTTCTAAGTGAAACAGTACATCCACAAAAGACGTGGAGGAGGAGAGGGAGACATCGCTGACTTGCCAGTGACATGTTGGTTTGGCTCACTGTCACTGAAGAAATGTCAGCAGAGCACACCACCGCTTCACAAGCAGCTAGACAAATGTCATTCAGGCAGGCAGATTGTGTGAATGTTCCAACGGTCGGTTGACCCTGAATCTGGAATAAGTCATTTCTGTTGTATTTCTTAGAGGCCAAGGTTAGGAATGATTTGACTTTAGTCAATCTACAGTTTCAAATTAAAATGTTTGTGGTAAAGAAGGAAGGATTTGCTTTGTTTCTTGGGAACGCCTTGGGCACCGCTCCAAAGCATACAGTACTACTGGATCAGCCTTGAAGCCGTGTTTGTGAGACTAGCGCCAGCATTTCACATGACCTAATTTAACAGGATGAACTGAACTGCAACATGAATGGATGATTTTCAATTCCCTCAATTATGCTATGCAGTTCTACTTCATAGCATAATAACTTCCCGCTCAATCCTTTTCCTGTTTTACTGTGGAAACCACAACTTCTGAATCATCAACATATATATATATATATATATATATATATATATATATATATATATATATATATTCACATATGGATCATTTCTAGGTAAGCCGATGCTGGTGGACATTCTTCTGCCACTTTATCAAGTTATGGTACCATGCTGACTGTCAAAGCTAAATATGGACACACTGACCTTGATTTAAGTTCCACGGATAAAAATCCCACGACCAGCCTTTAAAGTCAAGAACTGTGTTACAGAGGAAAACACAAAAAACCTCCAGCAATGAGCAAAGCCAACAACTAAGTCCGAATGATGACACTATTTCACACAAAGGTGGGTATAAATCTGTCTTCACAGAATGTTTCACAGTAGCAATGGCTGTACTCGCATAAAACGAGCAAGGTCCGCTTGGGATAACAGGCTTTTTCACAGCAGACATGTTTGACATAGCAGGAGGAGCCGGGACGCAATTAATAACTGTAACAATGGCTAAATCCCAATTTCTCCCGCTCTCGGTTTGAGGGTTCTGGGATAGTGTTTGGCTGGCATGGCTTACTGCACTCACAGAGCCATCGTTAATGTTATTGGTTACACCTGTGCTTTTTCCTGCTACACCAAGTCAAGACATCTGGCATTATAAAGGCCTATTTAAAGTCTCTTAAATCTAACCCTGACAAACCCATTGTTTGAGGTTGTTTCATACACCTGTTCTCGCGTTCGGCGTGCTCTGAGTCAACAAACATAGAATCAATTGTCTCCTTTTTTCATTACCAAAGAGCAACGAACAGAACATTCCGCCAGAAACTAGCTTTTTTTTTTTCCACAGGAGACATTTTGGCATGTTACAGTGGGAAAAGCACAGGTGTTAAAAAAAATGAATAAAAAAATGAATGATTGTTGAATTCCATTTAACTGCTTTGGTTACTGGTTCTGTGCATGCTGGCTCACTGTCACACTTGGCACGGCTTACTGAGACATTTTGAATAGAATAGAACAGAGGCATCGTTAATGCTATTAGTAACACCTGTGCTGTTCCTACTACTGTTGCCAAAGTTAACGTTAACTAATTTTCATTAATTGTAAAAATTAAAAATTAAAAAAAAACTCTTGATAATAAGCATTTCTTCAGTGTGTTTTCATGTAAAGTTACTCACCCACTCTGCTGTTAAGCTCTAGAAAGTAGCCGGTTTTGGAAGCACAATAACATTTTTCAGACGTTTGCTGTTTTTGTTTTTTTTTGGGGCTCACCATCTTCTAACATCACATTCCATGACACTGAACTGCCTGAAACAGTCAAGAGGACTCTTTTGTCACACTGGGAATTAAGTTACTTTCCTCCGTGGCTGCAACACACGCAAGCAGAAAACTCCTGTAGCTTAAACTATCCTTTCTAAAGTCAGTCAGTGGGGAGAGGAGTTTGCTAGTTTGGCAGCATTAAGGCTACAAACTGGCCATAATGCAACACAGTATTAAAGTAACAGGCTCACTCTGGCTCTAATGTTACAATGACAAACAATATCATATGAATACTTTTCTTTTTGAATAATTAAGCAGTGGAATTAACTTTTCTATTAGCCCTACTATTGAGTGAAGAGATTTCCCTGCACTCAATTGAGCCTTCCAGCTAGCCCTTACCTCGAACAAGGCTTACCAATCAATTCTAAAAGTTACAGATAATCAACTTTTGCATCGGAGTATATACTGTAGAGGTCAGGGTTCACAGATACAGTATATATATATATATATATAATAAATATTCTGGCCACTATACCAGATGTAAGAGCAATACAATACAAAGTTAGCTAAGATAGCAGACTGGAGGTTAACAGTGCACATTGTATCGATACAACAGCATGCAATCGTGTTGAATCGACTCTCTATTCACATTCACATCAGGGCCATAACAGAACCTCTTGCCTTTTATTTGGGTGCCTACGTTAACAGGTTAGAGCAGATACTTCGACTTGCGGTTCACAGAAAAATAGACCGTGAAAATGATCTTTTGACAGTATATTGACTGTGTTGTGGAAAATGTGCGAATAACTGTGACTTGCAGGGCTCCATAAATTATTAAACTACTGTCTTTTAACTGTGGATGGTTATTATTAATTACAAAGGAGCACGGGCTTCTAACCCTTTTCTTTCTAAAATAAATATAAATGCCACGATAATGAAATTAAATGAAACATTCTGGCAATTATGAAAGGCAAACTCTATGTAAAAAGGACGACTGGCAGCAGCAGCAGAAACGCTATCTGTGTGGGCATGTACTGTCTGTTTCATGTCTACATATATAGACATTGAAACTGTAATAATGTTGCTGTTATGATGACAATATATTGTCAAAAGATCATTTTCCCTCTCTATTTTTGCTGTTTACTGAGCACACGAGAGGAAAAAAAGGCATGTAGCCTATTGGCTAAATGACTGAAGGTCATGCCACCCACTGGCCGTGTCCCCCGCCCCCCCCCCCCCCCTTGCTTGTATAAGACTAGCCAAGAGATAAATTATGTTTGGTCTAATGTTGGCACGAGGACAATTGTGATCTTAATCACTGTGATGTAAACTCTTGAGGTAGGACAGTGCTTAAGTTGAAAAATAAGAAAGGGAAAAAGGCTAAAGAATTCCTAAAAGAACACAAATTTGTAACAATGAAAATCCAGATGTTCTTCTTACATTAACATGACCTGAAAGTAGTCTTTAGTTTCAGATGCATTACCCTAAATTACTATAAATATCCAACTTAAAATGAAAGCAATGGTTTAACTGCATTGTATAAAGAACAATGTTCCTAGTTAGCCTTAGCAGTATGTAGTCATACATATAGCTTTGCTTGTATTAGCTGTTAGTTTTATAGATTTCACACCTGTACAAGGGAAGTTTTTGCATTGCTCAAAGATTTTTTTGCTAAAACATTTTTTTTCTGTCAGATCAGGAACTACTTGATGCTGAAGAAACAGTCCGAATAAGAATCTTTTGTTACGTTTTTGAACGGCAGTTTTTTAAGTTTAGTTTGCACATCTGTAATGTGCTTACTGGTGCTTACTGGTTACCGGTTCTGATTCAGACTTAATCCCCTCTATCGATCAAAATATGACTGCTGTGAATGCAGTCATGGACTCACATTGGCCAGTCGAGTGCACTACCTCAAGCGTAAAAGGGATGGGCTATCTGTTCAGCGAGCTATGCAGCAGTGGGCCACTGACCAAAGCTGACGAGACCATTCCTCCTTGTGCACTCTAAACTTTCCCCGGAGAGCAAGCCTCCGCTTCCTTAAACGAGATAAATTGAATTAGGACATTCTACCAGCTGACAAGTGTGAAATTGAGTTGAAGTGTACCCCGAGGTTAGGCGTGTGAGATGCAGGATTTAAACACCCCAAACACAACAGAGCGGTATCAAGCTTTGTCTGCAAGCTGAATTCTAAACAAGCAACAGGGAAAAGAGATAAGGGACTGCTGGAGCTCACTCAGTTAGGGCAGAAAGGAGGTTCATGTTTTGTGAGTGGGTGCGTGCGCATGTGTCCAAAGCGTGCGTTCAAGTGTGCGCGTGTTCATCGATGTGCACAGGGATTATATCTCCACATGGACGATAAAGTCGAGTGGAGTGATATGCGAGCTATTTGGAGAGAATTTTCCCAGCAGAAGCCTTAATCGCATTCAGCTTATTGTGCCTAAAAAACACAAAATCGGAGTCTCAGCTGTTGAGAAAAACACAAACATGGAGAGAAACGATAACATACTCCGTTGGCCTACGTTTTTCATGCTGGGTATTCATCTGTCAGTCACAGCTAATGCACCCTGTTTGTTCAATTCAGCTTGTCTGTTTCACTCAAACCGAGCTGGATGCATGCACAAATGAAGGACCCTCCAGGTGTAAAGATGAAACAAAATGCAATAAAGCTGCAGTAAATCTACGAGAATACAACTAACAATACCAAACTCAACGAGTTATAAGAAGGATTGTTTCACTCTTGCACGACTGCTGAGTTGGTGTTATAACCAACATAAAAAAAATATAAATTAAAAAAATGGACATCCTGCAGATTGTTCCTCCCATCCTATACCATATTTCTTTCTGCTGCCATTCATAGGTATGAGGCATGGGTTTCCATCAATTTAAATGAACAGAAGAATCTTGCATCTATCCGTCCAGAGTGTGGTCTAAATCATCTTGCGTGAATGTGCCCTGGCCTCACACAATGCTGCTATCCATCACAGCACCGCTGTGGCCTTCCTCTGCAAATCATAACACTGCATACAAACGTCCTCCAAAGCCTGCAGCAACTTCCATCTCCTTATCGCCCTCCCTTTTCCTCTTGACTATGACTACTATTTCCCTGCCTGTCACTCTCCCTTTTCCTTCTCGTCTGGTCTCTCTTATACCCTTTGCTCTCTTCGAACTTTTCTCTACCGTTTTTGTTTCCCTTTTCACCCCCAACATCAGACCACCTTCTTTCCCTCCTTCCCTCCTTCCCTATGACCCCTGCAGCCCACGCTAGCGCCCTCTATCCCTCACATCAGCGTTATTCCCAGCCTTGATGTCACGTGTTTGCCTTATCAATCACATTTTCTCATCCATTCTTTCCCTCTCGCGTCGGACTGTTCCATCAGTCACCGCTCAACACCCGCGTTTCAACCCCTCTCACCCCGTCGTTGTGATGGTTAATTCCATCAGTCACACGCCTCTCACACACCCTCAGCGAGCCCGGCCGCTTCCATCAGAGCGTTAATCCTTTTAAAAGAGAGAGCGGCTTCCTGCTCCGCTGGTGTGACTGCGAGGTGAGGCCACGGAGAGAGAGGGGAATGGAGAAAAAGGGGACGCTTTGTCAGAACGGATATAAATGGCATGCCACGAAGCAAGCACAATAATTAGTATTTTATTGTCAGGCTGAGAGGTGTATCCATTCTATTTATCTAGTATCTATTGGAATGGAGCCGGGTAGGGGAGGGTATAGGGATGGAGATGAAGACACGGCGTTTATGAACAGCCAAAGGGCTTGTTGTGGCAAAGCTAGGGAGGTTTGGGCTGACCCTGTAGTTATTATTAGAATATAAATAGTATTACTATTAACTGTGCTGCTTGAGTAAAACAGAAAAAGTAAGGCTACGTTGGTGTCATAGGTCTTCAAACCCCTCAGAACAATTGACAGGTAAGTGCTGCCTAAAAAGATCTCGGAAATATATGCTTGATGTATATTGGCTTAGTCCTTTCTGGGTCATTGTACATTATGATTGCTGGGCCACATGCTAACTATGCTAAATTGGATAACACTTATACATAAATAAAACGATTTGGATTAAAAAACATGAAAAAAGGGGAAACGGTCTATTTTTACAGAATCCGTGCAAAGTATATCCTGCAGTCGGTATATAGGGCCAATGTTCCACACATTCAAGTCTCTGGAGAAGAAACATTGTCTCTGCCAATGAATCACAGCATAAGGCATAGTAATGTCTGATTGCCTCCTTTTGCGTCTCTGTGAATTCGTTCTGAAATCAGCACCCTCTTTAGCATTCAACACGGCGCTTGTGCTGCATCTTCCATTCCAGCCACATATTCATGCAAATATCTCAGATTTAAAGCTCACAGTCTAATACAAATTATTCTTACATTCTTACACGCATGGTGTCTGAGTATCGATGTGTGCCAATACTGATATTAACGGAGGGTGAAATAACCTGGAGAGAGAGAGAGCTCTGCAGCTGAAAGCTAGTGGTCAGAAAAAAAAAGGAGCGAGGGGGGGGGGGGGGGGTGATGAATGTGAGCTGCACTTTAGCTGAGGCGTGATGACTCCGGGCTCCACGACATCTATCCTAGGTGGAGAGGTCCATTTCAACCCCCTGCTGTAATTCTCTGCGTTCCTGTGTGCTCGTTCAGCCTTCATCGTCTTCCCCTTGTGGAGGAAGGAAATGCTCACCAGGCTCTGTAGCCGGGGCCCCACATAGGGAAAATAGTAATTATAATGGAGAGGTGGTGATGAAATGGGGTGGAGAGAAATGAAACAGAAGAGCGCAGATAATGAACATGGGGGGGTGTGTGGGGAGTGGAAGATTGAGAGCCTTTTTCTTTTTTTCTTTTTCATTAGCGAAAACATGAGTAAGAGTTGTTTGTCATCATTTCATTCTCAGCTGCCATCATCGCTGATGCAGTGTCGTCATTTTGTTTTAATTCTGCTTTAATCTGATCAGCAGCTGTTCTGCATTTGTTCTCTTCATTATAGGCTTTCCATCACAACAGCGCTCTCATTATCTTCCCCGTGTGAGTGTTGATTCGTTCATTGTTTTTGTGACTTTCCAAATATCACTGGAAGGTGAGTGCCGGATCTAACCAGTCGTGTACCTTCATCTGAAATATTCTCCTTCATATGTTCACTATTCGCTCACCCCCTGCCTTTGGGCCTTCCATCTCCTTTTATTTTCCTCTCCGTCTCTCGCAGTCAGGCGCTGCCAGTCGAACTCTGCGGCTTGCCTTAAGTTTCAGACATTATTTAAATTCCCTTTTAACGTGTCTCTTTCTTTTCACGCCAACCCGTTTTATGAGTTGTTGTGTTTTTTATCATCTCATCGTCGCTCCCTCCCACCGCTATCTGCTCCTCCTGGACTTCCTCTCTCTGTCACCAACACTTGGCTGCCTTCCCCCACCTCAGTTGACCTTTTCAGAGACAGAAAAAGAAACTCCAGGGAGATACAGAAACAATGGAAGGTCCCTCTCTGCCAGCCCTTATACATCAACATTCAGCTCATGTACCTAAAAATCGCACCATCCCTCGAAGAGACCAAGTGTGTTTGTGTGTGTGTGTGTGTAATTTCCATAAGTTGATAGTCAGTCTCAAGTGACTGGCCCGGGGGCTGATGATCAGTACCACTTCCATCCTCCCTCTGTTGCCAGCCTCAAGGGGACCACACAAACACACATACGCGCTCACACAGCCGCGCTCAAACACACACGTAAGACGCGGGCACACCATCGCTCCTGGGACCGTCGGTGCCTCAGGCTTGTCTCCGTCTCCCTTCCTGTTAGTCCGCCTGGGTCTTCATGAGCTAGATTTCTCTCTCCGCTCGACGTGCGCTTCGTTATGACAGCATCCAGTCTGAGAAAAGCCACGAGTCAAAGTCTTAGCCGCTGGATGAAAGTGGAAACATACGGCAGCCCACCACCAAATCGGAACGTGCTCTTCTTACAAAAAGGCTGACAAACGTGTGGATACTGAGACAAAACACGGATCCCTCAGTCATTTAGAGTGCTCTGCTGCATGAGGTAGACATTCAGACAAGAGGATGAAGACACATGCACACCAAACAAAAGCTTTGTTCTGGTTTTCTGCCTCTTTCCCAACTGTGAACCATTATTTTCCACCTTCTGAATGATCCATAAACCTCCCTCCCTCTCTCTCTTTCCTTCTCCTCTCGCTTCCTCTATCTGCCTTGGTGTTGTGGATGCCGCTGTAAAACAAGTGTGATTTGTTATTCCCAGTGGCGTGGCCTGCTATCAGGGAGCCCCTGTTGTGATAAAACTCAAGAGCAGGGAAAACAATATGAAGGGATGGACTGGAAGAAGGGGCACAGTATGAACAGACCCCGCCACTTTAATCTCTCGCCTTCCAAAGAGACAGATAATAAACAAAAGGACTGCCTTTCCTCTCTTTCTCCATCATATCGAAATCCTCTGACTCATTCACAAAAAGGTTTTCATTGGATTTGACAGATTGTATGTTGGACAGCTGTGTTATACCAAGGATGTCATGGAGAGGGTAGGCCAGGATGATGCTACCTCCCATTTCATCTGTGCTGCTTGTTATCGTCCCCCCCCACTGCAGTTCAAGCTAGATTTTGTCTTCTGCTGTAAGTCCAATACTCAGACATTAAGCAATTATTCCCATCGGAAATGTCCAATACATTTTTGAAGCTAATGAGAGACTTTGACAGGAAGATGCAGAATTTGGCCTGGAACCTAAAGGGTTAGATTAGCTACAAGTGGATTGAAGAATTGAAACTATTATAGACTATACTACTGCAGAAACTACTCAAAAAACGTATATAAAAAAACATGTTTATACATGATATTTTAACAGGCCATGAAATGAACGGCAACTGAATTACAACAATGGAGACTACAAACGAATAATAATACAACACACATGATGTAAAATACACTGAACATCACTGAACCCAGTAAGTGAACCGCAGGAGTCCTTTCACTGCAGTTAGTTATCGGTGTGCAGGTTAGAGGAAAAGGGCGGCCTGGAGGAGCTGTTGAATGATGTGCAATAGTGTTCGTTAATCTCTCCTTCTTTCTCTTACTGCACACACACACACACACACACACACACACAGTCAGGCTCAACCTGTGTCCGAGTTGTCTGCTATTGCCTGCTACCAAAGGCAGGCCTTAATTCCCTCCAATCACAACTACAAAGCCCAATCTCTCCACTCAGAGAGAGAGATCCAGCAGGATAAAAAAAAAAAAAGATTGCCTCAAAACCATTCTCTGTCCCTGCTCACCACTCACCACAATAGCACACACATGGCCACGAGTAGAGCCTCTACTCACTAGCCGACCAAAAAATGAGAAATAGGAACCCACGCACACTTGCAAACAAATACACAAATACGCTGTATATTGTTTGTCAGTTTTCATATCCTTCCATATTTACTTTCCCTGTAATACAACAGAGTGAAAATTAAATAATGGAAAACAAGGCTGCGCTATATTTGTTGTTTCTCTCCCATTTGCTTTAAAGTTATTGAAAACCTGTTCTTGTCACCACTGTTTACCTCTCAGCTTAAGGGAAAATTGCATCCATGCTTCTCTCTTCCAAATCCATTTTCCATTTCTGGTTTCTCTGGGAGTAATAGAGCAAGAAGTCAGGTAGCTCCGGTCCAGGACGTGAAGCAGAGGCCAGAAAAGCTGCGTGAGCAATATGCATTACCGAACGTACTGACGAACAACCTCTCAAAAACAACCCTTCAGATGTCTTAATTAACGAGTTCAACATCAGGGGCGACAGCTGGATTTGACAGATCATTCTTCGAGTGCTTCCTGGGCTTCAAGAAATGGAGACACGGGTGCCCACGGGTGAATGTAAAGAAACGGCGCTATAAAAAGCAGAGCCAGTGAAAGCATCAAAATAATGAGCTGGACGGATTTTTTTAGTTTCGTTCTTTTTCCTCAATTCTTTGCTGGAAGCTCCGTCTTCAACACTTCAGCTCCACTGCTGCGTTCAGCCAGCCTGCAGCGCCCTGGCTAATGCCTGTATACAAGCAGATGATCCAACCTGAGTCCAAATCTCTCTCCAAATCTCAGCAGCCGTGGCTGGTAATATGATAATGGAAGGGGTGTTTGGAGATTGCAGTGGCTGCTACTAAAGCACAACTGAGACTTGGATAATGAAGGAGGAAAACGTTTGAGCCTCAGGAACAGAGCCACATTTGTAGACCAAAGTCATGTACGAGAGTTTTTGACTCCAGCATTTAGAGGGTTCTGTTTGGCTATACAGGGACATGGAGGATAAGTCAGCTTTGTTAAACGAGGCTGTTTCATTTTATGATCTGGCATTCCTTCCGTACTGGTTACTGGAGGGATGTCATGCTGGGAAAGCATGGATATCACACAGCCGGTTGCAAATCTGTAGTTGCAATGTGTGACAGTTAACGTCCAGCAAAAGACCACCGACAGTGTTTGACTGCATTTAAAGGGAACGCTACTGACTACCGTGCAACGATGAGTGTCACGGAGGGGCATAAAGGCAACAGGGGATGGACCCAAATGCAGGGAGACAGACAGCAGAAGGATGATAAACAGTAATTTTAACAGATATATTCAAAACTTACTTAGCAGGTGAGTCCACAAAATGAGTAACTGAAAATTGTACAGGTAAAACAACAGAAAACAGGACAAGAGGGATATGAACAGGAACATAGCAGACGAACCAACACAGAGTTTAACTACACAGGGTTTAACTACACTGGGGAGGTGTAGGTGATTAGACACAGGAGGATCACAAAGGCGGGAAAACATCCAAAGGCAGGAAGTGAAGTGCACCCGGGACACAAGAGGCAGGGGAACTTCAAAGTAAAACAGGAAACAAACTTAACCAAGACCGTGACAGATGAGTGCATGTTTGTGTGTGAAGTGGTGTTCAGATAGTATGCACTAAAAGGAGTTTTAGTTCTCATCAATGCATTCACACCTGCCTTTTTTTTTAAAGTTATCCCTATGTATGAGATGTTCGGACATATGAAACAACCTAAGAACAGACCATAGCTTAGACGAGAGTCAGTCGCAGGTGGAAAGGGTTGAAGCAATAGATGGAAATAGAATATAGGTAGTTGCTAAGAGAGCACAATTTGTCATTCTACGCAGCAGCCTGCGAACGCTCTCACCAAATAAATATTCATGACAGGTGGAAAGGGTCGCTCACTCTCATCCTACCACTACTAAAAAAAGAAAAAAAGACGGGGTAACTCTCCACGTGAGAAATTACTCTGTCAAGACCCATTTCAGAGCCACAACTCAGCGACCCTGTCCACCCACCGTCCACACATCAGCGCTGCCACAGAGCCTCCATCTTCCGTAATTCTTCTATCTCTTTCCTTTTTTTCCCAAAACCATTTTCCTTCCACCCTCCACCTGCCTCAGCTTTTTCTACCCTCATTACCTCCACCCTCCAGTCTCTCTTAGTCTCCTTCTCTTTTCTTCACTCTCCATCTGTCCCTTCCACTCTGCATCTTTAACCACAGCGAGACCGAAGCACAGTCTGTTGCTCACACTGACAATTTTGCGATGGTGAATGCAGAGCGGGCTCCATGCTATGCAATACATCTTCTAATAAGGTCATTGATCTTTTGCAGAGAAAACACAAGGGCACGTCATGATGGTCAGAGACACCGAGACAGACAATGGTAATGTGAGATAAATGATACATGTGAATGATGTAGAAAGAAAGACAGATCCCTGGAGGACTCCTTTCCAAGGCAGAGTTGGGGTGCTTGGAGGGTTGCGCTCCAGTCACGCCTGTCGTCACAAAGCGACCAAAACCTGCACGCTGCAATGAGGATGATGAGCAGTAAGCTACACCGACTAAACTAAAACAAAGTCAAGACAAAGATGAATAGATTTCCAGCGCCGTAAATCCCTCACAGTAGCTTTACTGCTAGATATGTCTGTGTCAATGTGGCCGATCTTTCAACCGGATGTTGAGACGTCCTTGAACGGAGAAAGGTGAAGCATGTAAAATAGTCCGAGAGACAGATCGTAAAGCTCTGGGTAGCCCTGCAGTAAAAAGATTGACTTCTCTTCCATATATTTACGGCCTATTTATATAGACTGGTATTTACGGATAAAAGAAAATATCTGCCAGCTGGGATTGGTTGTTCCTCGTCATATGACATGCAGTACACGCTGCAGCGTTTAACTATTTTGATCTTGGAGCTGAAATATGGGCCCTTGGAAACACTTGCACAACAACATGTTCCAATAAACAGTGGATATTTGCATACTTGCTTTCGTTACTGCTTAAAAAAAGAGAGAAAAAGATCAAATAAAAAGGTCTCCAAAGCAAGATGTTAGTAACCTGACCTAGTAGATGGTTTGATGCCATCACTAGAAACGAAAAGGGCACACACTTTCAAAAAATACTTGGCAGGTGATTGGATGATCCACCTGTCAATCAAACTCTAATCAGAGCGAGTCGGGAGAAGAGCAAAAACATCTTTTCCATGGCAAAAAGCCCTCAGATCTTGTGACATTGCGTGCAAGGTAAAGATGCAGCATCAGCTCCTGTAATCTGCCAAACCCTGATGACAAGAATCGCCAGAGATCAAGTGTGCAGACCAAGAGCGTGGTTGTCCGAGTGTGTAAAAGAGTGTGCATCTGTGTCCTCTACCTGCGAAACCTGCTGAAACTGGGTTCGACCCCAGCTGTCAGTTCCCTGAGTGGAGGTGAAGAACAGAGACACTTATTAGCAAATCCTACTGAAGCAAATGTGTTTAAGAAAGGCTGGATACATACATATGTGAAAATGTGTGGGTTTGTGTGGGTAGTGGGGAATATATATGTATGTATATATATATATACATATATATATATACATATATGATATGTGTCATCTACAAATTCTATTAGGGCTCTGTGGGGGCAATTAAAATGGTGGTGGATCCAAATGAACAAGCACACACACAATGGCACATAAAGCTCAGATGTCGTATTTCAAATCTTTAATTTAAAGTCAAGGTCTCTGGGGGTGAAGCCAAGGTCAAGTCTAACATCGAATCATGGCTCAGATAACAATATGGCCATTTCTAAAACAAAATTCACTGCAGATTAAATACTGTAAATCCTATTAAGTAAGAATGGGCGGCATAGAGAAATCACACAATGGGTTGAAAGACTATGGAACATGTACAGGGCAACAAAAGGCATGGGGGGTGTAAAGTAGCAGCTGGAGAATTTAACAATAATTTATTTTAAGGTTTATGTTTTTGCTTAGTATTTTAAATGTGTGTCATGTGAAACAACATAACAATAGATATACTAGTTGGCAGTGTCATCAGACTTACAACTACTAAAATAGAGTGCGTTGGCCAACAAACAGAAGCAGAATCCTGTTTTAGACCAATAATGCTCGCTTATACCAGCAGTCAGAGGCAGTGGGAGCTCCAGGAATATTTTGGACTGAAGAGGCTTAGTTATCTGGAGGACTGGGGGAAACACTATATACTTTAAGAAATATTTTTGTAAGGTATAAAATGCAACTGTTACATGAAATGTAACACTTTTAAACACAAACGGATGACTTGCCTCAGTCACTGCTTGAATCAAGTTCATGAAACAATATCAGCAATATCTACAATATCGTTTGTTGCTGTAGTGTGTGAGACATCAGTGTGTTCCATATTCAGTCTTGTTCAGAATAGCACATGAATTGTCACATAATACCAGTGGTGGGCTGTCAGGGCCTGCAAGGCCTTCTCTGCTGGCCTAGACAGAATCACAAAGTTATAGCTATAACTCATTCATAAATACACTACATGTATAATATATTTTTTTTCCCATTACCTTATTTTCTCATTGCACAGCTACTGTCTTCCTCAGTTGCTCTGCTTCCAGTGCAGCTTGTTTTAAGTAGAGCTTTTATCCAATCAAATTTCACCTCTGTGTCTCTAGGTAAGAAGAGAGGCCCGAGGCCTGCAGACTCACAAGTGAATCCCTTTGCAGTTTAAGTGAATGGGGACGATATTGTTGATTGTCATAGTGTTCAACCAATCAGATCTTTAGTTTGACATGTTGGGCGTATTCTTTGACATGTCAGAGCCTTCTAGCTGGCCTAGCCATACGTGATTGGTCAGTGGGCTAGTGTGACATGTTAGGCGGTGACAATCCCAATATCTGCTGCCTCTGTCGAGCGGACATTTTCAGCCCTCAAACACATTAAAACGTATTCAAGAAATACAACTGGGGAGGCTCGACTGTCTTCACTGAATCGAGGACTTCTTACTGGAACTAAAACGCACAGATGTACTTAACAACTGTGAGATTAAACTCTTTATTAACAAAGAAAGGAGGATGGACTTTGTCTTTAAGTAGTGAACAGCAGCTCTGGTAAGTTAACTGCTCTTGTTTTTACATCTGCAGTAGCTTTAATATGCTTGTTTTTATTTGTACAACTTGTTTTTATGAAGATGGATTTTTTGGGGGTTTTATATGTGATAGGAACTATTGTTACGTCCAATGTTGCGCTGGGGACACATTTAGTCGGTGCCAGTGACTTTCTCGCTAAATCTGGCGACTTTCTGAACCATCTCGGCGACTTTTTTGTCAAAGGCTACTAGCGACAAATCTAGCAACTTTTTCTGGTGTTGTTGGAGACTTTTCTGGTGTTTTGACTCTGACGTGAAACCATGTACTGTTCTGCACTGTCGTGAACGAGCAGCGGGTGCTGCACTCATAGGCGGTTACTCTCACAGCAGCCTCGCACAGCAGTCCCAGCTGCAGTCAGAGAAGAGAGGAGGCACACTCTCGGCGTATTCATGTATCTGCACTCTGCAGTTAGTGTATTTATAGGTGTTGAGCTTCATTTTTACACGAAACAAATAATAACATAATGAGGTGTTTCAGCTGCAGGACAGCAGTGAAGGCCCAGGTAAAAAATGCACGGCCCGCCACTGCATAATACAGACATAGACCTGGCTCATCTTGGTATTAGTTCTGCAGAGCAAACATTGCCACTTGTTTTCATCCCCAATCTTTAAAGCATTGTTGTTGTTTTGTCTGTTTCTTTATTTCTTTTTGCAAGAGTATTTGAAAGAATTTTGCAGCTAATATATCTTATTATCAGTGGCGTGATCACCCAGATGACAGCATCTGGGTGATGCTTGAAATTGAAAAATAATTTAACTCTCATAATAACATTCTAAAGCAGGATAAAAACTCATAACCTACATCATGTACTTTCTCATCAGGGCGTCGTCATTTTAATGTCTGCTCTCCCACACAGTCATTATCTGTTCTTCTTGGATAAGTCAAGTAACTTTACAACTTGAGCATAGAAGAGCAGAAGCAGCCTCCACCCACCCACTGCAAAAAAAAACAGAGTTAAGTGCTAGAGCCACTTCACTTTCACACTATAGGAGAGAGAATACATTGTCTGTGCTTTTCATGTTGAGAGTTATCAAGGAGCATCCGTGGTGGAGTCAAATACTTGACATGCGCATTGGCTTTTGAAAGTGGTTTAGTTTGTGAATGTTTAGAACAAATGCCTGTAGGCGAGGTGAATGTAGTCCGATTATTAACAACACATTATTTGAACATTCCCATGGCTGACTGAGAGCTACGCTATTACATCTCAAGAGAAAAGTTTTGCTTGTACTGTATCATAGTTTCTGGTAAGCAAAGTGTTCAGGTGAGAAAGAGAACAAAAGACACACACACACCCTAAATAATAAGCTCCTCTCAAATGACTTTGTGCTCCTGCAGCTGCTACATTCTATCGCTAACTGATGACTACTGACTGGTCACTGCAGCTGAATAACACGCTGAAATGTAATCTGATATGAGCTGCGATGCTCTGCACTGCTTTCGCTGCTGCTAACTGCTATGAATTGCCATTCGCCACTGCTGCATTACAAGCACTGACACTCCTGCCTTTGCGTTGTTCTTCTCCATTACAAGCTGAGCACACCGTATGTTAATCATTTGAGCTGAGGAAACTGGTTCCCTAAATCCTTCTGTTCCTTCCCCCCATCTGCTTTGAAAAGTCTTTCTTGTTCTTGTGCTGAACTTTACGGCAGCCTTCATTAGAAATCACGGCGGCCTCAGAGATCCTCTTAGTAACCGATAGGTCTTGATATAAATAGTTGGACACTTTGATTATCTGAGAAGATTGATACCACACTCAATCAAGACTGCATGATGAAGATGAAAGTACAGCCAGGAGATGGTTAGCCTAGCTTAGCATAAAGACTGAAAACAAGGGGAACCGTTTAGCCTGGATCGGTACAGAGAGGACACAATTCATCTACTGCATCAGCACCCCTTAAACTCACTTATTAACACATTATATCTTGTCTGTCCCTGTATATCCCTATAAAACTAGAACAAAACAACAAGTTGTGGTTTTATGGGGTATTAAACAAACATGATATATGATAATTATTGAGGTTTAAAGGTAGATTATTTTCCTTTGGACGGATCCTGGCTATCTGTTTCCCCCTGCTTCCAGTCTTTATGCTAAGCTAAGATGACCACCTCCCATCAGTGGCTACATATTTCACATACAGACATGAGAGTGGCATCAATCGTCTCATCTAACGCTTGGCAAGAAGTATAATATACAGTATGTCAGTGCATTCCTCCCATTATGTGGTGACTTTTATTAATATTTTATCATGGGAATGTTTCTCTGTGTGTTTTGTGTTTTACAAAATGAGCAGGCCATGTGAGCATGGTGACATAATATAGGTGTCTGCGTCTGCATCAGACCGTGAATCTTGCCTTGCACTGTAAGTGAGCAACACAAGGCCAAGGCAGAATATCATAAATCACAGGATGGAGCCATGTTACTTTAGGTCTCTGTCCTCTGATGGTAGGAAGACACTGGAGCTGTAATGAATGTCAAAAATGAATCAGCCCCCTGATTAATTTTTGTTCTATAAATCAAACCCAGACATATTTTATCTCTGTATGTGTTATCTTAAAAAAAACAGGTAAAAATGGAAGAGTAGCTAATATGTGTACTAATGATGGCACTAAAAACTAAATTGACCCATTATGAAAATGTTTACAGTGTTTTGAGTTTGGGCTTTTATCAAATAGTGGGAATTTGGCCAGTCCTCTCATTTGTGTTTAGTTAAATCAAATAGTCCAGGGGCGATGTGTACACACGCTCACGTAATGACTGAAAATGACACTCTCCTTTCTCCTCTGGCTCCGTTAGAAATAATTATCTCCCATCGATCTTTCAAACCCTCTGTGGAGCGCTAACATGAGCTTGTACTGTCTCAGCCTCCAACTGTCTGTCAACAGTCTGTGTGTGACCTGCACATCCCAGGTCTGTGCAGTACACTGTTTGACTTGTGACAGCCTGCTCGACTTCCTGTAATTTGTGTGGCTTGTCCCCCAGCAGAGCAGCGGAGCGTGTCTCCTAGTGGGACTCTAGGAAGAGGCAGAAAAGCCCTCTTTTGAGCAGGGCAACCACACGGGGCCCTGTAATGGTGAATGCACTGATAACTGGCCACCCGGTGTGACTCTACTGCTGCGTGAAAAACCAAGCCGTCAGTACGGGGGCCACCGCAGCGGAAAATTGTGTCCAGTAAAGCGTGCAAGGAGGGGAGAGGATGTGACAGTGAAGACATGCAATCCTAATGAAAATCAAATCCAGTCAGCTCGCTCCTCAGAGGATCTCTGCGGCAGGAAGCCTATAGCACAGCTGCAACACCCCTATAGCCGATAAGAGAGGTGAAGCTCGGATAATGGCAGGGGTGGGGGCCCCACAATAGTATGGTTGCAAAGGTGAAAACGTATTGTGATTGTAAGTGAAAACAGCCTCGCTTCTAATGACAACCATCCATTTTTTTTTCAGTCCTTTGAATTAGTCACAGCGCGCGTGTGAGGGGGCGGATGCGCCATCTCTATGGAAATCATGGCGCTCATCTTGCCGTGGCTCAGCCGAAGCCACAGACTCCACTTCGCCGTCATCACTGCTGCCTCAGCCTTCCCTTGAGTTTCACAGCACAACCAACTCCACCAAAAGCCCTTAAGTGTGCTTGCAAACGGCCATCCAAGCACTTATCTAAATGGATTGCAAGGTCCGTGCCCTAAACTCGATGTTTTAATTGCTTCAGGTCCACCCGATGCAGGAGCTCAACGAGGCGGTACTAGCTTTTTTAGAACAGTCATTTGCGACCAAAGTGTACAAGAATAGAAGGCACAAATGAGTATGGATACCAATACAACATAATTGGAAGCTAATGGGCAGCTTGTGATGGCGGTGATAGGCCCGGCACTGTGAGCCCGCTGCGGTCGGTGTGAGTTGGATTATTGAAAGACAAAAACAAAAGACAGAGCGATCAAAGAGATTTCTGACTGATCTCCAAACCTGTCGCATGTGTCTTTCAAGACACAACCATGTTTAATTTCCCCCCAAAATAGCCTATGGCCTCTTAATGAGTAACACTCCACTCAAGCAGGCCTTTTGTCTACACAGCATCCGAGCAACGGGAGGAAGTAGCTTTGTAGATGAGGATCTTTTCATTTCAAATGAAGAAAGCTCTTCCCTGTGTGTATGCATGAAACTGGAATGCACATCAAATGCAGCAGCTCCGTGACGTTCCCTGGTTTAAATACTGCATGAAAGTACCATCGAAGTGAGCATCATCGGGACACCACTCAAGCGGATTTCAAACAGCTTCACAATACAGTAAAACCGGTACATAGAACTGCCACGGACGAGGTCATTACCAATCTGACGGCATCCCCCTTTGGCTTGGCTTTTTTTTTTTTCCCCAGCTTAATTCTTTTTGCTCCATCATTTAATTCATTTGCTAGCTCAAAGCCATGGACCTGCCCGCGCTAATATGAGATAAAACCCTGAATGGAGGACGACATTAATTGTGGCTGAAGGAATTCAACTGAAGTGGCAGCCCTCTCTGTCAGTGGCAGGCAAAAGTTGGCTCTCTCTCTCTCATTCCCCCACATGCTGACATCAAAAGCAATAAGTGGGAAGAGCTATTCTAATTGCCTCGAAGCGACCTGCCTGCGTAGGCACCAATATGCTGCTTTGTGAGCTCGCTTCAAATGAGTCCTCCAATTCCTGTCTGTTTCTTGACAGTCAAGATCAGGGGTTTAATGGCCACTCTACCTTTACAAAGCACCTTTGCAAAAAACACTCTTACCGGGGGCCATGCCGGCATAGATGCACAAGCAAACACGCTCACACAAACAGGCGCGCACACCTACACATACACGCACAAGCTGCTGAAACACTAAGTGGATCTGAGTGGCAATTATCCTTGACAACCCCTTAAACAATATCCGGCATTTTGTCGCCATCTAGGCAGCAGGGGGGGTACTGCGGCAGATCGGGCCAGACAACAAGATTGATTTTTTTTCTCACGGGTCAAATATGTCTCCCGCCTGATGTCTCCTAAAAGACTGAAGCAGGGATAATGCAGGATGGGAGTGAACAGACGGGGAGAGAGAGAGAGAGGGCAAAAATGAGATTAAAAGATTAGATGGTGTGAACTGCCTATAGACTGGAAAGATGAAGAAAAGACAAGAGGCACATTCAGCAAGAGCTGCAGAGAGCTGATGAAAAGAGAAATGGGTAAAGAAACGAGGCGGAGCGGCAAAGAGGGAAAAGCAGTAAGCTGGAGTGATTTCTTGTAAAAGTTAAGAAGACCTTCTCAGTAGGGCTGCACAATTAATCGAATTTTAATCGCGATCACGATTATGGCTGCCACGATTAAACGAGCGTGATCGTCGGCGATATTAACATTTAAAATGCGTGCTCTGCTACATATCAAATCAAGCGCTTCCTCAACTAAGAGTCAGCCAACCACCAGGGGGAGAACGAGATGGGAGGTGTCATGCACGCACCCTGCAGCGGCACACCAGGTGTGTGTCTGTGTGACTCTCACAGAGGGGGCGTGTCTGCAGCACCGGACTATGAATCACTCCTCCGTGGTGAAAGCGGTCACAGTCTTTTCCTTGTCGTATGTCTTTCTTTTTAAATAACGCCTACATAACGTAACGGTTTTGTCCACCACCCTTATCCGTCATTATACTTTACAGGGAAGACAAAATGATCCCAAACTTGTGACTTAAATGACCCGGGGGCTTCTGAAGCTCCTCCGCTCGCCGTGACTTTCACCGTTAAATGCTTTTAACCTGCTCCGTTCACGTGAACACATGCTTTATATCTGTTCACTGACACTTTGCATTGATATTCGGGGACTTGTTACTTGAAAAGGAACAGCAGCAGTAAAACTGTATTACACACTATGATTACACTGTAAAAAAAAAAAAAAGAAGAAAAAATACTCAATTGATCCGCGGATCGACCCGTGATCCGTTACACCACTAATCGTGATCAATAATCGCGATCTCAATATTGATCAAAATAATCGCGATTATGATTTTGGCCATAATCGTGCAGCCCTACTTCTCAGCCATCACTTCCGTTTAACAGCAGAGAGGGATTTGATTACTTCAAAGAAAGTTGCTGAACACAGAGTGAAGTGGGAAAAAACCCCAGTGTCATGTTGGGAGAGAATGAAAAAAGTTGGGATGAGGCCTTCAAAACGGTCACGTCACGTGCTCAAGCGAGTAAAGTGGCACATCATAGGCACACACAGTGTTAAAGTCAAGGTGATGATGTGCTTATCTGGGTTCAAGATTGTATGTAGCATTCCTAGCTATACCTTGATGTCTGCAACAAAGGCGCAGCCTTGTTAGTCTTCTCCAATAACACTAGCCTTTATAACACCAGCCTCAAGACCAGTTCAGAATCAACTGGAAAAGGGCGTCAACATAGAATTATTATGGACAAGAATTTCATAATCACAGCGGATAAGGAAGTGAGAAATGAGAAGCTTTATAAAGTGCTCCGGTCAGCAGAAACGTGTGTGTGTGTGTGTGTGTGTGTGTGTGTGTGTGTGTGTGTGTATGTGTGTGTGCATAAAGAATGCAGCCCAAAACAGGATCCATCAGCATGATGCAAGTCTCCGCCACCGAGCGCTCTTCCATTCTTTTAGCTATGCAAAGCGAATCTGTCTGTTATAGCATATGACACGTAGACGCAAGTATACAAACACATACACTGCAGTGTACATGCAACACCTGAATCAACACCTATATATATATATATAATAAGCCTCACAGAGCTAGGATTTATTTCGGGGCTTAACACGCTGGATCGCATGTCACTGTGCTGCTGTGTTATCCGTGTACAGATTTGTTTTGGGTGGCATTTGTATCACAGATGAGTTCAAACTTCTTAATTGTAAAGTTTCTTTTTTGACTAGCTAAGCAGATCTTGTGCATTTTTCAACTCATGACTCATGCACTATATCCCGTGTTTAGTGTGTCGAGTTAAGGCAAAACTCCATATTAGTATGCCAGAGGTAGTCTAATCCATAGGGGATAGTGCAAGGTAAGCACACACCAGGCCATGCATCACACACTCTCGGCTGAGTGTTCAGATGTACACTCAGAAATTTCTCGACCTCATTAAACTCTAAAATTGCTACCCTGGAAGAAAAAAGAAATCTGTGTTGAGGATCTCAGAGGGAGCAGGAAAAAAAGTGCTTTTTTAGGTGTTCATCTAAATTTGTGTGTAAAGCCTAATTGGGGCTAGGTCATGTTGAAAGCTAGCGGTGTTGTTTCCCCCATGGGGTTCTTATTACAGCACGTAACCGTTAGCATTTTTCTCCCCAATGTTCCATTTAGTTTGATAAGTGCAGTAAATATGAGGGGGAAGAGAAAACAATAAGCAAGTTTCTTTTGCTCCTTTCTCCTGAATACAAAACGTGCGGACAAGAACAACGAGGCTTTGATTTGTATCGATTTCCAGTATACTTCTCACCAATCAATTTAGCTGCCTTGTGGCCAGGGACACACTGCTACATTGTAGCAGCAGCAACCATCAATCTGCAGAAGAACCCCTCCTACCAATACACTCATGAAAAATAGATCAGCTGGCAGAAAGCCCCATCACCCTCTTTTGACCTCGTGGCTGCAATTAACAATGTACTCACGAATGGACTCCAACCCAGCTATTACCTTAACCAAATAATGTGCATGACGCACCAACAATGGAGCACCGCTCACTGAAAAGGCTAATGCAAGTGACAACATCGTCGCCTGCTACTATCATCAGCGGGAACTACTCTTGTGGAAGAAATGGGACCCCGCAGTACCAGCCCCCTTTTTTACATGAATACTCCCCCTGTACTGCCGGCGACTTCACACACACACACACACGCACACACACACACACACACACACACACACACACACACACACACACACTCCGTGGCAATAGAGAGGAGTCATCGCAATCACGCCGGGGAGAAAAAAAGAAACTTGTGCCTCTTGCCAAACATAGGCTCAAGCTTTTGTGTCTGTGTGCGTGTGCGTGTGTGTGTGTGTGTGTGTGTGTGTGTGTGTGTGTGTGTGTGTGTGTGTGTGTGACAGAAAAAGAGAGGGAAGGACATATCTGGATGTTTGCGAGTGTGGCGACGAGACAGACACACAGAGTGGGTGAATAGCTCATGAATATCTGTAATGTGTTACAGAGAGTGTTTGTCAGGCTGGCTGGCGGAGGGGGGGGGGGGGGGGGCAGAGAGAGACGGAGAAAGTGAAAGACAAGGGGGTGTGAGCCGTGTCTCTCTTCCTCACACACTTTAGGTTTTGTACGTGGTTTGAGGGTGGGGGGGGGGGGGGGGTACACAGCTGCTTTTTGTTTCCGCCGCTATCTCCACCTTGGTATCTATATGGCTCTTTGTCAGACTGACTATTTTATCTGTGTGCTTGTTGATCTGCTTGACAAGAGGAGAACAAACTGAGAGGAGAGCGCAATCGACTGGAGGGACAGCGTCGCATTGTTCCGTTGCGTCCTTCACACATGGTTACTGAGGCCTTTTGTGTGTGCGTGCGTGTGTGTGTGTGTGTGTGTGTGTGTGTGTGTGTGTGTGTGTGCGTGTGTGTGTGTGTGTTTGTCCGTCTCTTCTCTGCTTTCTCTACCCACTAGATCTCATCAGCACTCCCAAATAAGCCATTAATCCACTCAGGATGCAGGCTTTTTTTTTTCACTTGGCACATTTCACGATAACACCACGCCACGTCCACTGCATAATTAGGCCACTTATATCAAATACAGGTGGGTTCTAATGGAGCGCTAAGGGGACATATTTACTTTAATTACTGCTCTCACTATCTCCATCCCTCATCGGCCCCCGCTTCATCCTCCACTCATCCACTCCCTGACTTGGGAGAGTGGGCTGGCGACGCCAGGGGAGAGAAGATTGAAGAAGACTGTGTTTCGCCCCTCAAAGGTCACACCCTCCCACGGCGGAGTTAAGATAGCGTTTGACCTTATAGCCCACTGCAGCGCCGTGCTGCTCCACCACAGTCCCAGGGGAAACACGCGGATAAATATAAAAGCTCTCTGTGTTTCGGGGCTCTCCCATTAAAAGAAAAAAGAAAACTCTGTGCAAGTGCACAGTTGCACATCATAGGCACACACAGTGTTAAAGTCAAGGTGATGATGTGCTTATCTGGGTTCAAGATTGTATGTAGCATTCCTAGCTATACCTTGATGTCTGCAACAAAGGCGCAGCCTTGTTAGTCTTCTCCAATAACACTAGCCTTTATAACACTAGCCTCAAGACCAGTTCAGAATCAACTGGAAAAGGGCGTCAACATAGAATTATTATGGACAAGAATTTCATAATCACAGCGGATAAGGAAGTGAGAAATGAGAAGCTTTATAAAGTGCTCCGGTCAGCAGAAACGTGTGTGTGTGTGTGTGTGTGTGTGTGTGTGTGTGTGTGTGTGTGTGTGTGTCTCCCGCTGTGTCCACTTGGGTTCAAGCTTCTGTGTGTGGGTGTGTGTATGCTGGACTAGGGTGCACGCAATGGGTCTATGCGTTCGCTTACGGGAAGCTTTTAGAGTTAGAGTTGTTTTCTATCAATACCAGCTGACTCCAAAAAGGTATATGAATTAATAAATAAACCTCCGAGGAGCACTGTAGCACCACAGACTGTGGTCGCGCCTTCCCACAGGAAACAACACAGATAAGTAGAATGTGGCGGAGACTGAAAACCTCAAAGCCCCACACTAGAAAGCCCATTTGCCAGCCGATTGCCACAGTAACACCAGCGTACATTTAGACAGCAATGTCCACATTGGTATTGGGCTGCTTTCTCTTAAGAGCGTTTGTGTGTCTGTGTTGCCTGTCAAAACTGCAAACTAAAACTCTTAACCCTTTTTTCCAGCTGCTAGACCATTAGGTCTTAAAACACCAGATGCCTGTGAGTGAGGAGATGAAGGAGCAAGGAAAGGTGAGGAAGACCCCGTGAACTGAAGTCAACCGAAGTCAGAAATCACCCTGCCTTAATGACTGGCACTCCTCATCACTGTCATCGTTAGCCTCCGTGGCTTGTCACACTGCCGCTCCTGAAACCAAGACTCCTTCGTTAAAACGGCTCCATCGACGAAACAGCCACTCGGCGACAGAAGGGTGTGAGGTCTGAAAGGACGAGTCGCACGCAGAAACCTTCTTGGGAGAGACGAGAGGTTAGCCGAAGGTCTGCTTTTGAAGGGACGATTCGTCGCGAGCGGTGATGGAAGTGACGCGGCTCCATCTGTACAGCGCACAAAGAGGAGGCCACGGGAAAGCGTGTAGCGGGTTCATCTACGCTGAGCATCCTTCATCCTCCTCAGCAGAGGAGGATGAATGAACTTCTGTACGACTGAACAATGAACCGGCACATTATTAGAAATGGCTCGACCTGGAAATAGAGACAGCATGGACCTCCATTACATATATGTGTGTTTTGGTATCTCACACTCACACCTGTTGCTGCCCTCCTGAGTAATAGCCGAGTCCACTCTTTTTTTTGATAATTCCAGATCAATGAACTGCCCCTCGGACTGAGTGAGGGCGAGACAGAACGGAGGGGAGGGAAGTCAGAGACGATAAAAGAATAAAGTGCGGCTGTCTCTGTCGGGCGTCTCCGGGGGAGTGTATGTGTTTGTGCATGTGTCACCGCGAACGTCAGCCCTCTGTAGGGGTAACAGAACACCACGGACCCTCTTCGGTGCCATGTTTGAAACACTTTTCCTGGAGACCTCCCTACTCTCTCTCCCTATTTCTCTTTCTCTCTGGGCCTTTCTCAATACCCAAGTTCACCTGTCTCTCTCTCTCTCTCTCTCTCTCTCTCTCTCTCTCTCTGTGCTTGCAGTGGCTTGAACAGGAATTTTAACAGTCCGACCCATAAACGTCAATGACAGCAAATCTTCCCGGCAGACACGCCCAGGTACCAGCCCAGAATTTAAACTGTGAGTATAGCTGTCCTCCACCGTCGACTGGTGAGAGAGAGAGAGGGAGAGAGAGAGAGAGAGAGAGAGAGAGAGAGACGAGAGAGAGAGATGAGAGAGAGAGACGAGAGAGAGAGAGAGAGAGAGAGAGAGAGAGAGAGACGAGAGAGAGAGACGAGAGAGAGAGATGAGAGAGAGAGAGAGAGAGAGAGAGACGAGAGAGAGAGACGAGAGAGAGAGAGAGACGAGAGAGAGAGATGAGAGAGAGAGAGAGAGACGAGAGAGAGACGAGAGAAAGAGACACTGAGGATTTTGAGGAAATAAACGGGGGGAATTAAAGGTCATTAAATCACATTAATCGAAGTAAAAGACCAGTTTGAAAGGGTTGGAGGACGTAGAGCAGAATGAAAGGTGCCAGGGATGGGGGGGGGGGGTGGATCGATGTAGTGAAAGGAGAAAAAAAAAAGAATGTGAGAAAAGTCCTTGCACCTGCACCTGCAGCTCCCAGCTGTGCTGTGCTTATTCTGAATCATTGCTCTACGCCCGGAGAGACTGCTTAGCGTTTCATTTAGAAAACAGGGATTTATTGCCACGGAGGGGGCTGCTACTGTGCCCATTTGTGGGCGTGTGTGTGTGTGTGAGGGAGTGTTGGGTGGAGGGAGGAAGGTAGGAGTGTATGGCTGATTTTTGTGGAGAGGAACTTGGCTCCCTACCTGAGCATCTATAAATAAGAGTGACCTCGTTCCATCCCACGCACTGTAATATGCTGAGATTGGACGTTCCAGTGATTTTGAAGGGGGGGGGGGGGGTTTGGGAAAGGCACTCGTGATTTTTACATGTGAGTCAGATGGAATAAGTGTGCGTTCATATGATGCACACAAGTGTTTGGTGTGAGTTTTTCGAGGGCAAACGCTTCCAGTGGATTGCATTAATGTCCTTTATTCGCTTTATGGGATTCCTTTACATGTGGGGAGGTGTTCAAAATATTTATCGCTACTGCTTCTGTCTGGACAGTCCGAGGATAAGAGATTCCCCCGGGGAGCTGGGTCAGCCTGTAAATCAGGCCACCGGAGCTGGAGGCCAAAGGACGGCCAGCATCTAGACATCTAGACATCTCACCTGCTACAGATCTGGCACTGTGTCTTTGAGTGAGCAAGAGCATGCGTGGCATCGCGTTAGTGAATGAATCTAGTCAATGGAAAGCCTCCAGATGGGAGGTGCGGAGTGCATTTGTGTTCAAGAGGGGGGGGGGGGGGGGGGAGCAGGTCCAAATCAATAAAACAGAGAGTTAAATAATTTCTGTGTTTCACTATTAGCCTGAATCATGACCGTCTCAGATCAGAAGATCGAACAACAACGCGGAAATGAGCCAAAGGCTTATCCAATTAAAAATGAATAATACACAGCAGAAAACGTGCACTAAAGCCTACACAGGTCAAACAAGGAATACCAAATGAGCTGTGTCGTCTGCTGCCTCTCAAAACATCCTGCAGGAGAACGAGAGAGAGAGAGAGAGAGAGAGAGAGAGAGAGAGAGAGAGAGAGAAGCAGCACAACCACACGGTTTCCCAAATGAGCTGTTTTCCTGCCACGCTCCGGGGCTCTCCCATTGTTGCTGTGTTCAGGAAGTACTCTCAGCCTGGTTATTTTAAAATTAGCTGCCACTTAAACGTTTGCAGAGTGCCATGAGACGTGCCACTGTCGTTGGAGTAAGTAAGCTGACTTAAATGGACATTTTCACTGATCTTTATGGAAGGTGTGTGTTGTTTTCCGTCTACCTGAGGAGATCAGAGGTCAAGAGAGCTGGAGAAGAAGAGCAATCCCCGCAGCTGGACTCATCTTTGCTCAAGGGCCCCTCGGCAGGGCGGAGGTTATTCACGCTAGAAAGTGCACAAAAGTGCAAAGAGATGCCACAGAGGCGTCCTATCAAGAAAGCCTTGGTGCTGCCCTTCTCAATCGGAACAGTCAGTCTAAAGACTTGACTGGCAGACACAGCTGTTCCCAGTTACCTCTCTCTCTCTCTCTCTCTCTTCTCTCTCTCTCCATATCAAAGTCAGATCAAACGGGCGACTGCCTCCATCACAGTGGGAATTAAGGCTTTATTAAATATCCCGAGAGAATCCACGTCTACGGAGAGCGATAGAGTGAAATACCCAGAGAGACGCCACGAATAGCCGAACACAGCGGAGCGGCCAAGTTACTTCTTTGCCTCTCTGATCCCCCCCCCCGCCGCCTCTCTTTCGCTCTCTCCCTCTCTTCTCTCCTCTCCTCTCCTCCATCCGCCTGTTTGCTTCCCACACACCCACACAGACACACACACACACACACACACACAAGCCCAAAGAAACGCTCAAGTTGGTGGCTGAGCGGAATATAGATGCGACTGTAGACAAGAGCAGGAGCCGTTATTTGCACATGCACGTAGCACACACACCCCTGCGCTCTCTTTCTTTCTCTCTCTTAGCACCCCCCCCCCCTCTCCTTCTTTCTCCACAAAATATTAAATGCATTCCTAAAGTGAGGGACCATCGCAGATCGCCAGACCCGACATCCACTGCACCCCCCCTCCACCCTTCCGAACTCGGTGCCACGAATGACAGCCATGCGCACACAGGGACTAGACGTGGTGGTGGGGGGTGGGGGGGGGGTAAACTTGTCCTGGCGCGACACGGACGGAGACCTGGCAGCGCAGGTGACTATGTGGCTGCGCGTCGTGCGCAGAGTCCGGACAAACTTGACCAGCCAGCTACTTGAAGCACCAGAGTAGCCCGAGCGAGACCTCTGACTCAGTGGTATTTGTCCCCCCCAAAAAATCTTAAACTGACACACACTCACACACGGGCGCGCACGCACACGCACTCTACCGTCTTACCTGGGGGACGAGGAAAGCCAAGAGGATGCGGACTCCAATCTCCATGGTCGGTAGAATTTCTCGCGGTGTGACACAGATTTTCAAGACAGGGTGATGATGTAGGCTGGGTCAGCTCTGCTCATAATTCCACTGTCCAAGCGCCGGGGAGAGAGGAACGCCTTTCGCCGTGTGCCTTCCAGCTGCCAACTTCCCCCAAATACAACTGCAGTCGGATCGGCAAGGCAGTGGATAGTGGAGCCGAGACCACAACCAATAGATTTATGAGAAGGACAGAGAGGGGTGGGGGGGGTGGGGGGGGGGAGGAGGTAAAGCGGAGTGAGAGGGGAGTGGTGGTGGGAGTGAGGAGTGTCTGTGTGTGCGTGTGTGTGCGTGCGTGTGTGGACGTGTGTGTGTGTGTGGACGGAAGCAGAGGGTCACTTAGCATCATGAATGTTTGTTTTTTTGTTGTGGCCAAATTCAGACACCCAAGTTCTTTTTGCGGAGTTCTGAATGATCGAGGTGCAGCGGCAGGTTTTCGTGGATTCTTCATCAACATCATGCGTATCGCGCCCCCCCCTTATCAGACAGCTTTACAGCCTTTATTCCAGCATGTATTATCCGTCCCCTTTTAGAGGTGATTTACGGATCCTATCGTCTTATATTCAATGCAAGAGCGCAGGAGGCTCCGGGAAGCCTCTGTTAAATGCATCCTGCGTGTGAGCGCTCAATCGCGGCGATGCCTGCGGGGCAGCCTGAGAGAAAGAAACTTCAGTAATGATCCGTTTTAGGGTTGTGTTACTTGTGTACTGTACACATGGCAATATAATTACTGTATACGCGTACATAATGGCTCCAAAGGATACATTGCTCTTTAGTGTTGACAAGACCATATGGGTTTCAATCTTCAGAGTAATTCCTGAATTTAATATTCTAACCATCACAATGATTTTTCTATTTTTCATTATTATGAACAATGCTTTTCCCTCCTCCCAGCGCTATAATGAATGGTTAATTTGTGTGGGGAATTTTATTTTTATTTTCAGTCGGTGTGCCTGCCTCAGACAGTATAGGGGCATCTCTCTCTCTCTCTCTCTCTCTCTCTCTCTCTCTCTCTCTCTCTCTCTCTCTCTCTCTCTCTCAATGTACAGTGTAGGGCTGCAACTCAACGATTATTTTCATTATCAATTAGTCTCTAAAATGTTGGCTTATTAAATAGAGAAAAATGCCTATTTCACAAGGACACAAGTTGACATATAAACAAGTGAATATTCATAGAAGCTGAAATGCGTGGATTTTAGGCATTTTTGCTTAACAGGTTACTAAAATGTTTAATCCATTACTTGCATTACATGTTGGACATTAAGGCAATAAAAGGGACAATGAAGGTCTTTTATAAAGGATAAGTCTGGTAATATTCTAATATATTTTCTTCCTACAAATCCAATGAAAAGCCAACAATGTATGCTACTGACAAGTAGTCTGTGTAGCCAAAGCCTGATACTTCTGCAGCATAAATGTCCGCTGTTGAACTGTTTACTCGAGTTTATGTATCGTTTGCCAAGAACTACAGTACCTAACTGTTCTGTTCTTTTAAATGAATATTCATTCACAACCTTATAGGAACAAATATCTTTGGTGCTGAGAGCCACAGACAGTCTTAATAAGTTGGAATGTATTGAAAGTCAGACTAACACATCGTCGGTTTCGTCCTTTAGAAGACAACAAGCTCTTTGCTCAGGTGTCCTTCAGCAAAACACTCAATAGCTTCAGTCGTGCTGCTCTGTAACTGACTGTGACCTCTGAGTTTCCAGTTGGAAATAATCAATTAACTACCACATAATTATTAAAGTGGAGGATGGCTCATTTGAATTCAACCCTGTGGCTGATTAAAGTCCTGATGTCATGCAACATATTTCCACTTGCATACAGTTGATGGATTTTAGTTTAGTCTTTTTATGGTTTCATCAGGTCAGATAGGGCCTACTGTCACCAGGGTATTTAAACTGTCACGCTGTTCTCATTTACTGCTGTACTTATACCTTCCGAAAGTATTCGGTGCACTATCATTTGTATGTAACCCACGTAATGGTGAGCCAGGACGTGCAGGGTTTCCTCTAAGAAAGTCAGGTGATGTAGTATAAAGAGCGTCAAAGTCCGCGCATTGGGGAGGAGGGTGGATGGATAGACAAAACACAGGATGTTCGCCCAGGACACCGCTGTTTGTGTCCTATGTGAAAACAAAAGTGAACGTTATTTTACAAGACTTTTGTCACGCAACCGACGCACTTGACTAATGTCACGCACATAAGTTACGTAACAAATGTTGGTTACTTATCTCAACCCAAACCACGACAGTTTCCTTAACCTAACCAAGTAGTTTGGTTGCCTAAACAGGTTCTGCACTGCAGGGACTTGTGCAGGCCAACTGATCGCGTGTGTTTAGGGCTGGATAGGAAAAATAATTCAGGCAAGGAATCTAACTTCAGCCCAGGCCAATGTCCTCCATACGTAGGCTACTGTAAAGTTGTAATCTTTGTCTTTTTACTTATTTTTTCATTTTTACTATGGCGGGATCAGCTCAAATTGCATTGTGTCTGAAAGAGCCGTCCCGAAAAAGAGAGTGTGGCGAATGATGGTGAAGGTTTATACATCAGCCCTTCCTGACACCACAGAGTGTTATTCAATGAGCACACACACTTTTTCTCATTCTGGGCCCAAAGGTCAGATGTCTATAAAAGTAGCCCATCAGTCTTTCTTAGGGGGCAGAGCTGTCAAAGAGCACACTTAATCTTCATGCAAAGTACCCTTAACCTCCAACACAGACAAATAATACAGAGTGAAACAGACAAATGAGTCTGCTGTGCAGAGGAAGTGGATAATGGAAACATTCAGCGCTTCCCTTTCGCCTCTCTCCCTCCCGATTCTACCTTTCTGACCGTTTCTCTCACACACACACACACACACACACACACACACACACACACACAACACGGTCATCAGACGGTATATGATGCGGTGACAGATTTCTGATTATATCCATCTTGAGTAGGAGGAAGGAAAAAGGTTAGCTTCACAAAAAAGTCAGGTGGGGGGGGGGGGTTTCCAGTGTATCTCTCAGTGCCTTTCTTTTCTCGATGCATGTGAAAAATGAGGGCAGGAATTGTTGTGACGCCTGAGGAATTGCTTTTCCGGCCATTTTCATTTATCAGTAAAGTAAAGACATTGGGTACATATTACCAATGACTTCCTGGTAGAAACTACACCAGGGCATCTGTCGAGGAACCAGTGCTCTATGCTAGAGAGGAAGATGAGTGAAATAATCAATTAAGATGACATGGGTGGATGTCAAACAGTTTCTAACATTCCCTGTCCCATATTTCTGAATCATCCCTAGATATTTTTGATTTCGGGAAATCGCAGAAAAGAAAGTCAGTTTCAGTCCGTAAGCCATGAGGCTGAGTGGAATCAACAAATCATGACAGAAACGTCTGTTTGGTGGCACAGGAAGAGTGGGGCTGGCTCAATCAGTCTGACAGCTTTTAGGCTCAACTCAATTAGTCCAAAATGTTCATGACTCAGTTTTGTAAACACAAAAAAACAGATTGAATCTCAATTACCACATTTTGACAGATTTATCTTTCTGGAAAATGGATAATTGCAATGATTTTCAGTCTACTGAACTCAGTTTTTCAATTCTGACATTATTCTCTGTCAGTTTGATACCTGACAATGTGGTTTGCACTATTTCCATCATCTGAATGCACTTGTGGAGGTAAGAGGTGCACTGCTGACTAATTAAAAGAAAATATCAACAATGGTTTATGACATGAATAGCCATCAATCTTTCCCTGGGTGTGTGTGAGGTACTGATGAGGACAACCAACACAGACAGCATGCAACATTAAGTGTTTCATTTACCGTGAAGTTTTAGTTCAAGGGGAATTTAAGCCCTTATCATTAGTTCCATCAAACGAGCCAATAGGTGGGGGGGGACCTCTCACCCGGTAGAGCGTCCGATACCAACCCACGCCCCTTTAACTATAACAAAAAGCCGCAAATAATTATCTTTGAAAAGACAACAAGCCAAGAGGAAACAAAAAGTTTATCTCTCAGCGGCTATCTACTTTCAGGTTTGTGGACTGTGACTTTCAGAGCATAGTTTCAAAGGTTATTGTCACAAATCAAAGCAGCAAAGCGATGGTAAATCAAATGATCATCATTTGAAATAACGATGTGATGTGAAGCAAGAGAAACACGATGTTTCCGCTAAGATTACTATTATCTGTCTGTGGTGTCATTTCCTGTATTTATATATGTAACCAAAGATAGTTGATGGAGGGTTATAATGGTTTGCAAATACAGCCTTTACCAATACAAACTCTCTGTGGTCCTTAAACCTTGAACTGTACCACAATATAACCATGTATACATGTTTCCAATTATTCAGATTCATTAGGCCAATCAACCGGAACAACAACATGAACACACAGGGGACATGAGGAAGCAATTAGCTCCATTTATCTGATTTAGGCCACAAAACCTGCTCTCTCTCTCTCTCTCTCTCTTTCTTTCTCTCTCTCTCTCTCTCTCTCTCTCTCTCTCTCTCTCTCTCTCTCTCTCTCTCTCACAAAATGGTCTTCTGAGCCTTTTAGCATGGCGAGGGTAAGTATGTTGTTTTCAAGTCCAGCAGGTGAATCTTACCAGATGTCTTATTAGTGTGCTGTAGGTGTAAGCCACTTATCACACAATATACCGGTGGTGGGCCGTCAGGGCCAGCAAAGCCTTCTCTGCTGGCCTAAACAGAATCACAAAGTTATAGCTATTTTATAATTTAATAATTTTTCACAAATACACTACATGTATTCTAATTTTTTTCCCCATTAGCTTATTTTCTCATTGCACAGCTCCTGTCTTCCTCTGTTGTTCTGCTTCCAGCCTGCAGCGCTGCTTCCAGCACAGCTTGTTTTAAAGAGAGCTTTTATCCAATCAGATTCAGCCCCTATGTCTCTATGTAAGGAGAGAGGCCCGAGGCCTGCAGACTCACAAGTGAATCCCTTTGCAGTTTAAGTGAATGAGGACGATATTGTTGATTGTCATAGTGTTCAACCAATCAGATCTTTAGTTTGAGATGTTGGGCTTATTCTTTGACGTGCCACTGCTACCCAGGTAGCCTGCTAAGTACGTCTGCATTAACGTGCGCCGTGATTGGTCAATGGGCCAGCGTGACTTTTGTCAAACAGAAAGCTAGCTAGCAGATGTTAGTATTTACTAAGAGTTCACGTTGAAACATATGTAAGAGAAGTTATGACATTTTTAGCGTTTTGCTTTGTGTAGATTCTTTGTTTTTTTTAACACTCAATGGCTGAAGGAGTAGGAGAAACGGATTTAGGAGTTACTGACTTTGTTAACAAAGAAAGGAGGATGGACTTTGTCTTTAAGTGAAGGCAGCTTTGGTAAGTCAACTGCTTTTGTTTTTTTACATCTGCAGTAGCGCTACTACTCTGTTCATTTGTCTATCGTGTCGTTTTTATGAATAATATGAATGGCTCGTGCTCTAGAGCTGCAGCGTTGCTGGATTGATTTGTTGCTTTGTTGTCATATGAATATATGTGACTGGTTCTTGTGAGTTTGTTCTTGTTCTTGTGTTAATTACATTGATTTGGACTATATGCATTGTCCGTTAATTACGAAGCATCCCGTTATGTGCGGGGTTATTTTCCGGACAATTGAATCCGTTCAGGCTGTTGTTTTCTTTTACAAGGCAAGAATGATGGTCTGGAGAAATGGGGATTATGTGGCGATTGCTTTAGCCCTGTCTGAATCAGTAGGGAACAGCTAAACGCAGTGGGGAGAGTTCGTAGATTGTGTGCCGCAGTTGTTTCCCCGCTAAACTAGATTAGCCTCCCTGAAGTGCGTGGCCTCAGCTGGTTTTTGTTATTGTTCCGGGTTCAAAAGGCCCGTTGTCTGTTACGTGAGCGCAGTCCACCAAAAACATTATATTTCCCACAATTTAAGCTTCTGCATTTTCCAAATGCACTAGTATCATTCAAACGTATTGTTCGGTTCGTAAGCCTCGTACCGAACGGTTTAATACGAATACGTGTAGTTACACCCCTAGAAACAAATAACCGTAGCTTGCGCGTCATAATGAGATTATTAGGAGCTGGCTCAAGTGTAGTAGGCCAGCTCAGAAGGCCCAGGTATAAAATGCACGGCCCGCCACTGCAATATACTGTATGTTTGCTAGCTCACACTCCCTGAGAAATATTGCCACTAGATGGGGTAGAAGAGTTCATATCAGGGTGAGTAATCGTTCATCTGGAACATCTGAACGACTATCTTTAACTAAAAGGCAAAATGGCAGAAAGAGAGGAAGAAAGACACTGCCCCCATTCTTTTTTTCAATTGGGGAAAGGGTCCTCTTCTTTTTCAAACAACCTCTAAATGGAAGCTACAATAGCCTCAGGCCTGAGCTCTCTTCTGTCTCTAGAGGCCTACACCGGGAACTCAGTGTCTTCCCTGAAGATCAAACTGCAGATGTGAGAGTATTCCTTGCATATTTCTCTCTTTAAATCTCTCTTTTTCTTCCACTCTGTGTCCCTTAATATGCAATAGACGGGACCGACAGAGGGAAGCAAGACAGACGACATGTTTCCTGAGACAAAGACGATTGGATCACTCAACCTAACATCCATATGCCACACAACAATTCTTTTTGCCTGGGGAAAACAAGAGTTGAAACTACAAGCTTTGAACCGTAGGTAACACAACAAACAAAGGATTCCATGTACTCTGTTACATGTTCAATGCAGTGAATGTCAAATATTCACTAATGCAAACTTGTTGTGTTGTAGGTTGGGAACCTGTCAGACTATATGTCTATTGTTAGATCAAATAAATACACAAAGCTGAAGTTTTTGTGTATATTTCGTATGGTTTAGTGGTTAGCATAACTAAACATTAAAAGACCAATACCCAGTGCAAAGGACAGACCCACAATTAGACTATACAGTATATTGCAAACAACTCAATTAACAGACATTTGTGTTCTACAGGAGATCAGACGCCCTGACCCGAAACCACAAATCCTATAATAACCATAACAACCAATAGCCTATAGGCCTATTTATTATCCAACACCTGTGATCCAATCCACATGGTTTTGCCCAAAACAAAAACCCAGAAATTAAGAAGAGGAGCAGTCATTTCAGTTCGTGGTCAGAATGCAAACCATATCTAGGTCCTCCCTTTGTATGATCAAGCCTGACCACCTCCCTACAATATCTTCACAGTACAAAAACATAATACTTCCTAGATAGAAAAAATACAAAACATTGCAAAGGAAGAATTGAAATGAAGAATCAATTACAATTCCTTCAAAACGTATTTCGAAAAAATTAATTAGTAATTTCTTGGAGGGTTGGACTGGCTTGTACGGAGCCCTGGCCTCAACCCCATCTGACTCCTGAATTGGATGAATTTGAACTTCGACTGTGAGTCAGGCCTCATCGCTCAACAACAATGGTCAGCCTCACTAATGCTCTTTTCCAGAGAGTGGAGGCTGCTACAGCAGCAGATATATGCTTCTGGTTTCAGAATGAGATGCGGACCAATCAAGATCATGCCATATTTGTAGCTGGGTATGTACAGGTTGGTCATACAAAAGACATATAGATTACAATTTTCAATCAATCCAATATTTAAAATCATACACACAGAGTGTCTTTTTTTTCCCAATAGCCAAGCGTCTAGTGGCTCTGGGTTTGTTCCTGCTGCAAATCCCACTTTATCCCATTGTGAATTTTTTTTCACAGTGGGATAAAGGTTAACTCTGGCTTAACCAGACCACTTACAGTGTCTACAATTGCACTTTTGGACAACAAAATATGAATATTAACAGTCATTGCTAATGCAAGAGTGTTACAGCTGGACCAATACTGTGTACAATAAACTAAAGGTGCCCTTATAGCTTGTAAACCTTTGTCTTTTTGCTAAAGAACATTGTGTACACTTACATAAATTCAGCTTTTATATTTTTCACACAACATCACCAAATAAAACTACATCTTATTGAAGATATCTACAGCCATTGATCCAGAGCCAGCCTGGGGAGCTGGAGCAGATGGTCAGTAGTCAACGAGTGACTGAGCACAGCCTCGTTGTGATAAACTATTGTTATAGTCTCGAATAAATTAGCTTCATGACCATAAATCATTACGAATGGTGAAAGATAAATCAAGGCATCTTAGGAAGATGAGACATCAATTCATAAAGTCTCACTGGTGTGCAGTTTTGCATGCATGGCCACAACTCTTTGTTTACTCTCAGGATTCTCATTATCACACATCCCACAACCACACACATCACAGACCCAACAATCACAACACTCCAATCAGATTGTTTTTTTTCTCATTTTCAAGTGTCCAAATAAGCACTCAGAGCGGGAAAAGATGAAGAAATGAGATGAGTCAAGATGTGTTTTCCAAACGTGTTACTGCATGCTGCTGCTTGAAAGTTGTGCAGTGATATTTATTTCTATTTTTATTCTGCACTGGCACCTTTTCAGCTACCAGACATTCCGGACTTGCTCCGGCAACTCTCCCATTCCTAAGCCAAGTCCCCTTAAACTGAGCTACTGCCGCTCCCTATTTTTATGGGTCAAACAAAAAACTAAAATAGGACATTAACCCAGCAGACTGCTGCTCGTTCTTATGTGAAACAAAAAGTCAAAGATGACTTATTTTGTAACACAGTTGTTAGTCATGTAAATTGTTAGTATAATTAGTCCCTTGAGTCACATGAGTCGTTAGTTGGTCAAGTTAACGTCAACCACAACGTTTTCCTAACCCGAACTAAGTAGTTTGCTGCCTAAACTTAACTTCTTACTTCTGGTGAAGATGGAAGTGTATTTTGAAAAGACGTTATGCATGTAGCGAGCGCATTGACACGCCATCTCTGGCATGTCCAAAACTGAAGCTGAGCGTCATAGTTCGAAGCTTAGGGACACTGACCATTGCTCGGTATTTGACGAGCTGGAAGTCAGAATATGTTGACTAGGTCAACCACCTAATTCCCACACCCAGTCTCATACTTCCCAAACTAGTCTCCCAACACATTTCCACCTATACTCTAACACATCCTCTGTTGAGCCTTCATAGCATTTAAGCCTTTTTGCCTGCAATGATTTCTTGAACTCTTCTTGCCTTTTTGGACTTTTAGCTGCTACATTTTGCCTTTCTATTACAACAGGTTTTTTACCCCATTTTCCAGTTTGGATAATTGGAACAGCTATAGTATAGTCACTTCAGATGCAGTCAGTCAACAACAGGCTGGCCTCATCCAGCAATGTAGCAATACCTAGCAAAAAGAATGCGCCGTAATTCGTCGGTATACTAGGACATTTTTTCGTATGTTGTCTACGTAATCTTGAACAAGGACCTATAAAGACCGCTGCAGTTCGTTCCCCATGTTTTTGTCACGTAACTTGCGTACTTCACTAGCGGCACCTCCGTGGCTATTTGAACCCAAATGGCGATCCGTTCCTAAGCCTAACTAAGTGGAATTGATTTGTGATCGTCCAGTTCTTTATTTGGTTCACTGCAATATGTTTTGCCAATTCTTGTGATGGAAGTTCAAGATCCCCAGAGGATCATTTCTAATGACTTTGGGGATCCCTTAACTTTCCAAATAGTGCCACCATTAACTCAAATTCCCCCTTGACTCAAGAGATAAATTCTAAGCAATAGTGTCGCAACGGTGTAAGATGAAGTCACAAAGTTTACAAGTGTGTAATTGAAATCAAAATGAAGGTTGAGTTCAAAGATGGGCGGGGTTCGAGCAAGGGGTGCAAAGGAGCCATTACCCCCACTTTAAGCCCCTGACCGATTTGACGTCTGGCTGGTCTCTAGTTATTTATTTGATTTTGTTTAAAATTATAGGCCTGCCACTGGTATGGCTGTAATAGCCAAATCGTCAGTTGTTTTGTTCAAAGTTTTTGAATGTGTAATTATCATTGCAGCCTATAGCAGAGGCTCATGGGACTTTATACTTTTAGTTGTGTTCTCATCAATCAAGTCATTGGCATCACCAAATGATGTACAGATAATGAATGTGCTGGAGAAAGAAGTGAAAAGGGTATTGATCTGTCTCCATCCCACTCGTTAAAAAGTCTCTTCTGGAGTAATTTGATGCATTAGTCTTTTCATTTTGAGTGGTGTTGAGTACCAAGATGGACACTTAAAGGAGTTTTAAACGGTCAAACTCTTGCAGAAAGAGTTTAAAAATGAAATAAATAAAATGTATACAGCTGATTGGATAATGTAAACATTCAGACTGCTACATGAACACAAAATACAAAAGAACTGTCATACATTTGAAAGAAAAAAATCATGTTTCTCAATTTGCTTGTGTATTGTTTATACGCAAGAAAGAGTGACGTGTGTAGGTTATCGATGGGAGGGAAATATGTTTTCTTCACCGGCTTGTGTTTGGCCATCTCGCATTACATTGAGCACAATCGGTAAAGTAACATTAAGTCTGGGGTGGCACAGCAGCTCGCCAATGCCCGTTTTAAAATGGCAATTTTTGAAAAATAAAATACAATATATTATATTAACCTTTTGGGCCCTAGCCGTTTTTTTGTAGAAGTTAAGTAGAAGTTGACCAAATTCAGTGAAAGAAACTACTCATTTACTACTGTGACCTTTTCGGTATATGGCCCAAAATCAAAGACACAGTAAGTTTGCTCAACTGATTTTACAAGTTGGTACGTTTTCTTTAAGTTACCTGTTGGTCATCCTAAGAAAAAGTTATATTAAAAACACCTGAACATTTCCTTAATTTTACAGGTTTACTCTGAGAACAGAAGTGGCTTAAGTAACTTAATAGCAAGGCAGGTTTATTTAGTGTCATAGCACCTTTCAAAAACAGCTGCAATAGAAGGTTTTATGGCCAGGAAATGCATTAGAATATTTGTAAAGACAATGAAGAGTAAAAACAATCTCTGTAAACCAGGCGTAATCATTATATTGTTGTCAAGAAAGCATATATCTGGTCATAAACCAAAGTAATGGGCAAATAAAATCTACAGATGGTGGATGATGGCGCGAGTTGAAAAGTTGGATGGATCACCAAAATTCTTACAATTCATCCTGAGGGGAAAGGGAATAGTGTTTTAGATAAGATAGCCATACACAGCTTTTCAAATCCAACATCAAAGTATAGTACAGATTGTATGAAAGTCAAACAGAGCAAACAGAAGCTACAGAATGATCTGAGCAAGATGAAGGAAGCTCTCCGATATCAAGAGGAGGAGGCTGAGAAGACACAGGAAAGATCCCAGGCTTCCCATCGAGCCGAGCTGCAGCAACGAAAAGCGGAGACCAGGAAGATCTCAGCGGCCCTAAAACATACAGAAGACCCTCAGGAGACTGAGCGCCTGCACTTTCAGCAGGAGAAAACCTCCATACAGGAAATCCAGAGCGTCCTATCTGGCTCAACTAGACGAACAGAGTGGGATTAACACAAAGCTCAGGCCTCCTATGGAGGAGACTGAGATCAGAGTTCTCCAGCGGCAGGAGGACAAGTCATCCTTCCTTTAGGCAACAGAAAGCCTCAAGCAGACCCTGCAGGAAAAGAAGCGGAAGTGTAAGAAGACCGAGAACTTCATGAGGTCCCAGCTGGAAGACCTCGAGAGCGATATTACCAAAAAGAAACAGAATACAAAGTGTTACAGAAAGCTCTTTAAATGCCCAACTCCAGAGTTCCAATTTCACCCGGGAAAAGAAAACGCATACACACATACACAAACCCAAGTTTTTGTTTTCATATACTTGTGAGGATTAATCAGTCTAAACCCCTAAACGGCACTTTGATTTCACACTTGGAAAGTGAAGTAACTTCACAAAAAAGTTTGGCCAACCCTGTGTGAAGTAAAATCTGAAATTGCACTCGTTCATGTAGAAGGGATGTAAAGCACCTTGAAACCCACAGAGAGGCTTACACTGTGCCAGCTTTAATTTACAATTTATAATGTAGTATCTTACCTTAATGGAAGTACCACTTTCCTCTTGTGTTAGAGACACTTAGAACACAAAATGTAGTAGAAAGATACACTCACGTCAGCAGGGACGTCGAATCACGGTTTCATAACTGTGACAATTCAAGAAGCTTAGATAACTATGGTGTCCTGATTCCTGCATTGTTACCCTGTGACACGTTTGTTTGTACGTGAAATCTTGTCTCGCGCGAGTCACTTAACGGTTTTGATTTATGTTAGAGTTGTGCCACTCTTCTGAAGCCTTGAGAAGAGTTTTTAAAAATGTGAGAGGGAGCCAACACTACAGCATTATATCCGCCAAAAAAGAGGATTATAACGAAATTGTGGGAGGTTTTTGGATACAGAAAATGACCAGGGAGTCCTGTGAACCACGGATTAATTACACAGTTTATCATAGTGTGAAATAAAAGTTTTACTGCCCATCGTTATCAGCCTAGATTAAGGGCAAATACTATACATCGATGGACATTGATGCTGTCTAGACACCGGTCTGATAATGATACATTGTGAACAACACATCCGTGTTGAAATCGGCAGTAGGAGATGTAACGTTATAGGCTTTTTAGAAATATTCTAGTTGATAATTGTGAAAACCATAAAACCCTGATATTTCCTCCTTTTCAGGTGTGTCACTTCTGTAATGTTCGATTGAATGAACCCAACCCACAACCCACTCCAAGGTAGGTTTACTTGTTTTTTAGGTTAATTTCCGCAATAAAAATACTTGGTTATGTTTAGGCAACAACTGTACTTTGGCTTGGGAAAAGATTGTGGTTGGTTTGTTACGTACACTAACTGCTTGTGTCTTGCTCGTTACTACGTCAGTTGCTCTGTCTAATAACAACGTGGATGGGTTTAAATTGGAGTTAGTTGAAAGCTAAACGCTACAGACGCTAAAGGGTGTCTTGCTGCGTCTCTGTCAGCGGCACTGATCATCTCCAACAACGACGAGACACACTACAGACAGGAGGTCCAACATCTGGCTGAGTGGTGCTCGGACAACAACCTGGTCCTGAACACCACCAAGACCAAAGAAGTCATAGTGGACTTCAGGAGATCCAGGAAGACCACACCCTCTCCACTCTACATAAGTGGGGAGGAGGTGGAGAGGGTGGACAGTATCAAATTCCTGGGGCTCCACGTTACTAAGGACCTCACTTGCTCCCTGAACACATTACACCTGGTGAAGAAAGCCCAGCAGAGGCTCTTCTTTCTGAGGAAGCTAAAACAAGCTGGCCTGCCCCCTGCACTTCTGGTTAACTTCTACAGAAGTGTGATTGAAAGCATCCTCTGTCAGTGCTTTACTGTGTGGTATGCCTGCTGCACAGCAGAGAAGAGGAGGGACCTGACCCGGGTGGTTATTAAAACAGCACAGAGGATTGTGGGAGTTACCCTCTCTGACCTGGACACTGTGTATGCTGGCCGCCTCCAGAAGAAGGCCAGGCAACATCTGCAAAGACATCACACACCCGGGTCACTCTCTGTTTGTTCCACTGCCATCAGGAAGGAGATACAGGACTATCAAAAAACCCAGACTAACAGGCGGAGGAACAGCTTTTTCCCCAGAGCAGTTTCCTCCATCACCCCCCCACCCAGCTCACACCGGACAGTGCTGCGGTGAAATAGAAATAAAAATAGTCAATAACGCGACACTTTAACTAAGCACCTTTTTCACTTTGAAGCCATTGATGCCTGTGTTTTATCTTGTTTTATCTTGTATATATTTATTTAATGTCTTGTTTTAAATCGTCTGGTCTTAATGTTTTTTATACACCTTTTAACTGTTGCTGCTGTACTGACTGAGTCGCCAACTTAATTTGGTTGTATGTTTTTACAATGACAATAAACATCCTTATCCTTATCCTTATCCTGAGTTACTGAGTATTTGAATATTTGGGAGTGAAAAATGGGTTGGTGTGGGTGTGCAGGGCCTTTAAATTAGTCATTTGGTGGCCTCGTGATTAAGACTTTAAATTCCATCCCCTGGTCTGATTCTGGTCAGGAACCTTAGTTGCATGTCATACGTCTCTTTTTTTTCCTGTCTACTCAAAAGCAATCTAATAAAGGCAAAAGGGCAATTTCATTGAGTCATTTGAGGAGCTCGCTGATGGCACCTTTTTCAATTATAATACTTCCCCTAATCCTTTCTAGGTCGCTATATGTTACATTATCACCCTATAGCATTTGTCAGCTGCTTTTTATATGCCATTTATAAAGTAAGATGTAGGAGTAAATGAATGAGTCATTTCACTTTGGTGTTTCTAACTGTAATTTCTGCAGTTATTCTGTAATTTATTGTAATTTCTGCAGTGAAAATCAAATTAGATTTTCATTGTGTGATTATAAGATGTGCTTTTTTACAAACAAGCCAACTATCGCTCGCCAGCCATATCATTTGCAGACAAGTCAAAGCAGAGTAAAAGATGGGGACAGACAGTCAGTGTCTCTCAAAATAAAGCATATCAATTGGACTCAGCGCATTGTGCACCTGCCAGGACACCTCTCTCATGAAACATACATATTGTTCATCATCATGCTGAGGGAGAAGAGAACCCTTTCGGAAATTGTTTCTCTCTTTCATACACTGACAAAAGTTGCAGCCACCTCAGATGTGATTGACAAATCGGTTTAAACACAATGGTATCCTTGTGTATGAAGCACACACACACACACACACACACACACACACACACACACACACACACACACACACACACACACACACACACACACACACACACACACACACTTCCATCAAGACAGAAGTCTGCAGGGAGAAGGTTGCTCATTTACTGGCTGGATTGTCATTCAGAGCAGTGGTGCGGAAGGATCAATTGCCCTAATCAGCGAATTAATAAGGATCTCACATTCCGCTTATCAGGCAAGGTTGTCAGTACAGAAAACAGAGAGTGTGATGCCTTGGTTTCACACATCCTTTTTTGCAGCACACGCATACATACTTGAAGTTAAAGTCAGGTCGATAGCCATCCCCTTTTCATCAGACACTGAATTAAAATAGCTCAGGCTCTCTAATGAGTCAGAGATAACATAAGATGAATTGTTTTTATTAATATTCAAGCAACGGTTTTACGTTATGTCAGTATTTCTGCTCTGTTCTTTCCGATATTTGCATGCTGTCTGTGTGATCGTGTGGGTGCGTAATCACAGATCCAGGCACATGCACGGATAGACCCCAGGTGGGGCTCCAGCACCTGCCCTTTTAGCCTCAGACTAGATAAGTGCCTTTTTTGCAATACAATGTTTTTCTATTCATTTTTTTATTTCATATTTTATTTTTGAAATTTGAAAATTCCATCCCAGTGCTGTGCTCAGTCTGTCATCGTTTGGAAATAAAAATGCACAAATAGGTTCAAATTAATCTGAGACAGCATACTACTGCAACATTTTTAAACATGTAGTGGCAACACTTTTTTCTGCCGGAGGACTGTCCTTCTGCGACAACGTTGAGCTACTGGGAACTCCACGCAATGGGAACTTTTTGGGCTGCTTGAAGTTAAGTAATGGCTTTAATCCACTCCTATCAGAACAGTACGGAAATATGGACAGGGGACATACAATTTACCTTTCGTTGATGCGGTTGATGCAAAAGGCTCTGTAAAAGAAGCTACAGATGTCAAGTATTTCTCTATCGTTGTTGACTCAACACCCGATGTCACTCATGTTGATCAGTTGGCCTTGATAATTCGATATGTCCAGAAGAAGAGCAGGGAGCCTGTGGAGAGGTTTTTAAGAATACATACCACTCAGTGATGGGCCGTGTATTTTATACCTGGGCCTTCAGTGCTGTCCTACTACAGTTGAACCACCTCCTAATAACCTCATTATGACACCAGTATGACGGGATGCTTCGTCATTAACGGACAATGCATACTGTCAAAATCAATGTAATTAACACAATGACAAGAGCAAACTCACAAGAACCAGTCACATATATTTATATGACAACAAAGCAGGTAGAATAACATAAAACCCAAATAACACGATTCAACAGGCCTCTGCACATTCCAGCAAAACTGCGGCGCTAAAACACGCATTCTGCCACACACTCAAGGGCACCATTCAAATATTATTCACATCAGAGGGAACAATATTAACCATTCATAAAAACGACACAATAGAAAAATGAACACAGTAGCAACGCTACTGCAGATGTAAAAAAAAAAGCAGTGCACTTACCAAAGCTGCTGTTCACTATTTAAAGACAAAGTATATCCTCCTTTCTATGATTACAAAGCGTTTAATGCCATGGTTGTACAGTACATCGGCCCTTCTTGATTGCCATGTGTGATTGCCATTGCGACAGTGATGACAGTCGAGCCTCCCCAGTTGTATTTCTTGAATACGTTTTAGGGCTGAAAATGTTCGCTCGACAGAAGCAGTAGATATTGGGATCGTCACCGCCCAACAGTCACGCTAGCCCACTGACCAATCAAGCCACACGTTAATGCTGATGTACTTGGCTAGGCCAGCTAGAAGACTCTGACATGTCAAAGAATATGCCAAACATGTCAAACAAAAAATCTGATTGGTTGAAGACTATGACAATCAACAATATCGTCCCCATTTACTTAAACTGCAAAGGGATTCACATGGAATTCTGAAGGCCTCCAGGCAGACTTTTTTACTTAGCGTAGGGGTGAAATCTGATTGGATAAAACCTCTCCTTGAAACAAGCTGCGCTGGAAGCGCAACCAAGGAAAACAGTAGCTATGCAATGAGATAATAAGCTAATGGGAAAAATATTTAGAAAACATGTAGTGTATTTATGAAAAATAACTAAATTATAAAATAGCTATAACTTTGGGATTCTGTCAGTGTCTAGGCCAGCAGAGAAGGCCTGCTGGCCCTGACTGCCCACCACTGATACCACTACATGTATGAACATATGGAGACAACGCTCGAATCAGAGAGTGAATTTATTAAAGTAATTATCCGTGATTCCTTGATACGGCAAGTGAAGCTGGGGTAAGGCAGAATTCTTGTTCACAAAGGGACTGAGGCAAAACAGGGATTAGTGGCTGGACCGGAGAAACTGGAGAACTGGACAGGAAGAAAAACAGAGCAATAGGCAAAAAACACAATTCTCAAGACAGGAAGTAAAGTTGGCCTGAGCACAATACCACGGGAGGTAAACGGACCGTCTGGCGATAAGTGGAAGACTGAACCAGGCTTTTATGTAGCAGAGAACGTAGGTGGCTTAATTGCAGTTGAGTGGCAGCAGCTGACCAAGAAACCACGTCCAGCTTCAGACAACACAAACAGGAGCATACAGACACAAAAGGAGAGTATAATGGGCAAAGGGGAGACTAGGACCATGTTCACATGCATTTCCGGGGCCAGAACGGGCAACATTGAATCCTCTTTAAAACTGCTGGCTAAGGATGGGCATAAGGAAGGCGTAAATACAGTAAGAATGTTATTCACGTAGGCGGTAATGACACCCGATTACGCCACTCGGAGGTCACTAAAGTTAATGTGGAGTCGGTGTGTACATACGCAAAAACAATGTTGGACTCCGTGGTTTTCTCTGGCCCCCTCCCAAACCTGACCAAGGATGAAATCTATAGCCGCATGTCATCATTCCGCCGCTGGCTGTCGAGGTGGTGTCCAGCAAACAATGTGGGCTTTGTAGATCATTGGCAGACTTTCTGGGGAAAAGCTGCTCTGCTTAGGTGTGATGGCATTCATCCCACTTTGGATTGAGCGAATCTCATTTCTACAAATCTGACCCAGTTTCTTAGTGGACCTAATCCATGACAATCCAGAGTTCAGACCAGGAAGCAGAGTTGCAGTCTTACACACTTCTCTGCGCTTCCATTAGAGCAGTTACCCACCCAAAACCCAATAGAGACTGTGTCTGCCCCACGGCCACTTAAATGAATTAAAACAAAAGTAAACAGTTGAGGAGCACCAACGCCAACACCAACGCAACAGTGCAACAAAATAGCAGAATTTAATGTGGACTATATCAGATGTCTATCATCTAAAGCTGTATTCGTAAATTATTTAATATCAGATAATCACATTGATTTATTTTGTCTTACTGAAACCTGGCTGTGTAATGAAGAATATGTCTAAATTAATCAACTCCTCCAAGTCATATTAATACTCACATTCCTCGAGGCACCGCCCGAGGAGGTGGGGTAGCAGCCATTTTTAACTCAAGCCTATTATCAAGCCCTAAACCTAAACTAAATCATAACTCATTTGAAAGCCTGGTTCTTAGTCTTTCACACCCAACCTGTAAAACAATACAGACAGTTATATTTGTTGAGTACCGGGCCCCAGATCCATATTCTGAATTCCTACTGAAATTTTCAGAGTTCTTTTCAAGTTTAGTCCTTAAAACAGATAAAGTAATTATTGTAGGTGACTTTAATATTCATGTGGATGTCGATAATGATAGCCTTAGTACTGCTTTTATCTCATTATTAGATTCAATTGGCTTCTGTCAGAGTGTACAGAAACCCACTCACTGTTTTAACCACACTCTCAACCTTGTTCTGGCATATGGCATTAAAATAGAACATTTAATAGCCTTTTTATAGAACCCTCTTTTATCGGACCATTATCTAATAACTTTTTAATTTCTACTACTGGAGTGTATGCCATCAGGCAACTAGACTACACTAGATGTCTATCTGATAGTGCTTTAGCTAAATTTAAAAAAGATCGATTCCATCTGTATTTAATTCAATATCATGTCTAAATATAACAGAGGACTCCTGTGCTAGAGAGGGTCGTCCGGTAAGCGCAAGGTTGGCGATTCGACCCTTGGCTGCTATGTGTCCTGTGGCGAAGTGTCCCAGAGCAAGACACTGAAGTTCAAGTTTTAAGTTTAGACCTATCTCTAACCTTCCCTTCATCTCTAAGATCCTTGAGAAAGCAGTCACAAATCAGTTGTGTGACTTTCTACATAACAATAGTTTATTTGAGGATTTTCAGTCAGGATTTAGAGTGCATCATAGCACAGAGACAGCACTAGTGAAAAATACAAATGACCATCTAATTGCATCAGACAAAAGACTTTTGACCATTACATACTATTACAGAGACTAGAACATTTGATTGGCATTAAAGGAAACGCACTATGCTGGTTTAAATCCTATTTATCAGATCGATCTCAGTTTGTATATGTAAATAATGAAACGTCGCTGAACACCAACGTTAGTCATGGAGTTTCACAAGGTTCTGTGCTTGGACCAATTTGATTCACCTTATATATGCTTCATTTTGGCAATATTATCAGAAAACACTTCATAAACCTTCATTGTTATGCAGATGATACTCAATTATATCTATCGATCAAGCTAGATGAAACCAACCAGCTCGCTAAACTTCAAGCATGTCTTAAGGACATAAAAACCTGGATGACCTGCAACTGATGTTAAACTCAGACAAAACTGAAGTTATTCTACTAGGCCCAGAACACCTCCGAAATCAATTATCTAATGATATAGTTTCTTTAGATGGCATTGCCCTGGCATCTAGCAGCACCATAAATAATCTCAGAGTTATCTTTGATCAGGATATGTCCTTTAACTCCCAGGTAAAACAAATTTCAAGGACTGCCTTTTTTCACCTACGTAACATTTAAAAAATCAGGCACATCCTTTCTCAAAGCGATGCAGAAAAATGAGTTCATGCATTTGTTACTTCTAGACTAGATTACTGCAATTCCTTATTATCAGGCTGCTCTAATAAGTCTCTTAAATCTCTCCAGTTAATTTAAAATGCTGCAGCACATGTGCTAATAAAAACTAAGAAAAGAGATCATATCACTCCTGTATTAGCTTCTCTGCACTGGCTCCCTGTAAAATCAAAAATAGAATTTTAAATTATTCTCCTCACCTACAAAGCCCTAATTGGTCAGGCACCGTCATATCTTAAAGAGCTTATGGTACCATATTATCCTACTAGAGAGCTGTGCTCCCTAAATGCGAGGTTACTTGTGGTTCCTAGAGTCTTAAAAAGTAGGATGGGAGCCAGAGCCTTCAGTTATCAAGGTCCTCTTCTGTGGAACCAGCATCACGTTTCAGTCCGGGGGGCAGACACACTCACCACATTTAAGAGTAGACTTAACACTTTCTTTAACGCTTATAGTTTAGGGCTGGCTCAGGTTTGCCTTGGACCAGCCCCTAGATACGCTGCTATAGGCCTAGACTGCCGGGGGACTTTGATACACTGAGCTCCTCTCTCCTCTTCTCTATCTCCTTCTGTATGAATTCATGTCCCATTAATGCACATTACTAACTTTGCTTCTTCCTCGGAGTCTTTGTGCTTTCTCGCCTCACAGGTTTCCGTGGATCGTGGCTCTATCTTGACCCTGGTCCTGCCTCCTATCATGGCTGTGCTGACACCCTGCTACTATCATTTGTATTATTAGTCACATTGCTTGCTATTGCCAATACCATTACTGCCTTTGTTATCATTATTATTCTACTATATCCACTGCTGCTGTTATTATTAGTTGTCGTAATTTTTCCATCATTATTCTGCTTACTACTCTCATTATAGGAATAATTTCTGTCATATGCATTTAATGTGTTGTGACTCTGTTATGTACACAGGACATCTATTGCACTTCTGTCCGTTCTGGGAGAGGAAACCCTGCTCTGTTGCTCTCCATAAGGTTTCTTTCTTTATTTTCTCCCCGTTAAAGGTTTTTTTGGGGAGAGTTTTTCCTGTACTGATGTGTACAGATTGTAAAGCTGTACAAAATAAATTGAATTGAATAAGAAGCACAGATGCCTAAACGATGCTTTCCCGAACACAGACATTTGCCTTTGTATGTATCTGACTTTAAACATTGTGAACTGTTCAGGAGAGAGGTTGATTTTATGTTTTGAAACATGTGAAAATGTACTTCACTTCATCGAAAAGTCAAGAGAAAACATCTGTAAATGTAAGTTTCCCCATTTAAATATCTAATTCTGAATAAGACAAGACACATATCAAAACCAAATGTAAACTGTATAAATGAAATACAATATACAGGGCTTTCCACTATAAATAGATGACCAACAAATTGGGTATGAATATCGAAATATAAAAGGATTTAAGCTAAATTAAATATCTACCTAAATATGCAGACTTCCCGAAGACGCTACAATCTACGGATGTTCCCTAAACATCTCATATGGGGGCTACAGCGACTCCACATTGATGCCTATAACAACAACATAAGGCTACTGTTTCAAAATTAAATACACTCATATAAGAACTTAGTACTAGCAAAGCGCGAAATATTTTTTTCATTTATTAACGATTTCGTGAAAATCAGCCTGCAGCCTACACCAGGAGAGAGAGCTACAGTAGTGTGTGTGTGCACTGGGTAGTATTTGGCTGTTTGTGTTCATCATCATGCCCGGTGTTCACTCTGTATATTTGAGGCATGTGTTTGTGCTTTGCAGATAGAGTAGTAGCTGGGCTCAGGGTGGATCTGAGAAATAACAGCCTGGGGAGGTGTCCCAGGGCGACTCCTGGTGTGGTGTGATGTGTGGAGAGGAGAGAAGAACAAAATGAAGTGAGGAGAGTAAAAGAAAGGAGGAGGGAGGAGAGAGCAGAGGAAATGAGAGGAGAACACAATGAGGACGAGAGCAAAGGAATGACGAGGAGAAGAAAATGAGGTGGTAGTGGAGAGGAGAGAAGAAAATGAAAAGAGGAGGAGAGCAAAATGAGGAAGGGGGGGGGGGGCAAGGAATAAAGTGAAGAGAAGAAAATGAGGTGGAGAGGAGAGCAGAACACATTTAGCAACTGAACATATGCCTACTTTATGTTTTGGGGGATAGACTGGTTGGATTATAATTGTATTTATTCAGAGAACAGCCCTTTTTCAATTTTGTGTGTAAAGATTTTGTTGATTTTGAATGTTTTTTGAATGAAATAAACCACTTAAGCACGCACAGTGTGGAATTGTTTTCTTTGTAGTTGCCTGTTCTTGTGATAAATGTAGTAATAACAAATGCTGAAGACCGACATCTACATTAGTGTATGGCTATTGAAATAAATAAAAAACTAAATAAGTAAAAGTTATTTAGTTATTTTATATTTTAGAAATAATTCTGGGAGGGATACCCCTTTTTTTTCCGCTTAAGCACCCTCCCCCGGCACTGCATGAATATGATACACTCATACTCAAGCATAGTCAGGAATTATAATGTCTTATTACAACTTAATTTAAAATGTGTAAATAATTAGCAAATGAACAGAACAATAATTAACTGAAACAAAGTTGCAGAGGGTGTGGTTTCCTTCAATTTGCCAGCACAAACTGAACACAAATAACCTCATTCATATTCTGTTTCACCCCGATATGATTTATTTACAAATATAGACACAATGGCTTTACTACATCTGTTGCCAGCCACTTAATCGGGCAATGATGAGGTCAGCCCTTGATCAGATTCTCTATGCACTCAGATTAAATTTGTAGACATGTGGAATTCCCCGCAACGCTTGAATGCCCAAATCCATTTGGAGCCTGTGAAGAGGAAACATTTCACTTTGAACAGTTAAATCAGGTGGTTATTCTGGAGCAGGGGATATCTGAGAGTTACAAATGTTCCAACACGTCTCTGTGTGTAGATTTGCATGCTTGTCTTTCGAATTAAGCCCAACATAGCTCTAATTAAAATGAATAAACTCTGCCTCTGCAGCATTGTGGCTCAAGATAATCTGTGTTGTGTGTACTGCAGAAGTAAGGTTGACCTTGGATATCTGTTTATTTATTTTTCTGTCAAGGATTGGAGCTCGATCTCCTCCAGTTCAACCTGGGACATACATTGTAAATGAGGCACACAGGAATATAAATGCAGCTCGCAAAGAAACCTTGGTCATGTTTGTGGTCAACCTGATGTCTCACTCAGGACACAAGACGCTTTGTCCGGCTGATAAAAAATGTAGCTTGCACCTCTACTAGGACCAAGACTTGGATAAATGCAGATTTGATAGTTGTGTGCAGAGGGAGTTTTTTAGGACCTAACTTCCGCAGTTCTAGGTAGCCGCTGGTCCCATTCATTTTTGCTTTAATATGAAAAAACATCTTTAATGCATTTTAGACTTGCCGGTAATAAATCACAGAGGACATGTCTGCCTCTCTGTTAGCAATGATACAAAATGTTCACTGTGATAGATTGCTTACCTCCAGCAGAAATTACATTCTGATACTATTTAGGGTTGAATGGAAACCAGTTACTGCCTAGAAAATACAGCGGGATCGAGAAATTCGTGGAAATGGGCTAAATGCATATTTTTGTCATGAGAAGGTACTGTGTCACATTACTTTAGCCAACTCCTCTTTCTATTAAATCAATTTCAACATCTTCTTTAAATTCGGCCCCACAATTACCGACCTCTGTGTTAGGTTCAAGGCTTCCAAACAGAACTACTCATGTATTCATGTTGAAAGCTTTAAAGAGTCTTGTTGAAAGAGGTGGTCAGCATACCTCTTCAGCCATAGTTATTCCCTTTTGGTTCAATAGAAAGGATATATAACCTTTCCATATGTGTTATCAGTAGGTTTATCTCTGCTTTATTTCAGCACTTATCGAGCAAATGTTTATGGTGAGCCCACATGTTTGTATTCAGTATGTTCCATTAGTTTTCGGTCTTCTTCAAGTGTTTTAATGACTGCCGGCTATAAAGCAAATTGTCTTTTTGAAGCAGACATTGTTTCCTCTCTCCCCCTTTTTCATACTTTCTCTGTCTTTGCAATCAGAGCAGGCAACCCCATGCACTTGCTGTGAATTCAACCTAATCTGCACCTGCCTGTGGTAGAAGGGGACAAATAATTGCAGAGAAGCCGACTCTTTGTGTGTCTGACAAGCCTTAAATATTAGTTGCAGAATCTTGTCTACGCCTTTTTTCCTCCTAAATTGAAGCACCGGGCATTGTAAATATGCTCTGAGATTCTCTCCTGAACACTATGAAAAGTCGACACAAAATCATGGAGGAATGGCTATTTCAATGTAGGGAGGTACTGGCAGCTGGAGACTATGGGACATTGTCTGAAATAAGGGGCAGGATCACAAACCATGTTTTGTTGTTTTGCATTTTCACACTTTGGTTTCTTGTGTAAAACCAAAAGTCAATGTTGACTTATTTGAAGTTATGTAATTTTATTTTGTCGCCTGCGTAACATAGCCAACTACACTGCGTTACATAACTTTCCTACACCAAACCAAGATGTGTCCTGTGAAAAATGGAATTTTATTTTGAGAGCGGAAATTGCAGGAGTGCAAAAGTGATGCTAGAGGGGTACCTAGCAGAGGGCCACTGATCAAGCTGACGAAGTAAGACACACTTCTTAAGTCTGTGACTCAAAGTAGCTGGCTGGCTATTAATTCATGTAAAAACAAATTTGGGAAGAAAAGGAGAGCTGTGAGAGGATGAAAGAGAAGAACGCTGTGAGCGAGAAGAGTTGCAGCAACCATTCAATGCTTTCAGACAACCCAGTCGCCAGAAAAAAGCTGGCATTGTAAGATTCTGAAGGCCACGCAGTATATTGAACGTCGACATTTCTGAACCAAAGAATAAATGAATTCGTCTCATATCAGCCTTATATAATGCTTGCAGAAACATACAATAATGTGAAACGATCGATTAGGTTTTGACAACAAAACTACAATCTAACTACGTACCTTAGCAGACTTTCTTACGTTATGTTACTGAACAAGCGTAAAAACATTACCTCAAAGTTTACTTTTGGTTTCACAAAGGACACAAACAGTGGTCTCCTGGGTGAAAGTTCTGTGTTTGTTTGACCCATCACCCCCCTGCCCCTCCCACTCACTCTTAGTGGACGTTATTACTTGTTACATATACTACTACTTGACTTATTACACCACGTAACATTCAGTAACGGTCACTTGATATACTCCCGCACTGCGCATCGCTCATTTTACTTCATCACTTGCTCTCAAATGCAAAATGTTTTCCTGGCGACTAGGCTGTTGCAGAACAGCTGCTCATGCGTGATTGAGGATAAGTCTAAGATGGCATTCAGCACAACATATAAAGACAAATATGAGCTTTTCTGATATAGGTCGCAATCTACTCGTTTCAAACGTTCAAGGATTCGGGGATATACAACTCGTGAGATACAAAGAGATGTTGGAGATTTTTTATAATCGATTGAAAAAAACCTTTCGGCCATATAATTGTGTGACTACGCTTGCATCTGGCCATTTGTGTGGATTTATATTGGCTTTTCAATTGTGATGCAGGACTGACAACCATGAAAACGGCCATGATGCTCTGAGATGGAGCACAGGTGGACAACTGCTGCACCCGACTGTCAGTCTGCTTCTACCATTGTGACGAGACTAATAGATCAAAAAAGAAACAGAACAGGGAAGACCAAAATGTCACATAACTGTCTGACAAGACAAGCTAAAGAACACAGTGACCATGACAATGTTTAAAGATGACTGTAATATAGCAAAGAGGGAACAGAGAGGACCGTACAATAAGTAGGACAGGAGAAGGATGCAGAGTACCACAGTCTGTTACAGCATATGCATACAGCCCTGAAATAATGGCTTCAAAAAAAGCAACATTACTCCCTTGCCTCCATTCCATCTTTGTTCTCTTTGTGTCTCAATCTTTCTCACAGCTCATGTGTACGGGAAGTTGAAGTCTGTGGTGGGTGTCAGCCTCGCTCATGCGTTCTATTCTCATTGTGGATGAAAAATAGTTGAGAGAAACCCAACACTAAAACAAAACAAAAAAATTACAGTGTAACATAATGGCCCATTACGGTCTCCCTTTGCATTCAGTTTAGTGGCAGCGCTGGCTGTGAAGCCTCGTCTCGAATTCAATCCATTAGGCTCTGAAACGGCATTGCTTGCTATTAACAACTATATAATGACAAAATTAATAAAACAATAGTGTTTTAGCACCATTGCAGATTTAAAAAAAAGAGAGTCGTTAGCTCATTGGCACTGGGGAGATTTGAACTTTATTATGCACACTGATATGACAACGCTGACAATACAGGATTAGAGCTGATATGTTATCCATATAAACACAGGCCAGTGAGAAGGAAATGGTAACCCTGTGAGTGTAAACCAGTCCTCACTAGTTTACACTCACAGGGTTACCATTTCCTTCTCAGGAGGGTGTAAACCACTAGCTCAGCTAGTCCATGTCGATGTGTCCTTGGGCAAGACGCTTCACCCAAAATTGCTCCCGTAGCTGTTGTGTATGAATAGCTATGAATGTTAGTTAGAGTCCTGATGTGCAGGTGGCACCTTGCATGGTAGCCCCTGCCACTAATGAATGGGTGTGAATGGGTGAATGATGACATGTAGTGTTAAAGTGCTTTTAATGGTCGGAAGACGAAAAGTACACTCCATTTGACAATATGTATGTGGCATTTCTTCAATCAATGGCCATAAACGCTTAGTTCTCCCCGAGCTAATTGCTGTGTATTTTCCCAGTGCTATTGAAACTGTGTTTCTGTCTGCAGAGCAGAGGATGGTTAACCAGGCGAGCCTTGAAATGGGTCAGTCTGTCTTCACCTGTTCACAACCCTGAAAACAACGAGGCGCCGCGCTCCAGAGTCCTTGAGATAATTGCGATACAATGAAGTTATACGTAAGATGACAGAAATGATGATGAATGAGTGGCTGCGCTAATAGAAAAGACTTCTCTGAGGGATATATAAATGATTGACAGTGAGAAATAAAAGCTGGGACAATCAATGGCTATTGATTGATTTCACACCAGCAGAGTTCAGAGAGAGAGAGAGCAGTTAGCATGAGGGACAAAAGGGAGCGGAAGATTATTGTACTTAGAAGTAATAAATGGGGTGATAACCCTGTGATTCATTATTATTCTAGTACATAATAATGGACAGGAGAAGACATTTGAAACAAAAAGTGGTGCCTTGGTTGGGAATGTGATCAGCCACCTACTGTAAGCGCGGGCACGTATTTGACCACTGCCATACACACTGATAATCAGGGCTGGATGGATGGATAGATGGTAATCTTTGGTATAAGAGAGGTTCACATCTTGTTTACACACATGCTGTTGAAGTAAGGAGATGGTGCTAGTCTTTTTATATATATATATATATATATATATATATATATATATATGTTTTCATTCTTTGTTTTGGATTCAGGATATTAATCAGATGATCAGTATAGCACACTGCCTGCTGAGTTTCTGTTTCTCACCGCATTCATCAGATCCCTTACTGCATGGTCTGGATGAAAAGAAGGAGGGAGGCAATTATGATGGCGTACGCTGCATCACACCCAGTGAATCCAGTTGGAATCATATTCATCAGAGAGATGAATGTATGCACATCACCATTTATAGTATCCATGTCACAGCATGAAGTCAGTGTGTTGTTTGGTTGGATACAGGATACTGGCTTGTGCTGAGAATCTAATCCACAAGAACTCACATTATAGCGCTCTCCTACAGTGAAACCCGCTCCCTCTTTCATTCCCACTTCCCACACATTCACACATTTTCCACCCGCGTTTCCTGCCTTTGTTTTATCGTCGTATCTCCAGTCAATACCTCTGTGTTTAAATCGCAATCGAGGTGTGTTTTTGTATGTGTAGGGTCCACGTAGCTGCTGTGAGGTTGCAATTAACTTACTTAAAACTGGCAATTCTGAAAAATCAGCGCTGCAACCACCTCCTAAATTGCACAATTAACTTGATAATGGCATGCTGCGACTGAATAGTTCGAGGCCAAACAGCCCGAGCAAAGGGAACGATAAGAAGCATATCCTTATCTTAAAGACTTTGCCTGACTGGATAAACACAAAGCACCCACAAGCAGAGTTCAATAATTAGATCAATTAAGCCAGCCGGTAATCAGATGCAGAAAGAGCCAGCTCACAAAAGCATTCTTTCAGGATGTGAAATGAAGGGGCCAAGTGAACCTGTGCTGATTGGAGGGCAGCCTAATATGGACTCACACACACACACACACACACACACACACACACACACTTTCTGGATGCAGTAAGTGCTTCGTAGGAGACTGGCACAATATTGTTTGACTGGTGACAAAAATCACAACTAAAGGCCTCGACGAGACATAAGACTCCTCCGCACTGATGATCACACTCGGAGAGAGTCAATCAACCTTTTCATTTACACACATTTCCTGCTTTTATTAGGCAGCAAAGGCAATCTCTATAATCATGCAACCTTCATCTCCTCCCTTGCCTCTATCACTATCCGTATTGACTTCAATGACTCCATCTCTCTGTTTCCTCACTTTCTCTCTCTAGCCACATTATATGGACATGTGGTCTGATTTGTAGAGGGTGACACACCCGTACACAGACATAAGTGAACACAGGCCTCATTAAAAGCATTTAAGAAACACCTTGACAATAATCTGTCTCCAAAGAAGAGGGCTGAAGAAAAGATCATTACAGCCCAAGATGCTAACCTTACCAATCCTCTGTTTTTTTTATCACCCTTAACCCTTTTCTTTTGGAGACAAGACTCTCAATACCACAAAGTATTGAGAGTGTCTTATATAATATGTCCTGTTTGGTACAGCTGGATGTTATTCCTTGGCATCTTCCACTTACAGGCATTCTGTTGCCTTTTGATCTCCCTCAAGATGGAAAGAATAAGCCGAGCTGAACTATTTCCAGCTGAACAGTTGCCCCCAGGCCACTGCAACCAGAAATATGCACCGACAGTATGAGACAGTGCTATACATGCTGCAACAACATTGCATAGACACAGAGAGCTGGCACTGGCTAAACTCCCTTCACAATACCACTGTAGATCTTAGTGAAAAAAGGCTCAGCCTATTCATTAATTCTTCATTGGAGAGAAAAAAAGATCAGTGGAGCTGATCCTTTGAGTGCAATCTGAAATGCTGTTGATATTTCACTTTAGGCTAATAATGTGTGCTTTCCCCTGTTGTCTATAAAACCAAAGCTGGTCACAGAGCTCAGTTCACCCAACAGCTTATTTGTAAATTTGTTCCGAGTGCATCCACTGGAACAACGCATTCTCACCCCCAACTTGTCAAATACTCCTTAATGGCTCCAAACTTAGTTAGTTTTTAGGTTTAGGCAACAAAGGTATTTTTTTAGACTTAGGAAAAGATTGTAGTTGGTGTTAAAATAAGTATTTGTTACGTAAAAAAAGCACGCTACGTCAGTTGCTCTGACCTCCGACATTTGGAAGGCAACACTTTGAAGGCCAAATTAAAGTGTGTCTGTGTTCCAGCCGTGGCATCAACCAAGATTATTCTGTCTTCAGAGCTCAGGTCAGAGCCTCGTGTAGGAAGAGGCGAGAAGGCCACATCCCATTCATCATCTTCGAATCGATATATCTCATTCAAACAAGCCTGACACTGAGTAATACAACACTGCATGTGAACTTTATTTTGAATTCACTGTCTTTTGTGGTCATGTTTTGCAATGCAGAGGTAGAACATAATCACTGCCTGGGCAGAGTTCATGCACGCATACATTCACAATCGCAGGCTTTCTTTGGTTCAGTTTACACACAGCCTTTGTCGTTTTAAGTGCAGATGAGAGTCCAAGCCAGTGTCCAATTTTGTTTGTTTGTTTGCAAGTAACAGCAAGGGTGATATTACAAAGGGAATGGGTGTATATACAGATTCCTTCATCGGTTTCAGCGTGGGGTTAATGAGGGTTTAGAGGAAAATATATCAACTGGAGGTCAGTGGGTGTCAAGAAAAAGAGCTGCAGACATTAACGTTCCCACTGACAGATTGAAACAAAATAAACTCTATTTGCACATGCACATACAGTACATCCACACAAATGGTTCGTGCGTGGTAGACAAGGAGATGCAAACACTTGCTTTGCAGCCGAGCTGATCCACATTCGCAGCAGGGGGCAAGTTGCATTTCACACACTGGTACACTGGAGTCCAAGCCAGTGTCCATTTGCATGTGTGTTGTTGTTGTTGTTGTTGTTGTTGTTTTATGTGTGTCTGTGAATGTGCAGCAAAGTGTGCGAGACAGGAAAGACAACTCCACAGCGGACTGTTGCCAGGAACTTTTAAGCCAATATTCAATTACATTATCATTAGAAAGTCTGCATGATCCATCCTGTCAGCCATTCTTCCACCCTCTATCAATTTGATTAAAGACATACTGTATCGCTGCAATCTATGCTTCATTTCAGAAATAGACCTTTCACATAATAAGCCAATTTCTATAATTTGACATGAAAATGGCATCAAAATAGACACTCATGTGCAATTGAGTGTGTCTTGCTTTCATCCCTTTAACAACAATTCGACCACTCAAAACCACGTTAACAGCCGAAATTAGCAGTGAAATAAATCCCTCTTGAAATAATTCTAAATGAAGAAAGACATAATTGTTTTCATGGAAAAATGCATAACGTATGTTGCTTGAAAAACAAATATTTACATATTATTATCACATACTACATGACGGCTCTCAACAAGACTCAACCTTGTCTCAGAAAGAAATTGTAATTTTCAAAACTTCTTTAAACTCTAAACTATTTTAGGTGCAAGGATTATGAGTTTATATCCAAGCTAAATACCGGACTGCTTAATCCACTGTAACAAGCTCTGGACCATGCTCATTAGTTTCCTAAGAACCGCCTGTGCTTGAAGTACTATGAGAAAAAGTTTCACTTGTTAAAAAGTCCAATTAGAGAGAAGATTTCACATATAGCTCGAGTGTGAAGTATGAGACGGGACATGCTGCAACAAAAGAGAGCAAAAACATAATATCACAACATTTCAGATATACATTTGAAACTCCTTACAGGCAATTAATTGTAATAAACTTAAAAGCGGCTATGATCGACATTCTCTATAAACAGATATCTGCATATGAATGTAGAATCTGTAGGCAATGGAACAGATCAAAACTTTCTTGCTATTAACTGTGGCGTTATTCTTCCCGCCAACACAAAGAGTGCCACAGTGAAAGCAAGATCATTTCTCGTGTCACAATGAAGTAGAAGGTGTGGCATCAGTGCATCAAGATGGAGACAATGTGTGTAATCTTCGTTTGATTTCTACCTATTTGGCTGCTGATACAAATTCTAAAAAAAAGCTCCTGCTCCTTGATTCAACAGCATTGTGCTATTAAGCTCAGTTGTAGCTGGATTCAAAACATTTAACCACCGGAGGTCAAGACTTTCAGCTCGTGTCATGTTAGTCTTGTTATGGTTAATAAAAATCATATTTACAAAGTGACTTATTGGGCCATGTCTTAAATGCAGCTTTTTGTCTTCATAAACATTATACAACTGCTGCGATTTATCCCGGGCATAAAGCTGAAACACAGCAAAACAATGGCTGCCCCAAGGCCAAGGTGCTATAACTGTCGCCTTGAATTAGATTCCCCCCTCTGCCACCACATCCTCCTTTAGGGCGTCCGTTGTCGGGGGCAGATTTTCATGGTATTCATTTCACTTGTCTTTTCCAGTTTTTCACAATGCAGAGAAACATGGTGTACTTCAGACATACATATGAGCACATGTATTAACTAACACACAGACAGTCAATCACAAGCAAATACACACACAAACAAGTACATACTGCGTACTCCTGTGACAAGCATTCATGACAGTATATGATCAGAGTCAGCTGATTGGTTCTATGCACGCTGCTCACACTAGACCCGCCAAAGTATTGATCATTCAGCTCAGTTTGCGACTCACTGACAATGTTTGTTTTCATCTCTGTCAGGGCCTATTAAAAATGAAAAAAAAAAGCTGAAGCTTCTCTGTGGTTTCTTCCTTTTAGAAGGCAGGGGAATATTGAAAGCAGCTCAGCACTCTGCCTGCTTTGAAATCCAGGAGGCAGGATGATTGGATAAGTATTCGCTGCACATCGCCGTCCCTGAATGGCCTCGTCTACCTTCGCTCTCAGCACTCCGCACTCACTCACTGATATCCATGCACATTCGCCGCGTCTCTAATGGATGCAATGGAGTCACTGAAGAGAGAGAGAGAGAAAGACAGAGGGGTTTGGCAGCTCATGTGGCTGAGGGTACATGTGTTGAACTCGGGCCTAAATGAAAACGTCAAATACTGACATATGTTGCATCCCGCCGTCAGAAAAGTGACACACGATGGCACAAGAATTCCTGGGACAAATCCCGGCCCCCATTTTCCTCAATCGCCTCTGTTCTCTTGCCTTCTCTCGTACCCATTGCGCCACCTTTCACATTGTCCAAATGGGCACCAATTTAACCGCTGCACAATGCACCGGGGGAATTAAATCCTGGAACCCACTGTGTTCGGTAATCACCACAATAAATTCACAGAATCCAATTCCAATTAAATCTACAGTATGCCTCCCATCAGCGTGTGAACGGCTGTGGAGGAACAGACGGGCTTCAGCTTCAGGTACGCAGAATTGGTGGAAGGCTTTTCACAGCTGACAAACAAAAGGCAGGAGAATTATGGGAGGCAGGGAAAGAGAAAAGCACAGCAAATAAAGCATAAGTGCGTGTATGCGCGTGTGTTTGCAGGGGTGTGTGACTATGTGAGGGAGAGAAGATCCAGGGGACCATATGGACTGCGTCTTCCGTGCAGCCCAGCAGGAGGTGTCCACGGAGCTGTCTAGCAGTGCGTTAATCTGGCAGGTTTTAATGGCAAAGGCAGGCGACAGCCAGCAGCTCCTTACTCCCACAGCAATTCCACAAGTGCAGGGCTCGCCAGCAGCCAAATGGGTCGTGGCTATAAGCTAGAGGAACCGTATTGTGGGTGTCGATGCATTTCTATACTTATAAGCACCTCAAATCCATCTGCGAAATAAAAAGGCGAGGAGAATCATCCGCACTCAGGTCACTTTGCAAATCGCTGCAAAAGCCTCTCTTTTCCATGGCTCTACCTCGGGCCAGGGTTTGTTGTTATTCTCACGGTTGGAATTTATGGTTAGAATAATCAATAGGTCAGCTGTGACTGCTCCTCAGTACCAAATGATAATAAAACAAACTGGAGCCAGATAGCACTGTGTACTCAGTGCCCTTGCATCTTTGCTGAGTAGCTACCAGATTATAGAACAGCATAAATGTAATAAAGTCAGCCACAAACTATTTGATGCCACTGATTCAAATAATTATATACTCCAAATAAGGGCATGTTAATAACCAGTCTGAAAAAAGATTTATCTTGTTTCTTGCTTTAATAACATCCTTGCTCAAAACAAGTGTTACTGAGTAAGCCTTTGCAATTTGAATGCCTATTATGCAAGGTCATTCATTATACTATAATAGAGAACAAGCCCGAGCACCTTCATTCTCCTCTTCTTTATTTTAATTTAAATACCAATTTCAGTGTCATCTTTTTGTGTTAAACCATGGATTCTCTGGACCCTATTAATTCGTGTCCCTCCGTAGTTTAGAATTAGGATTTATGGCGAAGTTTAAAATGAGGCATATGGGTAGGATTAGGGTTTATGGAAAGAATGAAGGTCCTAACATACAGCAATACAAAAATGTGTATGTATGTGTCTCCTCTGTTTGCACATCTACATTGCCAGCTGAGTGTTGTGCCTGCGTGTACTTTGTAAGTGTTTTCGAGAGAGCGAGAGAGCGAGAAAATCCACTTTAATGAATAGGCAACACAGAGAGGCACTCACAATATCAACATGATGGAGTTTGCACACACACACACACAATAACCAGTACAATGCACCAGACTTTAAGTGCTCCCAGTATTTCTGAACAGTTCCCTTACAAACTAACCTGCTGAAGTATACAACAAATGACATTAGGAATGTACAAGAATGGTACAAAGCAAAATCATTTTTCAATTAGCAATCTTAACACCCCTCTTGGGTGTGGGGCCACCGCAGAGCAGAGACAATGGACACACAATGCATTTCCATTCACAGCAGTGTGTCTCCACAGAGCATACCTTCTGTAAACATCAGGCTGGCTCTGTGGATGTAAAACATTCTCTAATTACTGCTTTTCCCTCATTGCCCTGTGTTCAATGAGTGGCCATTGTGCTAAACACAATGATGGAAATAATACATTTTTTGTGGTGCTGTTACTGTCCAATTACTTACATTCATTTGTGCATCAATCCAGACTTAATTAAGAGCTTTTATTTCCTCCAAAAAATAAGATTTCAAATCACATTTCCATATTCTTTCATATATATTCATAATTTTTCTTACTTTGTACATTGTATCAGTACATCTCAGTACAAAACATTTCAGAACATTTCCAAACAGGCATTATTTGGATAAACTGTCCATATTGGTATCTTTCTTGCCTGAAAATATATTCTAACTTAATAAAGTGACAGCTCAAACATTTTGCACAGTAGACTTGAAGCCTAAATAAACATTTCAAGCTGCAGTTACGCCCGTGAGACGGAGCCGAGACATTCGCCTGCGTAGTGTATCTGTTTTATGACATCACATTACATTACAGTCATTTAGCAGACGCTTTTATCCAAAGCGACTTACATTTCAGATTCTATCACATTTCTACACCGTAGGCACAGCTACGGGAGCAATTGTTGGGGTTAAGTGTCTTGCTCAAGGACACATAGACATGCGACTAGTGGAGCCGGAGCCGGGGATCAAACCGCCGATCCTCTGATTGAAGGGCGGCCCTGCTATCCACTTAGCCACATTCGCACATATGAGATTGTGACATCCCTCCCACTGTCTTGGAGGCTGTCCTGGCCAACCTCAGTAGGAAGTTGGCTGACAAGGAAGGGTCGTCGGCTTGATTAGGCTCACCTGGGCCTTCCAGACTATAAAAGCTGGTGCTACAGCAGACATTCACCCTGCATCATTGTCGGTTGTTCTTTCCACACCACCACAGCACACTTGACACAAATCTATACATGGCTTTCATTATTGACTTTGCTGATCTGCACACTACATTATTCGTTTGAGTTAACCTTAGTTTAATCAATTGTGTTTGGTTTTAAATATCACCTTGTGTGGACCTTTTTGTCACATTGCCTGAGCCAGTTTGAAATGTGCGAGTGAAAAACACGTCTGATACACTTGCAGTGACAGTAAGCCAATTGTGGGTTGTCTTCATTCAGTCAAACATTACGGCAGTGTTTGTTGGCGTAATGTATTCCATACTAAATTTTACACCTTATTTTATCCTTTATAATAATTATGTTACCACGGCATTCTCTTAGGAATGTTTTAGCCATGCTAGCAGCAAGGTTCTAGGAATGGCAAACGATGATCTGTTGGTCCGTTGGTCAGTTCACCACTTTGGTTACATTACCAGTTACATTTTTTATTTTTAGTGACATGTCTTGACAACATTTGGATGGATTGTCATCAAATTTGGTATATATATCGAGTGTACTCGTGGAGTGACTCTTAATGACTTTGGTACCCTGGTCTTTCCTGTAGCACCACTAGCAGGTCAAAGTTTCCACTTATCCTGTAAAATATCTCAGCATGCTGAATAGATTGGCAGACATGTTCAAGGAGGCTGCACATGCACAGGTTACTGATTTATTCTGCAAATATGTGGATGAAGATGTGATCACAAAAATGACACCACCCAAGCAGAGGCCTTGGCTGGATGCCCGAAAGTCTGTTCCCTTCTCAACACCTGGGATTAGGGCTGCACAATTAATCGAATTTTAATCGCGATCACGATTATGGCTGCCACGATTAAACGAGCGTGATCGTCGGCGATATTAACATTTAAAATGCGTGCTCTGCTACATATCAAATCAAGCGCTTCCTCAACTAAGAGTCAGCCAACCACCAGGGGGAGAACGAGATGGGAGGTGTCATGCACGCACCCTGCAGCGGCACACCAGGTGTGTGTCTGTGTGACTCTCACAGAGGGGGCGTGTCTACAGCACCGGACTATGAATCACTCCGCCGTGGTGAAAGCGGTCACAGTCTTTTCCTTGTCGTATGTCTTTCTTTTTAAATAACGCCTACATACCGTAACGGTTTTGTCCACCACCCTTATCCGTCATTATACTTTACAGGGAAGACAAAATGATCCCAAACTTGTGACTTAAATGACCCGGGGGCTTCTGAAGTTCCTCCGCTCGCCGTGACTTTCGCCGTTAAATGCTTCTAACCTGCTCCGTTCACGTGAACACATGCTTTATATCTGTTCACTGACACTCTGCATTGATATTCGGGGACTTGTTACTTGTAAAGGAACAGCAGCAGTAAAACTGTATTACACACTATGAGGATTACACTGTAAAAAAAAAAAAGAAGAAAAAATACTCAATTGATCCGCGGATCGACCCGTGATCCGTTACACCACTAATCGTGATCAATAATCGCGATCTCAATATTGATCAAAATAATCGCGATTATGATTTTGGCCATAATCGTGCAGCCCTACCTGGGATGCCACATTGAAATCTGTTGATCATCAAGAGAACTAGACGCATCATTAGGAATCAAAACAAAGGAAATCTTCACCAAAGAAGATACAAGTGGCAAATCCTTAGTAACGGCAAGAGTTATGTATTTCATCTCATGCATCCAGAATAAGTTCTACCCTTGGGTTGAATCATCAATCAACATGACAACTTTGACAGCCTAACCTTTGAACCTTTGCAATATGTCCAGACAAATGTGTGCACTCCCTGACCACATAGGGGTCTGCTGTGGGAAGTTTTAAAGATGTCAGTGAGGAGGTCATGAAAATCCACGATGACCATATTTGATATCCCTACATGCTCCTATTAGATCCGTGGAAGACACATGGAGGCAGCAAGTAGCTCATTGCAGAAGCTAGTATCTTCGTAACGTATAATCAAAGACATAGATGCAAAGAAGGGTATAAGGAAGTGTCCTATACTGTGCACTCATTTTACTTTTGTTTGAAAGAACCGGACACACCATACTGGGACCTTCAGGATTTAAGAACAGAACATCTCACATGATGTCGGACAAATTTAGAACTATGGTGTGTCTGTGGGTCTGCTCAGGTTCTGTTCGTCCACTGTAAAAGATGCATATTTGGCACTGAGGTAGTTTTCAGGTAAATACAGTCAATTCTGTGCCTGTGTCATTTGCAGAGACCCCATTGATCCTGCCTGATCTATTTTTCATCTTCAACATTCCACATTCTGTAACAAATATGACCTAAAAGACAGTTGGTGGCCCTTCAATCCACAGTTGTTGAAGGGTCATGTAGATAGTGAGCTCTGCAAGGGGTGAGGATCTGGTACAGAATTTCAGACAAACATCTTGATGATTCATCGTGTTTGACGGAGGGTTTACCTGTCCCATGGACGTCATTTTTACTTGACCTACATGCTGCTGCAGTGGGTGGTTATTTTTCAAGTAAACTGAAGATGTATGCCAATTGAATGTACTGTTGTTTCTGTGAGAATACTGACAACAACCTGCACAACCACATCAACTTTTCTGTCACCATTTTTCTTGTTCTTGCACAGGGAGACGACGTCCCCATTTTTAGTCCCGCCTAGACTGCACTGATTGGTTCTGCTGTTTTTACCAGACAGCGGAAAAAAGGTAAGCCAGAGTTCTGGAAGGAGGCAAAATCAAGCTTGGATGGATATACAACTTCACAATGTTTTCTATCGGATTACAGTGTCAAGATATTTCCATAAACAGCCACTGCCACATTGGCAAAAAACTCTTAACATTTGCCCAGACAGACAGCACATGCCAACAAATAATGGGCAGTAATGCAGTTTTAATAGCAGAAAGTAGAAACTTTGACAAAAAAAACAAAAAGCAAGTTGCAAGTTGATTTTCAAGCTGCAGAGCTCATTCAATAATATAAAACACATTTGTATAATTTGAAAAGTGGTTATTGGTGATTAGTTTATTTTGCTGAAAGACATTTTGTCTTCATATTGTCTAATATTGTCTTGTAATTACTGACATGTTGCATCATAAATATATTTTAACCTCCTAGCCGGCTATGAGATATATAAATGTATTTCTTCATGGCGAGTGGGGGGATTTAGTTGTGTCCATTTATGGACTCAACAGAGTGTTGATTTTGATATTTGAAAGTTTTTTTTTAAACTTTTGCCACAATTAGTGACATTTTGAAAACTTATTGAAAGTACTACTTATCTGTGTGATCAGTAATTATTCACGGACTGACAGAGTTACAAGCACAGAAAGCATTTGAATACATTTATGACTTCCTGCCGGAATTAGATGTCACCACAAATAACAAATTAATATTTAATGGAATGACATAACCATTAGAGAAATATTGTATTTTCGTTACCCTTTTATCCGCTGAAACATTTAGCTTGATTAAGTATCTCTGTCCTTGATTTAAAAAATGTGATCTTCATGGATGATAAAAGGTTTACGCTACAAACTTACTTTTTATTCGCTAACACTGTAATATAAGAGGTGGTCTTGAGGCCTTGTTGTTCAGGAAAACCTTGTGTCGGCAGTTGGATTTGAAAAATGAAGCACTTACTGTTTACTTACTGTAAAAAATGGAGCATCAAACTTTCCTGGAAAAGGGTTTAACTGTAATGGGCTCAGTGATTCAAGGGAGGAGACAAAGAAAACACTGGAAAGCACACAAAAGACAAATGCATAGTAGGAGAGATATGCAGGAAAAATATGTGGAGAGCAAGTTGCAAGAGTCTACACTGGAGATGTGATGGCATTTCTAGAAATAATAGACATACAGTACTGAGTCTAAGTCTCTGGAACTTTGCTGGAGGGATGATGCTGCGCAAAATCCCCCATAGCTGTTTGGGGCAACATTATGCCCTCTAAATGGAGGCACTATCAAAAAATACAGGATTCTCACCCAGGAGACCGCAGTTTGTGTCCTGTGTGAAACAAAAAGTAAATGTTTATATATGTTGTTTTGGGTAACATTAAGTGAAATGTTTTTATGATTCAGAAACGTCGACATTCAACATACTCCGTTGTTTTGCAGAAACCTACAATGCCTACGTTTTTTCTTGCGAATGGGTTGATCAATTTGCAATGTCTGTGTGTTTTGTTTTGAATAAAAATGAACACTTTCATACAGATTTCAAAAGATGACTATGCTTTTTAGCTAGTAGTATAAGCATGTGCTACTAGGCAAGCATATAAATATCCATTTTCACAATACCTGATGCAAACACAAGGTTGGGTATCGGCGAGCTTCAAAAACAGCTAAGGACCTTGCTCCTCTCATCCCTTTTTAATTGTAGCAGACAGCTTGATAAAGCTTAAATTAAAGAGAATATACACTTTCACACAGATTCAAACTTTATAGAGGTTTTCCTGGACAACATATATTCTTTAGAATATTGTGGCGATCTAGTCAGTAAACACACAAGTGACACGACTATTTTATATATATGTTTACTCATAAGCCAGCTAGCATCTTCATGCCCAGAATGCAACACTTTCTTAAAGCAACAGGCCATTGAGACTCACCCTGACATCTGAGAAGTGACAGATAAGAATACACATTTCATTGGTATGCTGTTATAATAAAATCTGTATATATACTGGGAATATATTGTATATGTATGCGCCAATGGCCAGATGTTGTTCCCTTTAACAGTGAATTCCCATTAGTCAACAACTACAGCGACTTTCAGTCAATAAAAATGCATTTTTTATCACTTTTAGTAAAGTCATTCAACTATTTGCACTCATTTATCAGAGGCCTTATATTATAGTGTAGTCTAGTGCAGAATAGAGTACAGAATTGTAGTGTAGTTTGAGAGTTCAAGACCAGCCATTATGTATCCTCTGTCATGTCAAGTCAATCATGTTCATGAAACCCATTAACAGCAATCACAAATTTGCCTTTTGGGTTTGGGGCTTTAGAATCTGTACACATACAGGTAAACCCCCCCCCGACACACAGTAAATACCATGTGTGCTGAATAGACCAACACAGTAGAATTAAAGTATAAACAATTAAGATGGCAGATTTATAGATTATAAACATATATATTTGGAATATGGATCCGGGAGGATGCTGAGCCACACAACCTCCACTTCACTGTAGAGCCCTGGAGGACAAACCCAGAAGAGGCAACACTCAAGCACACCATTCACACAAAACGGAGAAAGACACAAACAAACAAAGGTGAAAGAAACAGACAAGAAGCGAGGCTGAATCTCCTGGAGGACGGAGATCCAGATACAAACATCTGGAATGAGACACCGAAGGCAATCAGAGACAGAGAGAGAGAGAGAGAGGTTACAGGTTTGCCGATGGTCCAGCACAGAGAAGCCTCCAGTTTTCTTGACACTCTGCCCTTTAAAATCTCTATACTGATCAGTCTATTTATCTGTGGATAAAAATGTCATGGGATCCAAAGCAGCTTTTATGCTCAACAACCTTGAAATGGTTGCCAAACTCAACGTGGAAAAATTGAGGATTCTGCCACTCTCCCTAATAGATCGGGACAATTCGATAAAGATGGCTGTAAATTCATGCATCTCTTTCAAAATCTATCATCTTTCTTACAGCCTCTTTTTTTAAAGAATATATACTCCATAATAATGCCCATCATTTGGGCATGTAAGGCCCAGCGCATTTCTATATTTCAGCTACAAAAACCAAGAGAGGAGTGACTGGTCTGGGTCGTCATTATTATTGTGCTTGCAACATAAGAAATATGATTTTTTGGCAACTGGGCTCCTCGCTCAGAGTAGACGCAGGTGCCGAATCCACGAAGTGGCTTGTGATTGTGGCCCAAAATTGACAAATTCATCCTTGTCAGTTATTATATTTTTTTAAACCAGAGATCGGAGAAGGGCCTCTCAACAATTTAAGATTGTCATGCTGACAATCCTTATGCTTCTTTTAGCCAGTTAAAAAAGGAATTTAGTCTCCCTCATAGTCGCTTTTACGCTCTCTACAGGAAAGAACTTTTATAAGACATGGTCGGTCACTATCTTTAAGCAGAATATCCCTTATTACAGGGATGCATGGGGCAAGGCTCTGAAATACCTCTTGAGCTTTTGGAAAAAGGACTAAGTCGAATTAAGGAAGGACTTCAACTCCTAGATTTAAAACTATGTAGGCCTACTATGTCAAGCAGAACAAAATCTACCCTACAGTTTCCCCTAAATGTGACACATTTCAGTTGGAGGATGGGACTTAATCTTAACACATTTTGTGCCACACCAACCTAATGAAGGGGCACATATACAATTTTGTAAGTCATCAGAAGCCCCTTAATGTCCGATCTGACATGGATTGGGAGCAAATGAGGGGGAAATTGGTGTGTTATGGTTGACTTTACTAGATTTTGTTCATATTCTAGCTGCATCATTCTGAGCCATTTGAAAACTTCAACTAAATGATATTGGAACCGTCTGGAAACCTCAAGTCAAAATGCATCCGTCTTATCGCCGACTGAATGGATTTCGTCTTTCAAGAACGCACCAAGACATCTACATATTTACATATACATCACTCTGCTTTAATATATTAATGTCTTGTACTACTGTCGACTAAAATCTATTTTTAATCTCATGTACTTGCTTGTCATATGATCAAGAATCCAAGATAATACTTTTTCACCACTACTTGTTTTGTTCAATCTGAATTATTTAATTAAATAAAACTTTCACAAGACTAAATAAATGAATGTTCATCTATGTGGGTGGTGTTTTCTCTAGTAGTTTGATGAAAACACAATTATCATCCGTCATTTGGTGCATGTAGCCTACGCTTTGTAGCCTATGGGCTCGTCAGCCTGACAACATTAAGATTCATATAACACTTGTGGTGCAGAATATGAATCGAGCATTAATAAAAATTGACCTATCAGGCAAGTTCTTTGCTGTAAGCACAGACTAATTATTTTTAAGAAGCTACACAGGCTCTGCAACAAACACATAATTGCTTCATTTTTTTCATCAAGACGGCTGTAGGCTAATAATGCATTTGTCTCACAGCATAGAACCACAAGTTTAATTTGTTGGGGGAATAACTATATACTATGGGGCCAGTCTAATTTAAAAATAAGCTGTAATGTGAAAAAGCGGTCTACACCGGTTATGTGTATGTATCATAAATAAATTAAAGCTGAAGGATTTTTAAATTAAAATGTTCATCCACATACAGTGCTTGAAACAACAGGTGATGTGCAACTGCATCTCTACTCTGTTGAGTGTTAAAAACCCACATTATATACCTATCCGAGTTAGGTATATAATGTGAAAAACGAGTGCAACGTCCACTTTGGTTGCTGTTCTCTTCACTTCTGTCACGTTTCCAACAGCAAAAATGACATCCCAAAATATATTTGCAGAGGATGTACAGTTGGCTGACTTGCTGCAAACCAACATAACTATAGATGGTGCCATATGTTGTACAGATTGTAAAATGACGCTAATTCTGTTGTCATAATTCACGTGGCCCCTACTCCTCCATGTCAGCTCATTGTAAAAATGAAAAATACAAGTGTACCACTGAGGACTGTCTCCATAAGGATGTTTATTCTGTAGCAATAGTTTGCTCATTCAGCTTTCCTGCTATTCTCGTTCAAGGTTCAAGGTTGATTTATTGTCATTGTACAACACATAGTTGTACAGACAATGTACACAATTATATACTTTTTTTTTTGTTTGCGTAATAAAGACACAAATCTACCTTCATAGTCCTGCTCGGTCAGTCAGAATCTGATTAAAATGCCAAGTCCACTCTCAGAGGTCACGTGTCACGTCGGTGAAGTGACGTTTCCTTACGCAGAGCGTCACTTTATGATTCAGTCAAGTAAAGTTTACTTGATTTGACTACATTCAGGTTATACTAAAGCATATTTACGTAATGTTTAAGTGTTTGAATGAATGAACTTGATTTCATACATTTCAGTTACATTTAACTTTTTTGAGTGCACCTACCATCAGACTATTCACATTCACACACTAAAACCCTAAATGAAGTTGATAATGTGAGCCCCCCCCCTCATTCAGTATCACACTGAATGGGGGGAGAGCAGGAGAAAACCCTAAATGAAGTTGATAATGTGAGCCCCCTCCCCCCTCATTCAGTATCACACTGAGTGGGGGGGAGCAGGAGAAAATCCTAAATGAAGTTGATAATGTGAGCCCCCCCCCTCATTCAGTATCACACTGAATGGGGGGAGAGCAGGAGAAAACCCTAAATTAAGTTGATAATGTGAGCCCCCTCCCCTCATTCAGTATCACACTGAATGGGGGGAGAGCAGGAGAAAACCCTAAATTAAGTTGATAATGTGAGCCCCCCCCCTCATTCAGTATCACACTAAAATTACTTGTGAGCATTTCTGTGTCAATTTAGAATTTTTTTTTTTTTGCCGTTATTTCCCCTAAAAAACCCAACTATCACAACTTTAATGTCATCTGGTTGTGCTGATCACAAAATGCTCTAAATCGATCAGTCCAGCCTCTACTGGCCACAAGAGGCACACAGGGGGCGCTGATCTCTTGCAGCAGGGAGGCTTTCTCCTGCTCCCACTGGAGACGGTCTCCTTGGAGCTTTTCATTCTCCATCTTCTGCTGGTTCAGTTGAGCCACACAGGGCTCCAGCTGGGCCTCCAAAGCAAGGAGGTCGTCCTGAAGGTAAGCCTCATATTTCTTGCAGTCTCTGTTCTCCTCCAGCAGGGAGGCTTTCTCCTGCTCCCACTGGAGACGGTCGGCCTTGAACTGATCCTCCTCTTTTTTATGGATCGCCACCTGGGCCAGAAACGTGCTTCTGGACATTTCCAGCTCTTCCAGGTGGTAACTCTTGTACCTCTGCCTTCGATCAAGTTCAGTTTTCAGCTCCTCCTCGGTCTCCTTCAGAGCATTCTGGAGCTTTTCATTCTCCATCTTCTGCTGGTTCAGTTGGGCCTCCACAGCAAGGCGGTTCTCCTGAAGGTAAGCCTCATTTTTCTTGCAGTCTCTGTTCTCCTCCAGCAGGGAGGCTTTCTCCTGCTCCCACTGGAGACGGTCGGCCTTGAACTGATCCTCCTCTTTTTTATGGATCGTCACCTGGGCCAGAAACGTGCTTCTGGACATTTCCAGCTCTTCCAGGTGGTAACTCTTGTACCTCTGCCTTCGATCAAGTTCAGTTTTCAGCTCCTCCTCGGTCTCCTTCAGAGCATTCTGGAGCTTTTCATTCTCCATCTTCTGCTGGTTCAGTTGGGCCTCCACAGCAAGGCGGTTCTCCTGAAGGTAAGCCTCATTTTTCTTGCAGTCTTTGTTCTCCTCCAGCAGGGAGGCTTTCTCCTGCTCCCACTGGAGACGGTCGGCCTTGAACTGATCCTCCTCTTTTTTATGGATCGCCACCTGGGCCAGAAACGTGCTTCTGGACATTTCCAGCTCTTCCAGGTGGTAACTGTTGTACCTCTGCCTTCGATCAAGTTCAGTTTTCAGCTCCTCCTCGGTCTCCTTCAGAGCATTCTGGAGCTTTTCATTCTCCATCTTCTGCTGGTTCAGTTGGGCCTCCACAGCAAGGAGGTCGTCCTGAAGGTAAGCCTCATATTTCTTGCAGTCTCTGTTCTCCTCCAGCAGGGAGGCTTTCTCCTGCTCCCACTGGAGACGGTCTCCTTGGAGCTTTTCATTCTCCATCTTCTGCTGGTTCAGATGAGCCACACAGGAAGCTTTGGTCTCCTCCAGCTGGTCCTCCAAAGCAAGCCACGTGTTCTCTCTATCATCCATGTCTTTCAAAGCAGTGTATCCTCTCAGTGTCTTCTGACCTTCCATTGGCTCTATGTGTTCAATGTGTGAACATTTGATAACAGTATTTCTTATACTAGAAAGAAAGCCTTTATGACATCACATCAAAGGCAGGACTGATGACAGCTTCGATGATGTCATCCATTCTGCCCTGAGGCTCGTTGCCGTGGATACCAGTTTGTTTACGTTTGAATACGTGAATGTTCCGATTTCTGAGATGAATGACTGACTGACAAATATATGTGTGGCACAATAAGTCATATGTAGTCCAGGAAGTACAATGGTTGCTTGGGTGTAATGTAAGTTAGAGTGTTTATTATGTTTCCTATGTGTTTATGAGGAGGAAGTGTTCATTACAGTTATAATTTGGGGTACAGCGTTATTTATCACCAGTTACATTTGTAGGCAGTAGATCCAGTGGATCGCCAGTAGGTGTCAGTGTTGCGACATCAGCAGTGCTGTGACGGAGAGCCAGAGGGAAGTCTCGCGTGAATACGCGAGAGGATGAGAATCTCTGAGCAGGATAGAAGCAGAAAGCGCTGAGAAGCGACTGTATACCTAAACGCATATTTTTGTATTTTGCAGGTAAGCTGGTGATGTTATTTATATACCCTGGGCTAGTACAATGTTATACTGTACGTTGGTGGCACTGTGTTAGGTCTTGTAAATGTTTATCTGTAACAGGATTAACTGTGTAAGTTTAGCTAGCTAGCAGCTAATGCAAGATTTCCGACCGCCATTGTAGTAGTAACGCGGGGCGGCAGCTGTGATAATGAGCCCTCGAGGGGGCCCCCGTAGCTCATATTATTGTTTCGTTACAACTGTTTAGTATTAAATATGGTGTTATGCTGAGTAACATTTAGTTTTATGGATATATAAGACAAATGGAAGGCATATTGCCCTCAAAAGAGTTTTGGAGGAGGTGTAATTGTTGATTTTATGCATTTGTGATATTTTGTGACTGTAAATGGTGAATACGCAAGAGGAGGAGAATCTCTGAACAGGATAGAAGCAGAAAGCCCTGAGAAGCGACTGTATACTGTTGGGGATTTCACCTCGGGCTAAAAGCCCATTGTATAATCTGACTCCAAAAGACTACACCTTCAGAAGGACCCCGTGCAGATCGTTTGATTGGAATTACGTTCGATGAACAGAGTACGCTGCAACGATCTGTATAGTTCAAGAATTGAATAAGTCAAGCATCAAAGTAACAATACATAGATCTGTGGTTTCACAGAACACAGGATTTGATTAAGTATCCCTAGCAACAGACACAAAGTCAGGGCTCGGAATTACGTATCTCTCGTCTCCGTGTTTGTGAGCCCTGTTCTAACATTTCCCTTCTTCCTTTATACTAAAAATCCGGATTCAACCTTGTCCTGAACAGGGATGTCTTATCTTCACACACACACACACGCCAAGGCAGGGGCCACTGTGTGTGTGTGTGTGAGTCGTCCTGTTCTCCATGAGAGGGAAGACGTCGTCCTGGCCTCCACCTATTTTTGTTACACTATATCCAACGGATATACCCGTTTTCACAACACAACTAGTTATAAGTTTAAGCTAAACCACCTGTGATCCCTTTTTTATTTATACATATTGTTTTTCTTTCTAAAATATTATATGACTCTGGTAAGTAATCTCTGTGCCCAACAGGAGACGGCAGAGATCTTGAGTTAGCTTCTCTGGTCCGGTTTCTAGTTTTATATATATAGGATAGTGATATTTTACCTATAATTCTTTAATGTTTATTTGTTATCTTACTCCAACCTAAATCTCAAAGAAATTGAACAGAAAGCTGGATCTAAATCAGCTGCCATGCTTTTTCATTTCTAAAGTCTAAGGCACAGAACAGTGACAGTCCAAGAGTGGTGTGTTTCTCCAAACAGGGGTCCGCAGGGATGATGTGATGATTTGTTGTGGACGATTGATTGATTGCACATGCCTATCGAGCCATGTGATACCACAAGGACCAAAACAATCTTTATTTTTAATGACCTTAGTCTGTGACTGTGTGTTTGTCTGCATGGCACTTTCTTATGTAAAACCTTAGATTATTAAACACAGTCATTTACTTTTAGTCTCATTTGTCTCATTAAAAGCTCTGTTGACGGTTGTTTTGTCGCATTTTAAGTATTTGCATCACTAATTTTATGGAAGGTTTTTCCCTGACCAAAAGCAGTGTATTCCTGCACATGAAAATATATATATAAAAAACGAACCCCATGTTAATGAAAACAATGAAAATGGAAGGTACTTGTATGGAAGTGTGACGAAAGCAGGTTTATTTAACTAAAAGTGATTACACGTTTCCAATTTCCTAAGAATATTGGGGGAAATAAACGCTAATCATTATTAACAAATTATAATCAATGATTTACTCACCATGACTAATTTATGGACAGTATTCAGAGTGCTAATACAGCAGGGATACCCTCTTGAAAATTGTCATTGATGTCTTTTGCTTCTGTCAAAGTGTGGAACAAATGCAAACACTCTCATGCATGCTCACACGCATATATGTTCGCCCCCCCCCCAAACAAACACTCACACACTCAAACTTCAAAGCTGACTGTGGACTGTGAAGTGTTTTAGACATCGACATGCTTTTCCTTTTATCCATTAGAGTTCAGTTGAAATTTGAAGTCTCTTTTATTTTTTATAAGGATATAAAAAATATAATGATACAACGGCTATGGTGCATCATTTTTTTCTGTTTAAAAATAAAACAGTTTTTGATTTGTGGTAACAGCATCCAAGCTACAAGCCTCTAGGCATCAGTTGAGTGACAACTCAGAGTCGGTGGAAATGTTTTCAATATTTCCATTTCATTTCAGGGGTTGTTAGTTGGAATTCAAAGATAGATTAAAGAACTATCGTTCATTTTATCGTTGATTCGTATGTGAGATTCACAATATTTTTTCAATCGCATTTTCTTGCTAAACTAAAACAGACAAATTGGCCTATTTGATGATTTGGGAGTGAGTCCAGGTCGGCCAGGTTGTCAGATGTCATTAAGTTCAGATATTCTAGATCAGACTAGAGTTGTATGGTATTTTTCGGTATTTTCACAACTTCCATAAATCAAATTTTCCAACTATGTATAGGTGTAATCAATGTACCTGCCAACAAGGAAAGACAGGAATGTGTCATCTGCTACAGCTGGCAAGTTTTAAAAATATCATTATGTTTTATACATTATCTGATCACATCATTGGTATGAAATAAAAACAGTCGCTTGAATGAAACGTTGTTAATTTGCCGTGACAACTATTTGATTAATTTAATTTAGTTATTGCAACCGTAGCTCACACTGTTGCAATTGAGACTCACGTGTACTTCGATTGTAACATCAGCTGTTATCCAATTTTGCTCTCCAAACATCTACAAATTCATATATTTAGTTATGTAAAAATGTCGGGGGTTATTGGGGGCAGAGGTTCATGCCCTCAAACCGTCCTAGCAAGCTCAATTTTGGGATCTTGGTATTTCAAAAACCCTGTGTACGACCCTGGTGGTCAGTGAAAACTATTCTCAGTTGGATGCATCAGTTCATCTGGTAGTAGCAGACGGAGTCACACAGAAAAGTACATCTCGCTGAGTGCAGAGATGGGCTTTCTTAACACAAATTTAAAAATAGAAAGAATTCCTTATTGTGCAAAAATAAAATCATAGTAATCACAATGGAAATGTTTCACAGTGCCAAACAATAATAAGTCATTAAATCAGTAAAAACTGAGTAAATAGATACAATCATTCACTGAGTTTCAGATTTGACTGGCAGCTAATGACGCATAAAATCATTAAAAACCCATACATTAATGTGGAAAATAATACATGTTCGTCATGACAGAGAGATAAATATGCAAGAAATTAAATTGTGTACTCTCCACTGTTGCACACAAAGTCAGATATATGTACACACACATAAACAAACGCATGCATGTTCACAATTGTCTCAGTTTAAAACTGTTTACTCTGAGAAATTACAGACTGCAGGTGAGATCAAATCGGTCTTCAGACCAGCACTTCTGCAGTCAGAATTCCAATGAGGGCATTACCGTCTTCACCCGTCCTGTTTTGTATCCTCATGTGTTCTTTTTCTCACTTTAATTTCTCTGCTCTTTTCTCCTTTTCCTCCTCTCTCTTTGTCGTCTCCCATACACTGTCCCTTTCATTCCCTTTTGTCTTGTCCTTATTTCTCCACACGTTTTTTTCTCACTCTCTCTCATTTGTTTCGTCTAAATTCCTTTTTTTTCAGTCTCACATCCTGTCCTCACCTTTCCTGCCCTCTTTTTCTCCTTCCACCCTGACAGACATAACTCTCTCATGTCTGTCAAAGTCAGAAAAATGAGAGGTAATATTTCTGGCACCTACACTCACACAGGGATGACCCTGTCATGCCTTGTATTCATGGTTGCCTTGGCAATGAATCAGCATCTGGCTTTCTAGGGTCAAAAACTACCATGCACTCTTTGATGGTAGTAAATCCAAAATGTGTCATACTGGTAATATCCTGCCCATTTCAACAAATTGCTAAATATTTGCTACTTTAAGATATACACATCATCTTCTAGTGGAGATTGATTCTAATTGCTCAGTGGGAGCACTTTCATTTATTATTGTTATTCTTCATAATTTCATTTATGCTTGTCAAGAAGATAAAATGGTCTGATGGAGCAACTCTGACTCTCGTCCTCCTTCCACTGTTATCCACACTGCTCTCCCTCTCCATGTCCTCCGTTTCCTCCTCACTCCACCTCGTTCACTTATCCTCCACCTTGTCTCCCTCGCCGCTGTGCCTCCTCCTCTTGCACTTCCTGTCGTATACCTCGCGGAAATATGTGTTCATAGATGAATTTCATGTGACGAGTTGTGGCACCTTGGTGCAGAGACGAGGCTAATGAGGGGCAATTGCCAAGATGCGGAGCTCACTAATGGAATGGTAGCATCGTTTGTCTCCTAGAAAGGGAGAACAGTGAGGGTGAGCCGCAAGTTTCAGCGTCTATTGTTTTCTCCAGGAGGCAAGCAATGTGTCGATCTATGAGTGAACAAATCCACGCCAAGGATATATTTGCTGCCCAATCAGAAAGCCATTTCAGGCTTATAGTTACACTGAATTACTGCAAATGAGTCAATGGATTTATTTAAATGGTATAGCATCGGAAAGGCAATTACAGATTAATCAAGTGAAGTATATGTGTATAATCAAATATCACATGCAATGCCTCATTAGGCTTTCGAGACCCACACCAGCAAAGCAATTTCTAACAAAGTCCCAATTTAGTAAGATAAAAAAAAAAGAACTCAACACAAAGAGAAAATTGTATGAGAGAGTGAATTCAAAGAGAGAATCCCTTGGGGATGCAGTTGGACCACAGGTGGGAAAATGTCTATTACAGACATGAAAAGAAAATTGGAAAAATAAGTCCAGAATGGATATAATAAGACCATAATAATAAGTCCAATACCAGTACAAAAAATAGTCAAACTTTTAATTAATTAACAAATGCAAAGGATAATCTTTACGAAAGTGTCGACGGGTTCTTGGAGCCACTTCCTCTCTCACACAGTAACGGATGAGAACACGTAAAACCCAGTGGTGGGCCGTCAGGGCCAGCAAGGCCTTCTCTGCTGGCCTAGACAGAATCACAAAGTTATAGTTTAATAATTTTTCAAAAATACACTACATGTATTATAAACTTTTTTCCCATTATCTTATTTTCTCATTGCACAGCTCCTGTCTTCCTCAGTTGCTCTGCTTCCAGTGCAGCTTGTTTTAAGTAGAGCTTTTATCCAATCAGATTTCACCTCTGTGTCTCTAGGTAAGAAGAGAGGCCCGAGGCCTGCAGACTCACAAGTGAATCCCTTTGCAGTTTAAGTGAATGTGGACGATATTGTTGATTGTCATAGTGTTCAACCAATCAGATCTTTAGTTTGACATGTTGGGCTTATTCTTTGACGTGCCAGAGCCTTCTAGCTGGCCTAGTCATACGTGATTGGTCAGTGGGCTAGCCTGACATGTTGGGCGGTGACAATCCCAATATCTGCTGCCTCTGTCGAGCGGACATTTTCAGCCCTCAAACGCATTAAAACGTATTCAGGAAATACAACTGGGGAGGCTCGACTGTCTTCACTGGCGTCCATGAATCGAGAAGGACTTCTTACTGGAACTAAAACGCACGGATGTACTGAACAACCGTGAGATTAAACTCTTTGTTAACAAAGAAAGAAGGATGGACTTTGTCTTTAAGTGAACAACAGCTTTGGTAAGTTAACTGCTTTTGTTTTTACATCTGCAGTAGCTTTAATATGCTTGTTTATATATTATTATTTGTACAACTTGTTTTCATGAAGATGGATTTTTGTTTGGTTTTATATGTGTTTTACATCTCACAGCAGCCTCGCGCAGCAGTCCCAGCTGCAGTCAGCGAAGAGAGGAGACGCACTCTCGGCGTATTCTCTGCAGTTAGTGTATTTATAGGTGTTGGCTTCATTTTTAGACGAAGCAAATAATAACCGTAGCTGTGTTTCAGCTGCAGGACAGCAGTGAAGGCCCAGGTATAAAATGCACGGCCCGCCACTGGTAAAACCACATTGATGGTACACGCCAAAAATGTGGAGCTTTAGAAAGTGTTTTGAACAACTTCAACAACAATTTGAATTTCAAAGGAGCCAGCTTCTTTAATGACAGCTTGATAGGAAGAGTGTAAGGCGCAGCAGAGACTCTACTTCCTGAGGAGTTTGATAACGAGGAGACATCCCTGATATTTTGAAGTATGCAAAGGGAGATTCAATAAGTATGTCAGTCCAAGATATACATCCCAATATTTCATACATTAAGAGAGCACTTCCGATATATGGAAGATGGAGTCCAAGTTCCAAGATTTTTTGTGATATGTACTTCTTCCTCAAAATATCACACTGTAATGAAGCTCAGCACAAGGTCAATCATTTTATAATTCTCTCTCTCTCTCCTACCACTTCTTTCTAATCAGCTGATTATGGGCTTTCACTCTTTTAGAGTCACCCAAACAGATTTTGCCACAAAGCCAGTCATGTCACTGCTATCAAACAATTGTCGATCCCATTGACCTCCAGTCATCTTTTTCAGTGTCCATCACATCCACATCTTCAGCGTTTTCTTCATCTCATCAACACCACCAGCCTATCTAGACCCCCTAGGGGGTGGGGGGTTCCTATTCTACTTAGGGCTTCATCACCCCATTAAAAATATCTGATGTTCAGATGGGGTTTCATCGCCAAAGACTATCAAATATTAGATTCACTCAAAATAAAGTCTCCCCTGATTGAAGTGGTTTTAGCCAATAAAGGAAAGAAGAAGAAAACAAGGAATCGTCATGTCTGTTTGACTGAGGAGCCTGTAGACTCTTTCAATACTGCAATAACAGATTTTTTTTTTTTTTGCCCACTTTGAGGCAACGAAAACAAGCAGTGAGCACAGAGAACTTGTTAGCAAACCACTGCCTATCTACACAATTGTCAGATACGAGGCAACATTATCAGAGTTTGGAGGATCTGGCCACTTGATGAATGTAAGTTCAATATTCACTCTCATTTTAGTTTTTGATCTCCACTGGAAATATCTGGCTCTTTAGCTCCTAAATGCTCCACTATGTCCACTTGCTTTTCACTAACCTTATCTGTCTGCTGTTTGGAGATGGATAGATAGCGTACAGTACAGTGGATTTTTTTAAAGCCAAAACAACACGATGAAAGCTGTGAAAGTGAAAACAGTTCCAAATTCACAACAATTAGCTAAAAGAAACTGCAGAAGTGGGTGATAATTCTCTGTGGATTCCAGGGAGCGAAAACAATAAGTCGTGTGATCATTCGTTAATAACAAATAAATAAATCATTTTTAAAAATGACCTTTTTTCACATTTTGTGTAAATGTTTATTGAGAGTTGCTAGGAATTTTTACAGTACATCATGATGAGACTATTGACTGTAAATTGTATATATTAAGGTTGTTTTCTTGTGGCCTTTTCTGTTTTTCAAGATAAATAAATTGTATTCTCTCAGTCTGGCACTTCTTCCCAGTCCAGGCAGCTGTGGCGAGTGGTTCCTAACAGCACACAGTGAAGGTGAAGAGCTGGTTATGACGGCAGTGTTTCAATTATAAATTCTCCTGGTTCCATATTGATGGCGGAGCAGGACGTGCTTATTTCCACTCATACACACAAAGCACAGGGCTGGCCTTGAGAGAGCCACAATGACTTCCATTACTCTCCGTCGACCATATTGACTGGCAAACTTCTGGGAGGGCTCTTCATGAAAAATGGATGGCTGTGTTGTTCTTCTCAGCCTGTCCTGGCATTGTTGCATTACTGTAAGTGAGTCAACAGGCAGTGGAAAATCACTCATGCACAAACTGTTTCTAACTGCAACCTTGCTCCTCAGAGGAAAATGTATCAGAAGAAGAATGATGCCGAACACTGATCCCGTGCCGTGCCTCCAGCCTGGCCTCTCTTATATGACAACATAATGTAGGGCCACGGCCCATGACAGAGCAGGGAGCTTATATCATAAATCAAATTCAAGCAGAGGTTGAGGGGTTTAGTGAAAGTCACCGGATTAAGAGGGAGCTGGATAGTGAGAGAATATTTGGATATAACCAGCGGTGGACATCTTTTTGTTTTTTTAAACAAAACAATGGACATTGTATGTGAGCGTAGAAGACAATTGTAAAATAGATGGGCCTCTGGTGTAAGTAGCAGAAGTCAAATCTGGTTTTAAGATGTTTTAGTGAATCACTTCTGACTTGTCCCAGTCTTCTGGGATTCTTGACTCAGGCAGCTAGTTTCACAGCAATAAAGTGGCAGAAACAGCAGATGCTTATAGTGTGTGTGTGTGTGTGTGTGTGTGTGTGTGTGTGTGTGTGTGTGTGTGTGTGTGTGTGTGTGTGTGTGTGTGTGTGTGTGTGTGTGTGTGTGTGTGTGTGTGTGTGTGTGTGTGTGTGTGTGTGTGTGTGTGTGTGTGTGTGTGTGTGTGTGTGTGTGTGTGTGTGTGTGTGTGTGTGTGTGTGTGTGTGTGTGTGTGTGTGTGTGTGTGTGTGTGTGTGTGTGTCCCAATATCACCAAAATCTTGTTTCCTCTGGCTGGGTGTGGCAAACCTGATGTTCAGCTTTGATGCACTTTATTTATAATTGAAAGATCTTTTACCCGTAATGTGGAAAGCCTCTGGTTAGGACAAGCAGGTGCACAATCCCTTACATTTACTCATAAAGAAAAATGTAAGAAAAATGTAACAAATTCACTGTTGAGTGGCTCATTCACAAGGCACAACTATAGTGCTGATAAATGTCATGAGTTACAGTACTGTAGGAATGATTTGAAATATTATAGCGATGTTAAAATCACAAAAAAAGATGTTAAGCTCAACCTACCAGATAATACTCTATAGTAAGAATTACACAGGCAGTGAACTAGAGCTTCAGATTTTTTTTCGAATGATTACTTGTTGATAGTGTTTCCCACTAGTATACTGCTCGCATTTCTTTATTCAGTCCTGCTGAATAATAAAAGATCTGTAGCTCTTATGACACAGAGGTGTAAAAAGCTAAATCAATAGCAAATTTCAGGCTGAATAAGTCACTAGCTCTGATGAACTGAACAATATATTATGTGACTATGTGTTATGTGAAATGGCTCACTTGTAACGATGCACCCATAGGGAATTTTCAGCTGACTCCGCAGTTCCCTGGGAATCTATAGAGCATCTATAGAACTTTAGTATCTTGCAGCTCATTGTTTTGGTGTTATGGCCCACAAATTTACTTTTTTGGCTCAGTCTCATCTACCCTGTTTTTGAGCAAACAAGCTCTGATAAAAACAGTATACGCTAATTATCCAGCAACAAACAGCAGTATATACAGCAGCACAGTATATACTACACTCAGTTGGGCAAGCTCTATGGAGCATGCACACTAGGGACTTCCACCGGCCAACTTAGCCCACTAGAAGCCAGTTCATGTGCACTTCATGTGCACCCCGAATCAGAGGCACACAGAGAGAGACAATAAAGAGACAGATGGGTAAAAAAACGGTAAAAACTTAGTGGCCCACTAGGATTTGTTCCGGTACACCAGATGGTCCGTGCACCACTGTTTCGCTGTTTAGGAGGCACCAACAAAACAGTAAGGATGCCAAGATAAAGACAGTTCCCCAGAGGGCAAAGCTCTGAATTTCTGCTACATAGATGTGAAAACCTGGATGGTAATGTTGTCACCTCTGGCTGGAGGAAGATAAATCATGGCAGCACAGGCAGAAATAAAGGGTTGAGAAGTACATCTGTGTATGGATACTTACATGTGAATATGTTTGCGAGAGAGAAAGCAAGTTGGTTGTGTAGTTGGCTCTGTCAACATAATCCGATAAGATTGTGAAGAGGACTTAATGTTTAGCACTCTTCGCTCTTTCTTACTTGAGCTTCACTTGCTGTCTGTGGACTGCGCTCTGTCTTGGACTTGTCTTGGACCAAACTAACTAAAACCCTGGTAAGCTGCTTATCAAGATGATGATCCTTCCTCTCAGCTTGAAGCTTATCATACAGAGAGCATGTAGTTAAAAAAGCGACACATCCAAAGCCTCTTGTCCTCGTCCATTTCCTCCGCGGACCATTAAAGCACTGCGGATGTCCAGCAGAGCTCGACAGCAGAGCATGGCCGCTGATTAATCAGCTTCTAACACACGTCGATGATTAAATGGCAGAGCACAGTTGTGGACATCCTCATTTTACACCATAGCTCTGATCATCCAAGATAATATGTAAGGGAATATGTGGTGAGACAGTTGGAGTGGTGATACATGCAGATGGTAGCTGATTAAAAGAGTCACTTCCTCATAAGTTTTATAGTGTGAATCCCATCCAGCATATTTGCAACTTGAGCTCGGGAAGTCACCAAAATACTTTGCTGACGTTAGAATCCAACCCGCTGTTAGTGTGTTATCTGCGTCAACATAATCACAGTAAGCGGTTTCTATTGTGGTGACTCACAGGAGATGTGGAGGTGGGAATAAAATAGCACTGCTTCCACATCAAACACCAAAGGAAAGGGTGGCCTATTCATGCCTCCCATGATATTTATTATCCCTGCCTCCTTTGCTGATACGCAATTACCACAACGGCAGGAAACAATCAATTATAGCGTCCTGGTTTTCCTTTGTCAGCTTCTTGACACCTTGGTAGGAACATTTTCTGTCATGACAGCCATGTTCAGCCAGCAGAATTTACAAAGAAGCCCAGGCTGATCTCTGAGCGCTGACCTTTAGTGCGGAGCAGCAGTGACGACAGCCATAAGGATGATTTTTAACCACCGTCTTTATTTTTGAAGGGGAAAATGTGTGTGTGTTTCAACAACGGCGCTATAAAAGAGGACAAAGCAAGTCATGCCGTAGAGACGCCTATGGCACTTCCTGCTAACTGACAGTAAGAGTGCGCCTTCTGACTGTGGCCCTGACTGTCAGTATTCGGGAAATGTTAGTGGAATGATGGGGTGGTGGCTGGCAGGAGGGGGTACTCGGCTCCACAGGCCATGTATTACATTTGAGCTTTAATCTCAATGTGGGGCAACAAACTGAGCCCAAGGCTTCCGAAAAGACATTTCTCTCTGTCTCTCTCTGTGTCTCTTTCTGTCATTCATTCTGTAAATTATAACACCACTGATATTCCCTCATGCCACTCATTGCGTAACCATTTTCATAATTACAGGCTCTCCCAATATGTGGCTGGCATCTGATGGGGATATGAGCTAATGTGCGTGACGTTAAGTGATTTTCTTTTTGCCGAGCATAAAAATTCAAGAGAGTTCTGCCTCCCACCAGTCAAGAGTATACTGGCATATGAGCATGCACCCCCCCCCCCCCCCCCACACACACACACACACACAAACTTACAAACACATGTATGCATCGTTTGAGCTCAAATTTGTAATATCTCGGTATCTCTCTCTCCCGATCCAGAATGAGTCATTGTGTAGTGAAATGTAGGTTTCTTGCAGTGTTTGGGTTTATAATGTTTGCTACTGACGAGAACTTCCTGAAAGTATCTCGTAAAACATCAACTTGCTCAACGTAAGAATGGTAAATTATAGGATAAACTCAGTGGCGGGCCGTCAGGGCCTGCAAAGCCTTCTCTGCTGGCCTAAACAGAATCACAAAATTATAGCTATTTTATAATTTTATAATTTTTCTCAAAAATGTTCTCAAATATTTTCTCATTGCACAGCTACTGTCTTTCTCAGTTGCTCTGCTTCCAGTGCAGCTTGTTTTAAGTAGAGCTTTTATCCAATCAGATTTCACCTCTGTGTCTCTAGGTAAGAAGAGAGGCCCGAGGCCTGCAGACTCACAATTGCATCCATGTGTAGTTTAAGTGAATGGGGACGATATTGTTGATTGTCATCGTGTTCAACCAATCAGATCTTTAGTTTGACATGTTGGGCGTATTCTTTGAGTGTCAGAGCCTGCTAGCCCCATACTAGCCGGCCCACAACTACGTCAGCGTTGGTGCAGCTCAGAGTCCAGGTGCAGCTCTGCCGAGAGGTGCAGAGTGTGCTGTGATTGGTCAGTGAGCGAGCACGTGACTAAAGTGAAACGAAACTTAACTTGCCAGCAGAGCTTAGTTGGAGGAGTAAGAGTTCAAATTGAAAGATATGGAAGAAATTATAACATTTGTAGGGTTTTGCTTGGTGTAGTTTATTTATTTTTTACCTAGCTTTGTGTTTTGAACACTCAATGGCTGAAGAGAAACGGATTTAGTGGCGGAGTTACTGACAACGCATTTCTCAAGAAAGGACATTTCAGGAAAAGCTGGACATCGTAAGAAATGGTCAGTCAACCCCACAGCTGGCAGCCCTGGCTCAGCCAGGAAAAGGATTTGTATGAACGGTATTTCTGGCTGACAGCGTCGGAGAAGCGTTGCACATTTTATGGCTGGGAATGTGTTTCATTTTAACTGAGCTCCTGGTGTTTGGAGCTACGCTACGCTAACCTGAGGACGCCATAGCACGGCAGGACACAAGCTACGGTGCTTTTGAAAACTTTTGGAGAGACTTGAGTGGATCTACAACTCAACGAACACGTTCACAGGGAAACAGCTCCATAACCGCGGCCCGGCGTGTGGTCTGCTCCGGCCGGTGCCCCGGCGGAGGAGGGAACCCGGCCCCGCTGCGAACCTGCCGCAGCAGACCTGCGAAATACAACTGGGGAGGCTCGACTGTCACTTGCGTCCATGAATCGAGAAGGACTTCTTACTGGAACTGAAACGATGTACTGGGATTAAACTCTTTAAGTTTCGGTAAGTGACAAACTGCGTGTGTTTGTTTACATAGTAACGTTACTACTGTTCGTTTGTCTATCGTGTTGCTTTTATGAATAATATTTGAATGGCTCGTGCTCTTGTGTGGTGGAATGCGTGGATCCGCTGCAGGTTTGCTGGATTGATGTGTCATAATGAGGTTATTAGGAGGTAATTCAAATGTAGTAGGACAGCACTGAAGGCCCAGGTGTAAAATCCACGGCCCGCCACTGGATAAACTACAAATGAAGCTCTAGTGTAAATTCAGTCAGGAAGACTATACTCTTGTATGCTTAGGTCCGTAGTTTATTTCTCATAAATCTGCCAATCACTCCTCACGCATGCTCACTCATTATTTCCTTGCTGTCGTTGCTCGAGGCTGTCAATCATGATATCAGCTGTTTAGATGAGCCGGTCTCCTTTAACCAACAGCACAACGAAACAATTACATCGTCGGCCTATCATCTTGCTGCTGTCTCATTTTAAATTTGATTGTCTCTCTACCTTCAGTACGTTCATGCTGCTGTTACGCACCCCTCCACCTCCCCATCTCCGCCCAATCTTCGCAGATCCATCAGCTTCATCAACTTCATCATTCTATCAGCCTCATCATCCACCACCACCAGTGTCTGGACTCCACGGGGGGGGGGGGGTTTTGATTACAAATCTCCCTGTAGAGTCCATGCGCCAAAGACTCTGTCAAGACTTTTTCATCACATATCATCTGTTTATAATAAACAATTATCTTTTCTTCATCTGACTTATCTCACCTGATTGAACTGTTTGTGGACCAATTTTGGCACAGCGTTATTGTCCCAACCTTGTAAAATGGAGTCAAGATACTTGATAGTTGAGATCGAAATGAAGGCAAAGTTCAAAGATGGGTGTGGGCAAGGGTGCCTGAAGTAAGGGGAAAGAAGCTGGGGAAAGGGTCATTGACATTACGTCCTGATTTAGGGGACGGCTGGTATAATCCCATCGCAAGATGGTCTCTAGTTATAAATATTTATTTTTTGTTATCCCTGATGTTATTTCCTTTTACAGTGTTCTAAATTTCTTTCTAATGCACACGGATGGCAAAGCTCTGTCTACAGACGAATTTCTGTCAAAGGCAAATTTTTGTTTTGCCACATTCTGTTTATTTTTACCACTAATGCCAAAAAATACTTTACACGACGGAACCAAAATTGACAAGAACAGACACTTTTTAGCTGTATGTCGTTAGCAGCATATGTTTAGGTTGGGTTTTATTTTTTCTATTCATTTAGTATTTTTTTTATTTCATAGCATAAGAGATGCTTTTAAATTGTATAGCAAGGTGACCTGTTACCTTTGGGAAAGTGTTTGTTCAGTGTTTATAAAGTTTATTACAAGTTTCATGTTCCTTTTTCTCATAATGAAAATAGTTTGCCAAAGCTGCTGTTGCTTTTGACTTCAGTCCCCATAAGATTGTGTCTGTCTTTAACTCTTGCATCACTGATGTATTAGTAAAAAATAAGTTGTGCATTCGTAATAAGTGTGCAGTCACATGTGATGATATGAAAGTGAAAAGGATTTTAACTTTTTAACTGACAGATGTAGATTCTGGTTAATTTAAAGTTAAAACATTTTTTATTTTATTCTAAAATATAGCTGGATAGCCAAAACAAGAACAAGTTTTTTTTGTTTAGGAAGGAGAGAAACAAGACTAGTAGCTACTTTTTGAAGGTAAAATGTTTTATTGCAAACATGTCATGCATAAATTGGTGCCTTTGCCAGCGATAAAAATCCAGAATGCACCATTAAATAAAAATGATTCCAAGGGTGCATGGTGACTTCAGTGCTCGGCGCAGCACACCCTGGACATTAATACAACAAAAAAAAGGTTATGTCAAAAAAAAGACTCAAACCCCAGACAACTTAAAACTCGGCCTTCATTTTGATCTCAACTACACACCTGTAACATTTCATGACTGCTCGGCTGTGATGCTATTGCATTGAAAAAATCTGTCCACAGACATTTAAAGACAGAGTGACTCACAAGGTGAAAACAATACCAGCAACATGCTGTCGCAACAACAATCTGGTAATAAGACACAGTTGGCAATAAACTGGAAATAACCTTCAGATGCTTGCTGCCTTAAAATATGCGTATTTAGCCATTAGCTATAATATAAAACAATGTACAGTCTGTTTGTTTGTACAGGAAATTGTATATCTCATGTATATGTTCTAGACCCTGTGACCATACCAGCTCTTCCCTCGTTGATTGGGCCCATCTCTCAGATAATTATATGATGCACACAAATATATATAGTGCAAAAAAAATATTAAATCAATGGTTTTATTACAGCCATCGGAAATATCAAATGAGACAAATTGGTTGCTGCTGAATTTGTCAAGACATAAGTAGACCTGCAAGAGGGGAAAATGTAATGTTCATGCAATGTTTGGGGCTCAGCCCTTTGGGGTTGATTACTTTTACACAAGACAATTTTTCATCTCTGTTGATATATTATGGTGACTATGGAATCTGTCTGACGCAGTTACACAGATGGTACATACTTTTGCACTTCCTGTTTTTCACTCACTAAAATGAATATGAAGATTTCTGTTCATAAAACAGAAAGCATTCAGTCGATCTCCGGCAAATATTTCAGTTTTAAATACATTTTGTAATAAAAATAGTATTACAGCTCTCCAACTGTTGTTTCTTTTGTCATGTTTTGTATGCCAGCCATAGCACAATGGGATTTCACTAGTTGTCAACTGGCCCAAATCAGGATTAAGTCAGAGCAATCACTGCCATGACAGATTCTAAAACAATTCAGTTCAAATTAAAATGCTCCAGATTTGTGCAGAAGAACATGGTTACTGTTGTGTTTAATGAGTGAAGTGCTGGGATGAATCACCATTTTGGCATTATTCACATTCCTTCTTTTTGTTCAGAGGCCCAACAAATTCTACCATTGAACTGGCACCCACTGGTAAATTAATAATGGTTTGATTAGCTTTTAGATGGGTTTGTATTACTCTGAAAGGTGCCTCCTACAAAATTGCTTTCAGAAACAACTACACTGCATTCTCAGTTACGTTTTGGAGGGAAACATTTTTGTCCCTGACCCAGTTTTTAATGGAGGTTAATGTTGTAAATTGAAAAAAAAAAAAAAACTACTTGGTTATGATTTGTAAAAAAATCTTACCTTAAAATGACTATGTTTGTTATGTAATTTAAGTTTGGGTTGTAAATTGAAATAAGTCAAGGTTTACTTTTAGTTTTACACGGGACATGAATTGCGGCCTTCCGGGGGAAAGTCCTGTGTGTTTGACCCACTCATCCAGTCGTCATGCAGTGGTCGGGTGTATAAGGGACGGACGGGAGGAGGAGTACAGGGCAGTAGTGGATGACTTTGTGGAGTGGGCCGGTAGAAATCACCTGCTGCTGAACGTGGCCAAGACCAGAGAGATGGTGGTCGACTTCAGGAGGAAGACGACGGCTCCACAACCGGTGAGAGTTCTGGGAGAGGACGTGGACATGGTGGAGGAGTACAAGTACCTGGGTGTCTCCATCGACAACAGACTGAACTGGAAGACCAACATCAACGCTGTGTACAAGAAGGGGACGAGTCGACTCTTTTTCTTGAGGAAACTTCGATCCTTCAACGTGTGCAGCAAGATGTTGGAGATGTTCTACCAGTCTGTTGTGGCCAGTGCACTTCACTTCTCCGTAGTCTGCTGGGGGAGCAGCTTTGGAGCCGGAGACACCAACAGACTTAATAAACTAGTTAAGAAGGCCGGCTCCATCATTGGCTGCAAACAAGACAATCTGGAACAGGTGGTGGAGAGGAGGACACTGAAGAAACTTTTATCCATATTGGATAACCCGGACCACCCTCTCCACCACCTACTGCAGGGACAGAGGAGCACTTTCTCCAACAGACTGAAGGAAAGATACAGGAGAACATTCCTGCCCTCTGCTATATCACTGTTTAATAAATCACCTCTGGCCAGATCATCATCCTTCAATTGACTACAACAACGCTACACGGTGTTGCTTGTTGTTGGTGATCCCTGCACTACTGTTTAGTTTATTTTGTTTACCTAGTTGTTAATTTAATACCATGATCCTTGCACTACTGTTTAGTTTATTTTGTTTACCTAGTTGTTAATTTAATACCATTCTAATTCATTGTAGATGCATTGACTGTGCATTTTTTATTTTATTATATTTTTTATATTTTTATTATATATTTTTTGCATTTTTACTTTTTATTATATTTTATCTTGTTTTTATTTAAATTTTTTGTTATTCCATTTCTTCAAATTCAATATCTGCTGTTATTTTATTGTACTGCATATATTGTGCATTTCCATACTTCATTTCCATACTTCATATTTTATTCTACTTTTATTCAACTTGCTGCTGCTACAAACAAATTTCCCCCTGGGGATGAATAAAGTTTACATCTATCTATCTATCTATCTATCTATCTATCTATCTATCCACCCTGACCTCCCTCTTACGCAGATTATGATTAGAAATGTATCTGTGATAACAAAAAACAAACGTAACCTGGAAGAACATATGTTTCCTTTGAAACCTAATTGACAATGTAGTTTCGTTGAAGGGCAAAGTCATTTTAGGAGAACAGGCCGGAGCTTCTGGTGCAGAGTTACACACTTTGACCATTTGGGTTTGATATCAAATTTGTAAATCGGACAAAAAACAGTCAGTGGCCAAACCTACATTAAACTAGAAATGAATTCTAAACTGAAACATCACCACTATAATGCTATAGGTAGGCAATCAAAACCAGTATGTGTCAGTATCTGTCACATCAATCTCTCATTTTCTTATTTTGTTGCATTACCCGCTCTGCACCTGTTGTACCGGGAGATTGGGTTATCAGAGGTGTGGCTGTTAAGAAGCACCCCAGTTGTTAACACTATGATGATGATATGGAGAGCTTAACCCGCTTAGCACCAGTTTGGGTTAGATTACTAGGCTGTTCCACACTGTTTCCAGTCTTGTGCTAAGCTAAGCTATCTAGCTGCCTATGCTAGTTTCATATTACTGCTCAGACATGAGAATGCTGACAAATTAAGCTTAATAAGCAAATAAGCTTATTTCCTCTGGAATTGTTCCTTTTGGACTTCAATAAATTCATTATTACCATGACCATACATTCTTGACCTCGCAGTGAGCATTTCATAAAATGCATATGGTCACCAAATTAGTCATCCAGCTGAAAATAATGAAGTGAATAATAAAATATGAAAGAACAAACAGGGGGGGGGGCAAAATATGAAATAAAAAAAAACGGCTGGTGCTGTGAAGAAAATCAAATGGCACAAGGAAAAAGAAAGAGGCGAAGAGTGAGGCTCATTTGTCATCTTTTTCAAGACTAGTGATGACTCCAGCCATGGTGTATATTTTTAACTTATGGTTGCAATGTCCAAACTCTAATGATGTCAAAGTCTTGATCTCTCGCTTTGTGGATAAAGTTTACATCATGTTCGACCAGGCAGTCAGTCAGGGAAGTGGCAGGCCAAAGAGACGAGGGAAGAACAGAGAAGAAGAAAGGAAGGTGATTAAACTGCTGCAGTTTCAAAGAGCCTGCTTCTTTTTCTCTCTTTTCATGCAGAGATGCCATCCTGGTTATCTGGCAAAGCAGAGAGTGTACAACAGGATTATGGCCAATAGCTAATGAGCTATTTAGTGCTGGCAACGCTGCCAGGAGAGATGGTGGTGCTAGCTGCCCAATTTGTACACTCATGTAGTGTATATGCAAATGACAGTTCGCACATTCAGTGCAACTGAAAAACCAAGTCAAGTTCTCGAATCTGAAACAGACGTTGAGGACTTGACATGTAATGTGTGTGTAATGTCATTATTTGTCTTCTTTTTATTCGGTTGGCTGTAGATGGAAAGGATGTGACTGCTCATTGCTTAGCGTTTCACAATACTGAAGGTTAATTGTTTGAAGGGTCTTTGTGTCTCAGGTTACTTTCTAACTTGCTTTTTTTCAGGTTTTGACAGTCTTTGTCAAACCAGTGGTTCTTTTTTCTTTCATTAGTATGTAGTTTTCTCTCTCTCTCTCTCTCCCTCTCTCCCTCCCTTCCTCTGTGTGCTTGTTTCACTCCCTTATCTGTATGAATTTAGTGCTTCAGTTTTGCTTCTTGTATGTTTGTGTCCTCCTTCCAGGTTTCCATGGTGGAGAGAAGGTTGTGTTGCTCAGGTTCTAGGACACCTGGAATTGGCTCGCTACCCTCCTGGATCGATATTTTTCATAATGTTCACACTCTATGTATAACTTTGTCATCCTGTCTCTACGGTGATTTTATTATGTTGGTTATTCTGTACACATGACATCTATTGCATGGCTGTCCGTCCATTTTTTCCAAGTTAAAGGGTTTTCATGAGGGAGTTTTCATTGATCCAAATCAAGTCGGAGGGTGTCATATATATTGCACAGATTGTAAAGCCCCTTAAAGCAAATTTGTGATATTGGGCTGTGTAAATAAAATAGATTTGCCTTGACTCTAAGCTAGCTAGCATAGACTCCCTTAACATGTGTGTGTGGGAGTGTGTTTGTGATTAGCTCTCATCTCTGCACATTTATGAGGCAGTCATAAATGTGCCGAGATTTTACTGGACATTACGTCAATTGGTGACATCCAAGGCGAACTTCCTTCTAATTGCATCTTTCCATCTTTTAACTGCCTAAAATTTGCTTTGCGTTCTGTCTGAACACACAGTAAGTCCAGTTCAAGCCTTAATTTTAAGAGTGATCAAATACTTTTTTTGACATGGTGCACAATTAAGAAATGTGAAAAGTGTGAAGAGTCTTTGGCGATTAGCCCCCATCGTCATATCGTCATTTTTAGGGGGTTAGCGATGTCATGAGTAGTACAGTAACATTCTCAGGATGGAGTCTAAACACTGGTGGTGGTGGTGAAGAGATGAAGAGAGTTGCCTGAAGATGTGGATGGATGAGATGTGGAGCAGGGCTTCTTTATTTTACTTATTTCGAATTTTATTGATTTTGTTTGTATGTCTTCATCAAAAACATGTACCATAAGCAAGTACCTTAAAAATGTTTCTGTATTACAGTAAATGTGTGAGTTGCAATAGACAAAAGCAACTTGATCTTTCTAACATGTATGTTATGTAGTGCGTCAGTGCTGTTATTTGACAGGAGAATTATAGTAGAAATTAAAATTGAAGTATTCAATGATACAATTCAGACTGCTGCTCTTATATGAATTTTCATAGTAGCACACAGCAGTTTTATTCATATTTTTTGTTTCATAGAACAGGAGTTTTAAGTAGAGAGTGAGAGAGCTGTGCACAGTAAGATTTGTACTTTCAACATTGTCCTTAATGCTAACTCCCCCTTTCAAAGCTTTTAAATATATCACACAAATGTGGCTGAAAGACTGAAAGCAGAGATTGAGACTGATAAGGCATGCGAATTGTCACCCAATAATTCTGCCTCATGCGGCAATAAAAGTATGTCTAATACCTCTGCTCACTCAGCAAAGCCACAGCACCACTCCAGCCTCTGTCCCTATTTACTTCCCCTCCATAGCCCACACCAGGCGAGCCAACCTGGTGTGGGCCGACCCTTGACGACATTGATTGCTTGAGTAAGTGAGACATTTGCACGGTCACTCTGTGGCCTTGCTGACCAAGGATCATAGCCATCTCTCTGCCTGACTTCAAACAGTCGGATGGTCACAGAGGCCTTAACTCGGTCCCAGGAGACACACAAGCCGGCAAATCACCGCCATCTCAGTGTTTGATAATCTTTATCCTGTGCTTTCGTGTTGTTCCTCTCTGTCTCAGGCCTGATGCTTTCTGATCTCCTCGCTGAGCAGTGCAGGAGAAGGGCAGCAAGAGCGACCCGGAGAGATGGCAGAAGACAGAGAGAAAGAGAGATGTAGGAGGTGGCTTGTCGTAACAACTCTTTTTTTGTTTGTTACCAGGAGAGCAGACTTCAAGATTAAAAGGGGTACATTTTGCACTCTTTCTATGTCTCTTTCTAAGTCTCTCATTTGCCTCCCTTTCTAGCATTCTCTTTACCTCCCGCTCATTACCGCAGTGCCTTTTATCAACGGCACATCTGAATGTAGCTCCATGTCTGTCTCCTTTCCAATTCTTCCTCATTCTGAACTGCTTTCCGGCTCCTTCTCTGTGGGTGAGGATGAAAGAAGCAGAGCATCATAGACACCCAACTGCCTTCTGTAGACCCCCCCCCCGAGTCATCCCTGTTGCTCTCTGATCACAAGGGATGAAGAGCAATCACCTGAAAGAGACTGAGCTTAAATGTTCACACTTAGCTCTGATCACTGAATTTGATAGTTGCCACGAATGTCAAAGTAGCACACAAAGATATTCTCTATTTTATAAATTGGATTTGATTAGATCAAACTTTGTTGCCAGATTTCTTGCAAATCTGGAACAAATTTCAAAGGATTCTAGCAATAAAGTGTAATCAAGTCCATTTTATTTCTTCTTTTATTGTGTTTGATTAATTTACATTACATGTTATTTGCGATGCAAAACAAATTTCAGAAGCATCTGATGAAGTTGATCTATTCTGTCCTACAGCCAACAGTCATGCCAGCAACTCTATGTTGTTGTACTTACAGTGGGCACAGTGGTGCTTTGAGCTAAATGCTAACATGAGCATGCTAACATGCTCACAGTGGCAATCCCAAAGGCCTATGCACACCAAGCACCTATTGTTTTTATGGGTTTTGTTTATCCATCATCAGATTAAAATTGTTACGCACAAAAACCATGCACACTAAGTCTGATGCATTTTATTACTCTATTCTAAAATTTGCGATACAAGACAAAGCTGAATCGATTAAATGGATGCCAAGGTAACAGAAGTCCCAAAAAGGGCTAAAATGTTTTTATAATTGTTATTATTAGGATTTATCGTTTGGCTGATGTAATACCTCTAGAGGCCTTGAGTATCTGTTAACAATTGTATGGCAATCCATCTATGAGTTGTTGAGGTATTCCAAACAAACATTCGACCAACCACGTGGCTAATAAAATGCTCCTTATATTGTAATGTATTTTATGCCACAAAGTGAAAATAAACGGTTTAGTTGATGTCTACATAATGTTGTTGCAAATATGCTTGTTAAATTAGCAGACATCTAAAAAGTCAGTTTATAATCCATTAAAATCAATGCACCATTAAGAGGAACTATTTTATGTAGCACTGATGTAAACAGTGGCACAGACATGACAAATGAAACTCAAGGCCACATAGTGTTGCAACTGTAATAGGGAAAGTGCTGTACAACTCCTATTATTGTGCTATTAAGTTAAAAGTCTTTCTTGCTTCTGCTACCAAGAGATACTGTTAAATCAGTACAGCAGGAACAGTGAGCCTGGAGCTGTTTTGGAAAATTGTTCTGTGGTGGAACACCATTAACTGTTGAATTGTCACTTTTCACCACCACAGGGAAATTGAATGAGATCCGAGATAGATTTCTGGCTGATATCTGGCTTCAACCATGTGATGCTGTTCTCTTCAGTTGTTCAGAGATGCAGCCACAGAGTGGGAGATTGGAAAAAAACAAGTGAATTATTTTCATGCTCACTGCGTCATAATTTATATCTACATGGAGCGGGTCCTCTTCCACGGAGTCCGTCAGCTTTCTACAGCAGGCCAGAATTGGACACAGGCTCTGGCGAGAGACATTCGCGTTTTTACGTTATCTAAAGGTAGGATGCGTTTCTGTATTAAACGGGCCCTGGTGCTAAATTAACGGAGTGTTAATAAGCCCCTACGTTACTGGTGTTTTCATGAGCACTTTTTTATGTAATTTATTATCACGCTGCCATTTGCTCTGCTCTCTCTCCTACGGGCTGAGCTACTGCAACTACGCACACACATAAGATACTAACACACACACGTTGCGCGAGCGCTGTGGTGAAGTGAACCAGTTGAAGTGAAGGACACTCAAGCTGACAGTCACTACGCTTGTTACTGTACATGCAATCAAATATTTGCGAGTAAAAAGCCAATACATCTGTGAACATGTAAGCGAAAGTGAAACCTAATTCAATCGGTCACCGGTGAGATATTAATGGATTTATGTAGTGACAATCTGTTGGTGGCAATCTGCAACACACTGGGCCTTTAAGATTGCTTAACTTGTCAAAATATATACTTGTACACACACACACACACACACACACACACACACACACACACACACACACACACACACACACACATCTGAACATAAAGCTTGTACTCAAAACTACCATGGAACTTTAAAGGGGATATATCATGCTCATTTTCAGGCTTTTGGGGATTTTTTCTTTTAACTGTCTGTCTGACTATATCTGTATTCATCCTCAGTCTAAAACGCTCTGTTTTAGCGCCTGTCTCTTTGAGGCCCCCTCCCAAAAAAGCCTAGTCTGCTCTGATTGGCTTGCAATAAAAACCTGGCAGTTCTCAAGCCGTGGGTGGAGATACTCAGATGTAGGGCGGTATTCTTGTTAATGCAGCCCATAAAAATTGTCTTATTTCACAGTTTGTGGGTTGGTAGACACTCCAGATACCCAAATATGCACAAGCACTGAAAAACCTTTTTAACTTTAAAACTCACGTTTTTGCCCTCAAATCTCTACCTCCACTTGCCGCGCAGCAGTTTTCTCAAGGATAGACCAGGTGGCAGTGAAGTGCATGCTGGGATGCATCCTGAGCCATATTGAAATGGAGAAACCCCAACTGAAATGGGATGGACAGAGTCTAATGACCTGAGCAGTTCAATCTGCCCTGTACGGTAAGACCGCTGCTCCAATCTGTCAGGACAAAGCAAGCCATGAAATGCATTATGGCTAATTTCTCAGTTGCATTGTTTGTTTCAGTAAACCTCCTTATTTTAGGAATACTATTCACCTTCTTCTCCTCTGTATGGTTCTTTCTTTGATGTTCTACTATTTTTCACCTAATTCTTTTAGTCTCACCCACACATAGATATGCTCTCTCTCTCAAACACACTCTTCAATCTCCCAGCCATCGCTGAAGTGCTACCATATGACTGATCTGCACGCCAACTATAATCTTCTCTCCTCTCCTTCTCAACTGAAGGATCTCTCATTCGCTCCATTTTCAAGTTATTTTTCTTCCTCCAGATGGAAAATCACTTGCTTTTTCTGGTTAAGATAATAGGATAGCTGCTGGCAGCCGTGCACCTTGCTGGGTACAACATTCTTACAAATGACACTGCATTGGGTTAAGTTACAACATGTTTAACTAGGCTTGAAGTGGACACCAGTATAGTGTGAGATATGTTTTACAGATTACAGATTTACAGATTATTGTTCCATCATTATGGAAAAGGCCTGGGTGGATGAATAAGTCTACAAACCATGTGACTTTGACACGGACTGCTTTCATCACGACTGCAGTTTGCATTCAGTTTTTTTACATACTGTCAATATTGGTTTCATGGTTTCAGCCATAACCATGACCATGTTTTATGACTAAACCTTGACAATAGCAGTGGAAAACAGTCATATTTTTGTAACTGTAATTTGTAACGTTATAAGTTACAGTTTTTGAAGGCACTGACAAATTACATTTGCTTATTAGCACTGAATGCAATGTACAGCTGAGGCTAATGGGAGTGTCATTATTTTTTCAAGCATTTGGTCATGTGGACCGAACCCCAACATGGTTATGGATATCTGTACCAATGGCAGTCCATCCAATAATATTCAAGACATTTCACTACAAATCAAAAATGTCAACCTCATTGTGACGCAAGAGGAAAAGTCTGAGGAACCCCAAATTCATCTGGATTAATTGAAAGTTTCAAGTTGTATTACTCATTCATGCATAGTAACCATGACCTGTTTACTATGCATTAAAGAGTTCTAAGATATTCATTTATAATCCTATTGCCTTGTGTACATGATTATGTGGTCTCCTTACTTTAGTAGGGTCATGTTCTCATAGACTTCCATACAATCAGACTTTTTTTTGCAACCAGACGAGTCGCCCCCTGCTGGCCAGTAGAGAGAATGCAAGTTTAAGAAACTTCCGCATTGGCTTCACTCTTCAGAACCCGAGGTTGCTGCCTAGGAACGAGTGAAACTAAATACAAGGAAAGGTCAAAATGTAGGATGCACACATAATCTAGATTTACCAAAAGTGAATGGATATTGAATCAACAGAAGACAAGAAAAGGTTTTGCATGATTTGCAATTGGTAGAAAAGTACAGAGGAAGCAGTGACTGACGGTATTTGCACGGATAGATTTAAGTAAAGGTACTAGAGGAAACCTAACACCTCAGCGGTACAGTGCAGAAGTTCGTGGCCAACGTGTAACATTACTTATTGCCATGCCTCTGCCCAGTAATTCTTCGATACAGATTTAGACACAAATCAATAAGTCCAGCCTACAAAAAACGTTTCCTGGAACGTTCTCTGTATTTTTACTTGTCACACGCTGAAGGTGTATTACTGGAAGGGTCGCTGTAGAAATGACCGACTAACATAAGCCCGACTTTGCCGTCTATTATTTTCACAGCCTTCATAACTCTTACACCACAGAGCCATCGTTCAGGTTAGATACAAAAAATGTCATCCCCTGTGATATCATAACCTTTCCACCGTAAAGGTTTACAATCCACCCAATTCAGGTCATTTCTAATGATAACATTGTAGAGAAAAGGGGAGGGGGACATAGATTTAAATAACTCGATGAAAAATCTGTCTTTGAGCACGACTGTGTTTTCAGAGCAATCTGTTGGAACCAGTGCTGCAGTTTGACAGCAGCCGGTGGAGGCTGTGATTTTTGATTTCCACCATGAGGGTGATACGGCGCCGTTGCCAAATTGGTTCCTTCGCACAGTTGCATCTTGCCAACTGTAGTCATGGCTGACAGCAGTCCTCTAAAGACCCGCTCGGAGACCGTTTGCCAGTCATGTAGTGGATCCCGATGTTCCAATATAGAGTACTATACAGCGACCCATAGCTCATCTCTCTGCATAAACATTGATACTGTGGAGCCATTCGGAGAGCGAGAATACTCCCGAGTTAGTATAACTAATTTATGGATGTATTTCAGACAGCAAAAAGAAAACATATGTACACTACAACCGTGCTTTTGTTAAGAAATTGAAAAGATGCAGAATAGACTCTTCTACTTGTAAATTCAGGATTTGTTGAACTTGATGTAAATTGCTGAAATTCTAATTGGAAAGGGGAGGGTGGACTAATTGGTGGTCAGGAATGAATGACCCCCCCCTCCACACACACACACACACACACACACCTGCATGCATTAACCTGACAGCAGAGAGGCATTCAGGCCTGACCTCCAGCGGCCAGCCCTCTAACCCACAGGCTAATTATAAACCTCATTATGTTCTCTCAGTCCTGTTCCCTCATCACATTAATTCAGCTATGTGCTCGGACAGACTGAGGACTGATGTCAGCGCCGAAGAACAGAGACGAGCCCTGTCTATAGACGCGACTCACATTTTAACAATCCACCAACTCGGCTCTTTCAATCTTTGTTTTTCCATGATTCAATCTTTGCACTAAAATTGTTGGTCATACTTTAAGTTTCCAACTCAGATGACAAACATCGACAAGCAAAAAACATCAGCTGGAGGAACGGGTATGTCTTTTGTTTAGCACTAGACACTTGATTCTGGGATTGTGTGGGGAGATTGCTTAGAAACAGACTGACAGGGAGACAGAAGTAAGAAAAAAGCATCAAGCCATTAAATAGCAATATAACAATATAGGAACATGAAGCACTTAGAAAACGCATTACAGACAACCAGCCAGCAGGCTCTGCATACATTACAATGCAACTCAGTTGAATGACATGTGTTTTTGAAATGAACCTGCACCGCCCAATCATCTTGGGCGGTGCAGGCTGTGCGTCTATATGGTCAGGGGAGGTACATAACATTACACCAACAACAATAATCAACTGCTGTTTTATTCTTCTTCATCTAACAATCTTCAGGTGTAAAATGGAGTTACCTATTCCATTAAAGGTGAAGGGTCGGTTCATCATGATAAAAGCATACATCCTCCTACTTCCTCTTCGTGGTATCTAGCCAGGCATCTGGTTTCCTTTTATGTGCAGAAGTTTTGGGATATCCATATCTGAGATCTCTGTCACCACCCGAATACAAAGGAGGTACAAAGAATTTTAGTTGTGCTCAATGTAGTAAACATGTATTTAAAAAAGTTACTAAAAAATTACTTTTGAAACGCCCAACAGCACCTTGTCTTTCCGGATTCTCCCACATTCTCATTTTAATACTAAAGTAAAGTAAAGACATTCACAAATTGAGGTAAAACGTCTTTGATGAATCTGTCTGGATGTGAACAGACGATTCACCCTCCATAATGACATGCCCCTCTAAGAAATATGCCACTTTAATGAACGGGGGCGTCAGGGTGGATCAGCGGTAGTAGATGCCCCCTGATTAAAAGAAGGACCTTAGTTTGAGTCCGTATGGGTCCTTTCAGTCCGTGATGTGAATGATCTCTCATGTGCTCACATGGGTTTCATGTCACATTCGAAAGACATGTGCAGGTTGGACTGGTTGGAAACTATAAATAACCTCTCGGTGCTTATCTGCATATGTGTGATAGACAGGTGACCTGTGGAGGTTATGTCTTGTCTCTCACCCTGTGTATGCCGGGATACACTTCAGCCTCCCACAACCTGCACCGGCATGAAGAATGGACGGATGGATATAAATGACTATGACATTGACGGGTATGATAATGATTAAGGTAATGATAATGGAATCGAAGAATCTAAAATTGGAAGCAGGGAGCTTTATTTGTTAGGGAGCGATTATTTCATTAATGTACTGTAATACTTTTAATGCATATATGCAGAGTGATGGGAGTTGAGTGTCCTCCATGATTTGTGATTAGAAAAGTTTGCTTTAAACTGTCTGGAAATACAGTCTGATGAAGGTTAAGGCCAAAATATTTCAGTTAAAAGTTGATGGGTAATGCAGAAAATGAAAGCGTTCATACTCTCGTACTATTTTAGAACGTAAGCTATCTGATTTCTTTCATATTTGTAATTAATTAAAGGTGACCAAACTAGTTGCTTTTCCCATATATTTCTTCCTGATCTTCGTAATTGACGTCACAAAGCAACACGTCAGGCAGCGGGCTGGTCCGCAGGGTGACACTTTTGAAAATAAGTCCCACGCTATTCCACACACGACAACAAAAACTGTAATTTGTACCAGACACTCAGTCTTGGAGTTCCTGGTCCATTTGGCACGAGGGAAGGAAGGTCGAGTAGCTGCTGAAATATGTGCTCTTTGTCTACATTCAAGTCCTCTCGCAGCCACCAGACTAATGAGCACACTGTACTCACACTTTTATCTGGAGAACAACAATAAGCTGAGGCTACAATTAAACACATTTCTGCACAGTTTTTGCATATTTATCGTGCATTTTTATTGAGTGTCTTGCTGCTCGTAAAGGCAGTCATAAATTGTGTTACCTTCCCCAGTAAGATAACCTGATAAAGGATTTCTAATTATGGCTGCTAATATCTGTGCTATTAAAGGATTTATACACTGTAATCAATAGTCAATTGCACCTGTAATTACTGCCCATTACTGTCACAGGTAAATTATGTCACAGGTTAGACTGTTGGCCCATCTCAGCTTACCCAAATGTCAAAACAAAATTAAAACTGTCCCCTGGACTGCTATTAGTCAAAGATGTTTTATTTCTCTTGTCTCGAGGTGGGACATCTTCCTCGCTGCTTCTTTGCACTTTGCCTTGATCTCGACATGCTGAATAGATACTGAAGTAGCACATAGTCTGCACAAGTAGTGCTTTACGACTTGGTGTACAGTATACAGACACTTTAACGGTTCTTTCAAACTGTTCATTTCAAATTACTTTAAATAATTGAGTCCTCTTCTGAGAGATAGTTTGATCTCACAAACCTTGGAACTCTCTTCAAATAACAAGCAACAGTGTTGCTTGGATGTTGTTCTTTGTCACATGTGATCTTCTGGGTGAACCAGGCGTCGGTCCAGGATTTTATAAACAGCAATACTGTGGTCTACACAAATCCTTTGGTATTCATTAGAAACTCAGGCCTCATATGACAGTCGGACTCTGTTTTGTGATTTAATCAGATTTTTTGGATTGTCTTTTTATTCCCAGTCAACCTTTGTTTGTATTTTAAGTGAGATCGAATCAGGTTAACCACAGGCTTTCAAAGTCTGTTTGCTGTTCCTCTGATCCTTGACTTGGGCCTTTGTGTTTAAATTGACTTGCCTGAGAGTATTCAAAGCACGAATCAAATGCAAGATAGATCCCTGTGTGACATCAGAACTGAAGGAGTCATTTGGACAAATGGTGAAACAATACAGATTGTTTTTACCGTAATGTGGTTGTAAGAGGCAAAGATTCTAAAAGGACTAGTTTGACATTTGGGGAAAAAAGTTTTTTTGACAAGAATCAGATGAGAAGATTAATACCACTCCCTGTTCCGAGAGTAACTCGAAGTCCATTCAATTTGCTTAATATCCGAAAGGGAATTAAGAACATCAATGAGACAGCAGTTTGGATGGAAAGATTTAAGCTTTTAAAATCAGCTATTCAATCTCTCAGTGGTGAAGAGAAAAGAGAAAAGTGTTGCCATCCACAATGGCATGACCCTGTCAGAATGATATGCTTTCAACAGCCTGCCACGTCTGCATTGACGTTATTGCAATTTAAGTGTGACACTGTGAAATAATGAACTCTCGCAAGTTCCAAGACTCAAACATGAGAGTGCAGTCGTACATTAAAAAGCACAGCAGCATACAAAAAACAACAGAGAAATCAAATCAACGAAGTTATGCTTTTTCTTTTCCTGCTAAATGGACTGTTAATTTGCATAAGCTGGCATGGCCCTTACTAACATCAGATATTTCTTTGCTATAAATCATCTTGGGCTGGCTGTGAGTAGGATTAGAATGACGTTTGTTATTAACAGGAAAAGGTCTCTGTGTCTATCTTTATATTGCATAGGGCACTTCAGAGAACAGATGATCCCCTGTGTAGTTATCAGTGTTTAAATGTTTCAATTCTGACATTCTGAGCATTACGCGTTTTTTTTTGTTTCCCTTTGAGATTTACTCTTAATGAAAATTGTGTTAGAAATAAAATGTGAAATCCTTTATCTGTCTTTCCACCTGTACTCCAGCCTTTCACTCAAGTGAAAGGTTTTTAAGCTTGAGAAAGGATAACAGACTGTGGCTCAATTCCCCCAAAGCAGTGCATTTCTCATAGTTTAAGACTAAGTAGTGACGCATATGTTTAAAAACAAACATGATGGTCTGAGATTCATCATAACCTCTCCGTCTTCTACCAAAGCATCCATGACTAAAAAAACACAAAATGCTCTGGCTGTCCATGTGAGACTTAGAAACTACACATTTTCCCTCACTGCAAGGGGAAAAACAGAACTTACAATTGCCAAAACAAGCTCTAAAGACCAAAGATTATCCAGCTAATTACATATTATCTGAGACAACAGACAGCCATGGGAGGACCAAGACAGGCACACAGTCAACCACTAAGCAGGCAATTACAATTACTATCAGTTCCACCGTTTCACTGATGAGGAAGGTGATAATGGTGACAATCACTATGACCAACAAAGCATGGAGTAATCAGAACCAGCGACTGGGCCCTGCAGCCACAGAAATAGTGCTAACAAGGTACCCTGCTGAGAGACGGATACACTCCTGGAAAAATGGACAGGAAGCATAATCAGTCACATGCTCAGTGTGGACCTACGACCCACTGATGGATGCAGAACGAGTTTTGAGCATCAGGGCAGCTTGGGGTCCAAACTGGACAAAGGTTAATCTTGTTTGTTTTTGTCACCTGAGACCTGAGGAGACGACAGCACATTCAAAAAGGCTTTTGATGTTTCCTGGTGTAGCCTTAAGTCATTCACCAGGGGCGTGTTGCGTTCCCACAAAGATATGAAAAATGTCTTTATCTTCGACCGACACAAGTTCTGTGGAGATTATGGATTTAGTCTCTTGGCTTACTGAGACTTAATTTATCATCATCTGTCAAGCAAAATTAATCAGCTATGTGTCACTTACTAGTTAAATGGAAGTATCCAACAACTAGCAGGAAAAAAACTCTAGTTTACAGCACTTATATATCTTTTAAACATAGCCTGGCAAGTATAATACATGGTGCACCAAACAGTCACACTTTTCTAGTGGCAATTATTCCCACTATGTGTATTCACATATTCTCCGACACATTTTCAGCCACCTCCTTGAAGGATCACTAAATGCCCAACTGGCCAATTTGTACTTAAACATGAGGTCAGTCTCTTGTGGTTTTCAGCTGGTTTGCTCTTAAAACAACATGCCTTACTGGGTGGTGAAATAACAAATGTTTATTTCCATTAATTGATGTCACAAGAATACATTTGAATACTGTAGCCAGCAGTTTAATAATTTGCTATATCCCCAAAAAGAATGAATTCTTGCAATTTTAGGTACATTTTTGGAAAGACATGGTTCCACAAGGGTGTCCCATCAATTTGAAGAAAGCTGTTTTCTTCCTGCTCAAAGTAGTTTGATCGCATTCAGAATTGTTAGAATTCAGTTTGTTTGACTGATGTAACAGTTCAATCGAAGTCGCCCGGCGCCACAATTACCCACAATGCAATTCAACCACCGTCGGTTCTGTAAAAGATTTGGGTGTGCTATGCTAGTGCTAATGTAGCCTTGAACTGCTAGCCTCAAGCAGAGGTGAGGAGCTGGTTACAGTGGTCTTGTAAGCTCACTTCTTTCTAACTCCACACCCACAGATCTGATTCATTTCAGACTTGTAGTCTTTAGTCCCAACCGACATCAAGTGGTATTACTGGAGGCAATGTATCAGATCTTCCACAGCTGGAGCCATAAAAGGCTTAAACGCCTAAACAGACAAGATCCCATTGAAACAACCGATTCAGTTTAAAGTCAACATCTTTATGGTTGTTACGTAACATGATGTAAGAAAGTCACTTTACGCTAGTTACGTTGTTGTGTATTTCACTGAAGCTTTATTGATGGCTTTATTCATCATGGCAGAGATACCCCCCCCCCAAAAAAAAAAAAACTATGTTCAATTTGAAGATAACTGAAGAGCAATTGTAAATTATAGATTATATTTCTTATCTTTTCAATATATGTGTTGTATTTGTTATTTAACTTTGCCATAACAAATGTACTTTGCTGTGATATAAAATGGTTTAGAGTTAAGCAAAGTGTAATTATGCTGAATTTGGATGCAGCGTCCCCTCAGGCTGGCTTGGCAGCAGCTAAAAGTGTGAAAATGCAGTCTGCTCACAGTGTGTCATTCCACTGGAGAATGTGATTTCCTGCCTAATTTCAGATGCCACCTTGGTAGATTTGCTGCGTACCAGCAAAGACTTTTTCAGGAGCATGGCTCTATTTAATCACTTCACTGTGATTTCAGCATCTTGCCTCACTAATCTGTACCTCCTAATTTGATCATTCAAATCCACTCCCGGAATGCAGTGGTAAATATAACTCTGACCTTCAGTTGGTGATCAGGAAAACAACCCCCCGTATAGACAAGAAGGTTATCTAATAATTCATCTCGTACAAGTGGTGTCTGCCTGACTCAAGCATTATTTTTACTGATTGTTATAATGATTAAAATACACTTAGACACAGTAATCACTTTGAAACTGGCAAGATTCCTTATAAGTGTATGTAACCAACATGTGTATTATACCTCATAAGATTACTTGTACGCTGCATAAACTCTTGATTAGAAACATGAACCCCAAAACTCTATATACTCTCTTTATTAATCTATTCTTGCTTACGACTTAATGTCAACTGTAAACCTCCAGCTTTTCACGATAATGCAAGGTGATGTCATACATCCATTTGCAACCAAGGGCTGGGATCTCTGCTTTGTCGTGCAGAGTTACACGTGCTACATGTTTTTAATTTAGCTTATCTATTTTCTCCTACTGGGTCAACTGATGAAAGATCAGTATGAGACAGAAATCACACAAACACAACTTCGATCACTGTGCTCTCTCTGCTCCCTCCTCTGTTTGTGAAGGGTCAAGGATGGAAAGCGTGAGTCGTTGCAGCCCAGATGGATCAGTGGGCGGTCTGAATAGACCTGAGCTTTGCTGCCGCTCTAGAACCCCTGATGAGACGAAGGACTCAGTTTACTGAAACGAAAAGGATCTTTGAAAGGTGGCAGACATCCTACATGCTGTAAAGGAAGATTGACATCAGGGAGGCATCTCGGCATCTCTTTTGGGAGAAGCCTCCTGCAACATGTGAATATGTTGTCTGTGGCAACATGTCCTGGCAGGCCTGAGAATCTGATGTTGTCATTAATTAATACAGTGTCTATGATTGTCTCTGTTACATATCCGTACATGCCTGCAGCCTGTCCGTCTGTAAAAGACGCAGCAATGGTTAGGAAAGATTTCCATTTGCTCCTGTGTGCACCTTCTGAACAGATGACTTCATCTGCCCTGTGCTTACTGTGACTGAAGCATCGTGCCACAAGGAGTTGTCTGTATCGGTCACTTTATGTGCTCTTCCTCCCCCTACTGGCTGTGAAACACGCCTGCAAGCCTGCACTGGTGTCTGTCACGAGTCTGAAATGTTACTGTAGTGCCACTCTGGAGAGGGCATGGCTTAAAACAAATACAGAAAGCCGAGCCACTGAGAACCTTATAATTATATGTGGAACTTAATAAATGCACAGCCACCAATGTGTGTGACGTTAGAGCATAAATATAAGGAACCGAGGATGAAAGAGGATAAATCCCCTCAAACATTTTAAATGATCAATAACTAATGCGTTTTTATATTTGACACACATTACAAGGTGACAGGACCCCGAGTGCTACAGTATGTTTTGCTCAGAAAAATATAAACTGGTTTAATTGAACACAAGCACATACTTTACTAAGAAGGTATAAATACACTGAAAGTGTGAAGCCTTTGTTAACCTGCTGCTATTGTAATCGCCGCATGTATTGGTTGTCTTGACAACATACAAGTCAGGAAATATTCAGATCACCTGTGTTGGCAAGATAAGGTCTCCGATGATCCCAAGCCGCTGGTCTTGGGGCCCCACACGAAAGGAGTTTCACTTTAAGGCCACAAAATAAGCCATTGAAAAAAGCCTAAATATGTAAGATTGGAGCAAATTCCAATCCTTGTATAATTTCAGGTGTTCCTATTTTTTCATATATTTCATATATTTTTTTAACTATTTCAAACAGGGTGAGGAAATGTTACAAATGCGATTCAACTGCCAATTAAGGAAACAGTTCGACCTGTTGCAGAGAGCCAAGCGAGCTGTTCCACCTCTTTCTATACTCTCTGTGCTAAGCTAAGCTAACTGTCTCCTGACTATAGCTTTTTATTCACGGTACAAGCCTGAGAGTGGTATTTGATCTTCTTTATCTAACTCTCAGCAGAAAGGCCCATAAACACATTTCCCAAAATGTCGAACTATTCCTTTAATATCTTATATAAAATTGTAGTCGCTGTGATCTTTTATGAATTTCAGTTGTAGCTCATTGGCTCTCTGTGTCATCAAACAAACACTGGGTGCAGTGTAATAGTTTACAGGAGATGGTGATCAGTGGACGAACCATGGATTAATCTGTGACATAATATAACAAACAACTAGTTCATCATCCACAAACTACACACTCTAGACGTTTAACTAAAAGGATCACTGGTGCAAGCCCCCACTGCAAATTACCAGGTGAGTTTACTGAGGCACTGTGCTCTCAGCGTGCAAAATTAATGCGGCAGCCAATGTGATATTACAGAAAGGCGACGACTGCAGTTGTTGGACTTGAGACATCAGAGCCACAGAGATTAGATGTGATGGATTTTCTGTTCTCCCCCATTAAGCATGCTTGTGTCCTTGGTGGGCATGCCATTAACAGATGACTTATAAATACCCACGCACAGAAGTATTGAAATATGCTGCTCCATGAATAACACAGATGTGGTGATTAAACTAGTAAGAATATTAAGGAAATCATACATTTGTGTTTTAGACTGTACTTCCCATCGGCTGCCATGAAGTAAATGTGTCAGTGTGGTTGTCGGCCGTTATTTACTGTTCACTGCCATCATACTAACGTCTGTCCACAGGGCAGAGTGGATCTTTGGACACTGCAATCAAGGCACAGAGGAGAGACTGTGATAGAAATGACTCAGTGATGATAAACAAGAATTTAAAAAAGAGAGTCAACCAGAGCTGCCTCTAGTCTGTCTCACTGGCTTAAATCATAAATCTCACACGGGCACCCTGAGACATGTGTTCTCAGATAACATAGACACGCCTGGTCATGACTGGCTGTAATATCTTGGCAGTTAAATTTAATGGTGTCAAATGTCAGGCGTGACTACAATCAGGGCTGACTAAAATGGGGCTGGATAAAAGAAGATAATGCATTATGATTCCAGAGGAGTGAAGAAAAAGAGCAATCATTAAACTATATATTCTGTCTGGGATTACAGTTCTGCTGAGAACTCACAGTAGTACTCTCTGTTACATATCCGTACATGCCTGCAGCCTGTCCATCTGTAAAAGTGCACATTTATGAAAGCATCTGAGCTCCTGAATGCAAGTTAGACAGTTGTTTTAATTAAGCTTGAACTTTATTTTAATCATCAAATACACGAAAGTCGACCTCTGCATTTAACCCATCGTGCGCCTTTGAGAAGCAGCACCCGGGGAGCAACTCGGGGTTCAGTGTCACGCTCAAGGACACTCCGGCAGTTGGACAGGAGGAGCTGGGAATCGAACTGCCATCCTTGTGGTTAAATGACAACCCGCTGCATCCCCTGAGCCACAGCCGCCCCCACAGCGATGCTGTGCATAAGAGGAATAACACTCAGCCTATGTCAGGGATCTCTCTTAATTACCTTCAATCTGAGCACTACTGTTTGTTTCACAGACTAATGACTTAGATGGGAATTAAGCACTTGGCACTGTGCTAATTAGCCTGCTAGCGCTCCCTGGGCATCCCAACATGAGCCTGAGACAAAAAAGCTATCAGCCACAGGAAGGCACTGTGACTTTTTCTTTAGCTCGCCGCTCACAACACCCTCTCCCATCACTCAGACATGTTGGGGTGGACAGTGTCCTGCTGAGGAACGTTTAGTGGTCAAGGAACAGCATGTTTAGAATGATGTTAAATGATGGAAGAAGTATTCAGATCCTTCACTCAAGCTAATCAATATGCTAATGTAAAAAAAACTTCACAGCAGGGAACAGTCTCAAGACTTCTTCTTAGTCCAGCTAATAAACTAGATTTGTCACTAGTAGCTTTTGACAAAAAAAAGTCGCCAAGAGGGTTTGGAAAGTCGCCGGATTTAATACACTGTACATTTAGGTAATTTAGTCCAGTGGTTCCTAACCTGGGGATCAGGTCCCCCTCCGGAGAGTCACAAGATAAATCGGATGGTTATGATGTGATCAAAGGCTTTTACTGGCTTTTTTTTCCAAGCATTTAATTATAAATATAAATTTTCCCAGAACTGTTGTTTGACACATGATTACTTTCACAAAGAACACAAATATTACACAATATACTTTTTTTTCAGAACGAGGTTGTTTTTCCTGAGCTTTTAAAGCGCTCACGTTGTGAGGAACAGTTGAGTTGAGCCTATATTTATGAAATAATGACACGGATGCTCTGTAGTTCGAACCAAGAGGAAAAACTCTATTACTGCTTTCAACGTAAACAAAGGCAGTGCAGACCAGATGCACTTCTTCCATTCTTACCTTAAACAATAAAAACCCAAGACATGATATACGCAGGCAAGTGTTTTGCATTTTAACGTTGTTTATTTATCACAGCCCCAGTGTGCAAAGGCCTTAAGGGGGTGGGAAATAAGGGCTAAAGAGTTCTGCTGGGTGTAGTCTACAAAGTTTTGTATTTTTTTTTTAATTTTATAATCTGAAATGAAACTATAGCTGTAAAATAATGCAGTGGTGTAAAAAGTACATTATTTCCCTCTGAAATATTGAAGTCTGGAATTATAAATTATAAAGTAGCCTGAAATAGAAATACTCAAGTTAAGTAAAACTGATGATTCAATGCATCAAAAATCTCAAACTGTGGTTTTATTTCATTATAATTATTTTAAAAACAACCAAAGCAACTAACTCAAACGATTCACTGATGTCCTGCTGCCGAGGTTTGACTTTGTCCTGCATGATGGCTTGTGTATGTATGTATTTTGGTGTGTCTATGTGTGTGTGTGTGTGTGTGTGTGTGTGTTTGCAAGTTCTCTTTATCTGTTCAAAGTCAATTCATCTGATATCAGGAGGAAGATGTATTATCAGAGCTCTATAATGAAGCATTGATGAGAATTTTGTCGGAATCAATCAGATTGATGAAAAGTAAATGTAAAAATGTTCAGGCGGAGTCTACAGTAACTTCTGTCCTTTGTAGCGTTAAAATTAACAAGGTTATACTCTATTAAAATGTTCCTCACATACAAGTAACTACCTAATATTCATTTAAAATCTCTTTTTCTGTTCTCAGTCTTGTGTTTGGTGCCTTCATCCAAAGCAAGCCGCTATCTGATCTCTGCAAATAATTAACGTTCTCTAAATCATATCTTCTAAACACAATAACATTAAAGATTTTCTCTACATTGTTCAACTTCAGAAAGTAAGATTAAAAAAAGAAAAGAACATTTCATCATTCCCTCTCAGTTGTTTGATTTAATTACTGCTGTGCTGTAGTCTGACTCTCAGGAGAGCCCGTGGATTAAGCAGCATGAATAAAACCCACAAAAAAAAGCTGCTTTGTCCACGTAGAATAGTTAGAGCCAAAGATCAAACCTGCAGGGCTTAATTATGCAATATTTCTGTTTTTAGATATTCTTGTAATTGATTTGCACACTGTGTTCCTGCAAAGAAACAACTCATTTCTATTCCGATATCGTCCAATTAAACTTAAATAGATACCTGCACACACTTCTCAGAGATAGTTGGCGCTTGTTGCGAGCCATTAGTGTTTCTCGCACAGAGAAATTGATAAACACAGATGAACACGCATGATTCTATTATTCACACTGCCGGTATGTATAGTGCTTTGGGGCCAGTGTAGCCACTTTAACAGATTTTTCAGCGCTAACTTTTGACAAAAATGATAAGATGATATGACATATACTGTACATTCCTCGTGCAAAATGAATGCAGAGAGTAAAAGAAACACGTTGTCGTCTCTTTATCAGGCAAAGTGGAGCAAAACGCCTCAACCAAGGTACATGAGCTATGTGCTTTCAAGGAGAAGATAGTGTAGTATATTATGTTTTAGCATTTGATTCAACTTGCCGGTGGCCGACCTAACTGATTGTCTGAGGCTGCAGGCTCAGTTTTAAAGGAAGGTACTGGTATCATATGAAGCTAGTGAATCGAAGGAATCCATTGGTACAAACGATGTAACTCAAGTTTGTTGTGAATTAGGCTACATTTTGGCAAAGGGAAGAACTGGCGTGACTGGAAACCTGAAACTCTTGTGGATCCAGTTTCCCCAATTCTCTTCATGTGTGATGATATTAGTCCCAATATTAGCCATTTCATTGTAATGAGACCATTCAATCTCAATCTTCAGGTTCCCAGCTTTTAGATGATGTATGGGTCTACGATAAAGAGGGGTAGAGAAGAACTACCAAATTTACTTCAACATTTTACAGAATATACTATATAATATATTCAATTTCACATTTCACAAAGAAACTGCTCAACACATAATAATTGCTTAATTTATTACTGTAATGCTAATGTAAAGATCTCTGTTGGCAGGTGTTATACGCTTAACAGCACTTTGCAGGTATCTAAACCCCCAATTTAAGTGCTATTTTATTGTTGCAGGGCACCAGGCACACTTTAACTTAATATGCAATACTAGGAATATTTCTAATTGCTTTACTTGACTTTTTTTGTATTCCTTGGACTTTCAGACTAATTCTTTCTCGCCTTGTGCTGAAACAAGTCCACCACAGATGGTCTCCTCTTCTCTGCTCCTACCGACACAGCCTCAAGCAAAAGAACCGTCAAAAAAAGGCTCTGGTTATGGCACGAGCTTGAGCTGAGTGTAAAGCCTGCCGTGCAGAGAGCGTGAATGTGAACGAGGTGCTGCTCAGAGCGAGCCTCCTTTCTGTTCTGCGACATTTTTTCCACCACAATGCTCTGGAGGAGGCCAAACTGCACTATCTGTCAATTAAATAGCCCGCAATCCAGGAGACCATGCTGCTGTCCGCCTGCTTCACTTTGATCATCACCCCTGAGGGGCCGGATGGCCATGAAAACAGTGCAATCAGAGAACATGATTGTCATCATGCAACCACCTCTCTGGGTGGGACTGAGCGCTGTGTTGAGCTGGTACGTGATGAAATTGTCCACAATCATTATGGTACTCTGGCAGAAAAGAATACACTACATTTGAATGGAATAAAATTGCCATTTATTTTTGCATTATCATGTGATATTATTTTTCTAGATATAACTGCTGTACTCTCCAATTAGACCGCTGTGGATTTTCTAAAAGAAACAAACCCACATTGTTATCATTTATAATTTTTATTATTTGTGAGGTTGGAAATGGATACTTTTTTTCTTCACACCTTGTTTTTCTTTTTTCCTTTTTTTTCCCTGCTGCCTCGTTTCTACAAAACCTGCAGGCTCTTATCAGGATGTAGTGGACTGCTATAGGTCCAACCTTCCTTTCTCAGCATACAGCAGCAGCACAGCAGGATAACGCCAATCAAACACATAATTTCAACAGTGTTGTTCTCAGGAGGACTGTTTGATTGCTCAGTGAACCTGGAATTTTTTTAAATTATAGATAAATGACTGAATTGACTGTTTTCTCTACCAAGATCTACAAAACATCACAATTCTATCACAACACTAAACAAGTAGCATTTCTATAACTACCTATGAGTACAACTATTAATTCTATTATAACGTAGAATATATTAATTCCTGCCATGAACACACAATACCACATGTAAACACATCCAAATTGTTAGACCATGCCAAAATTGCATAGCAGAAAAAAATCCCCTCACATTGCCTGAATTTGTTTAGAGATTTGTCCTGTTTGTGTGTCGACGCTTGCTAAACCATATTAGGCAGGGAAGAGGAGAATGATTAAACCTCCAAAAGGTTGGGCCATGTATGCTTGCTTCATTCCCTCTTTGACACCATGACGCCTGCGAAGAAATACATTTAGTCTTTTTTTTCCTCTTATCTTCAAAATAATTATTTTGTCTAATCAAAGCCAGCCCCTCTGTTAAATCCACTGCTGTAATAGACTTATTATATGGGCCCACCAAGGTGGGGAATACTATTTCAGGCTCTTCCTGTGAAATTCACATTCATTAATCAGGACCTTCTTTTGAGGCTTTAGAAAAACAGGTGACTTTCACTGAAACAGCAGGCACGGAGGGGAACATGTGGCACCTTTAATTGGATAAGCCGGGACACAGGAAGCGTCACATATACACGAGGATCACTTATAGGAACATGCAGTTTATAATTTGCTAAATGTGTGCTCACAAAAGGAAAAGGAACTTCCGTGACACAGGTGTAATAAATATTTGTATTCTCCATATTTACGAGTTAATGAATGTATTGCCTGGGAAGCTTATTGATTGTTGTTCGGGACTTTTTGTCTCCATTTGTGACTCCTCTCGTTGCCCCAGTTGCTGACCAAGATCACTTTTTGTCTTTTATAACACAGCTTTTCTGGCAGCATGTCCAGTAGAATTGATGTCACTCGTCAATGTGCAACAACGTCAGGTGGTACAATTGAAACTCTCAGTTGCAGAGTTGAGGACATTTCTCCAGTGATCCATGAGGCTCCATGAGTTCTACTCGCTGGTGAGAGGTTGCTGGCATTTAAACCTCTGGGGAAGTAGTTCACACCAGGAGTTCACATGATGACAGCCGCCTGTCACGTAGACGTGCATCAGGGTCAAGGTCAAGGTGTGAATTGATGTGCAATAATCTGGAAAGCAGTGACAACAACAATGTGTGTGTGTGTGTGTGTGTGTGTGTGTGTGTGTGTGTGTGTGTGTGTGTGTGTGTGTGTGTGTGTGTGTGTGTGTGTGAGTGGGCCGGGGGGGTCTTCTGGAAGTCCACTTCCTGGGTGATTGTCCTGTTCTACCAGGCTGGCTGAGGAAGAGCGGCGAGCCTGTAAAGCACAATAAAATCATTTCAAACTGATTTTTATTTATAGATACTTTTTTTCCCAGTGTTATCTGTAGCAGCCTAAAGGTGGCGAGGAGCACTGGGATACGACTGCATCGCTGTGCATCACAATGTGTGACTATAGTCACACATTGTGATGCATACTGAGTATAGTATAGTCCGGTGACTCACCGGACAGCTCAGAAAAAACAGAAAACTCATGGCATAGGCTTTGCATTATGCTTCCTTTGTATCATCCAACATGTCACGATAAATTATTAAACTATTAATACTTCTTTTATTGAATAGTTTTTGCATACATTTGCATTACTGCATGGAGAATGATGTATTGATGGTATGTGCACGAATTTAAATGACTGAAATGAATCAAGTGTTAATTATTTCCTTTGTATACTTCATAACGCCCCTTTATGTTGGTGCAGACCATGGGGTGTAATGACAATTCCTTCATTCATTCACTATTAATATGGACACATAAGGTGTCGAATGTGCTTTTGCAGATTGTGACTCATTGGCACTATAGGCACTGCTCGCCCCTCCTGCCTGCTGATAGTTATCATAGGTCTCGTTTTGCCTCCCTCGTGTATATCTGCGTGCTGTTGAAGTTGGCTTAACAGGTCAACGTGTGCTTAAACACTAGTCTGCTCGTCTTACATTCCACCATTAACGCGCACCATCGTGCCTCCTTTGTTAGAGTCTGACTCCAGGAAGCAACGTTTGAGACTCGGCCCGGTGACCGAGGTTTGGGGCGTCGACTAAGCTTCACTCAGACCAATCGGAGTTCACGGTGAAACTTTGTAAACAACTCTCACGCTGTTTTGAAGCCCTTCTGCTGTATTTACTACGAAAGGGCGCGACGGTGCTGCAGCCAAGTGAGCCCAAAGTGCCAAAAACAGGTGAGACGGAGTTGTGTTTGTCCGCAGTTGTTTACAAAATCTGTGTTTGTGTGCGCTGTGTGTGCGCGAGCGCGCGCGCCGAGCGTTTGTATGCGTGTCCTCGTGACTCGTAGTAATAGTAGTAGTAGTAGTAGTAGTAGTAGTAGTAGTAGCAGCAGCAGCGGTGCTGGTGCAAAACAGCTGTCATGTAGGCCGAGTGACACAAGTGAAGAAGAGCACTGTCTGTTTGTTTTTGTTTGTTTGTTTGTATTTATAAAACGAAAAATAATACGTAACGCTACATTTAAAGCCGACTTATAACAATGTAGCCCATCGAATGACGTCGCCACTGTACATCACAGTGGAACGCTAAATTCCCGTCTACCAAGACACTTCATACGTCTCTGTTCAGCATTACGGTCTGGTTTGCTTCTAGTTTGGCTGGTGAGAGATTCGTTACCCTGATTGGAAGGCGTGTTGACAACAGTTTATCAGTAGATAATACTTTAATTCAATTCGAGATAATTCTAAGGGAGTTGTGACGTACTGTATACTGTGTGTGTATATATATATATATATATATATATATATATATATATATATATGTCTGTAAGTAATAACCAATAATATTGCTTTGATTGTACAGTTTTTGTGTTTTCAAATATTTATATCGTATCCCCTTTTGTGTATGTTACCAGGAGATTATGTGTTTGAGGTGGAATGTATATATATAACTTTAAATGTAACAGCTGATTTTGTCACTGGGCCTGATTTCAATGAGCAGGCTGAAGGTGGAGCGGAGCCCATTATAAATCACTCAGCATTTGCTCCCTGACTGAGTGACAGACCTGCTATTTGGCAGCTGTGCAGCCTCTGCATGTATCAGACAGATACACCTACCACTTGTCACCTAACAACAATACTTGTTAGGTATCAAGAAACACTCAAATGTGAGACAAGAAAATGTGACAATCTATCCACCCAGCAGGTAAAAAGCTGACAGGAAAAAAGTGTTTATGTTGAAGTGTTGATTTACTTTCTAAACTATTCAAAAATGTCTTTATGGCAGCTGCCCCCCCCCCCCCCCCCCTTCAGATTGATAAATGCATTCCCCTGGGATTTTCTCTCTCACCAACTCACACACTCACTCACTCACAGATGTAAAGTTTCTGTCTGGCTTAAATAAGCCGTTCCAGCTCTTCTCTGTGAACTCCAGTGGTGCTGAACGTGTACTGCACTGTAGATGTGCCGTGTTTGGCTGCCTGTTGTTTTACTGTTGGTCTGAACAGCCTGCTATAGGCTACAGAAGTCTTTATTCTGAGCGGATGTGGGCACAACCTTCGTTGTGGAACGTCAACATCTGCATGCTCTGTGTTTCCTCAGCACGCCCACCTCAGCTGAAGGAGGGGTTGAGGGGGGAGGGGGGAGGGGGAGGGAAAAGCTTCCTGTCAGATTGTCTGAGACACTGAAGCGGCTGAAGTTTTTGGCAGAGACGCGGGCCTGGTGGGGGGAGTGACTGCACGCAGTCATGAGTTTCTTTTGCTGGAACTTCTCTGGAAATGTGACGCATTTGTGGCTTTGGACAGTTTCATACGTTTCCTTCATCTTGATTGTATTGTACTCTTTGTTATTGGGTTTCTACTTTGGAGAAATGTGTCTCTTCTCCAGCAGTCGCTACTCTGTCACTATTAGACAAACCGCTTTCAGTAAAGGTTTGAAGGGCAGTATGTTCTCCTCTCCTAAAGTCCCTGGACCGCGAAACACTTAGTGGTATTTTGATATTGTTTTGGATGTAAACTGACACTGGCAAAGAGGTTCAAATGTGAAGTCTGAGCTTTAACTGGGAATTGGGTAAATACATGTATGTATGTATGTGTATATATATATATATATACATCAACATGAAACATAAATATCTCAAATAATTTGTGTCTGTATACTGAAGATCGCTGATGCGTGGAATTACTGTGTAGTTTCCAACTTTTAAATGCAGTGACCAGTTCCCACACATTCTCCATAGATTCCTCCACTGCTGCTCTGTTGTGAAGTGCAAAATTGCTACATTCATATCATGTCTAAGAATGAAACGCTCTCCGCCGTTCTCTTGAACACAGACATATTCTTGCTATATAGAATCACATTTTCACATCTGGTCTGATCATATTGATTTACTGTTGCACTGTTTTTGTACCGCAGTTGGAGTTCAGCTGAAATCAAAAAAAGCTGTGACCTGCGTGTCAGTTATCTCACGTGGCGATGACGCCTCGCAGGGAGACCAGATTTGTTTGTTTTCACGTCGAGCTGCTCTCACAGCCACCCGAGTTGCCGCTTAACATGAAAACACGCTGACGTCACCACTTCCTGTCACACTTCCGAAACACAAACGAAGGCGTATGTCAGCGTTGACAGACGCGCCGCTGTGTTTTGGTGGTTTTTGAGTGCTTTAAATGCACCATGCAGTTGCGCCCGAGACGAGGATGCTGGAGTTGTCAACCTATTTTTGGCTTAGTGCTGTTCATGTTACAGGAAATACAGAATAGAGACGAATACATGTGAGGAAAAGGTGGCTAAGCTTTGTGGAGGAAACACCTTGAGACATGAGACGAAGGCATGTTCTATACAGTCTATGGTCTATAGAGGGGGGGAAAAAAAGCAGAACTGTATTTATTCATGCATTCAACATCTTTTAGAGGAGTTGTGTTTGTGACCAGGTCTTCACATCCAAAGTACAGAAGACAACAACATTGCGTTACTCACTACAAGAAGCAACTTTAGTGATCAACAATCAGTTGTTGCTTAACAGTTACATTTCTAATTTGTATTCTGTGGTTCCACATTTAGTGATGAGAATCAGCCTTCTGGGTATAGAAACTCTTCTCATAGTGCCTGTGTGCACCTTACACTTTTCAGTATTCAAAGTCGATATATTTCAGAAAGGGCTCATCGTCCAAGTGAGGCAAAGTAAGGGGGGATTTATTTTTCCTCCAAGAATCTGTGTCTGAAAAACGTAACTCTGCAGCCAAACCAAACTAAAGCTGTAGTTTTTTTTTTTCCTTCTTGCTTGCTTCTCAGCGTCACTAAGTGTGGGATGTCGGGTTGTGCACTGAGCCTATGAGACACAAAGAATACCGACGATGGTGAATAAACCCGACAGTCTATGAGAAGAACTTGGAGACGAGGTTGATAATGAAATGGAGGAAGAGGAGGACTGCTGGCATGTTGTTTTAGTGCAGCAGCAAGCAGCAGCAGCAGCAGCAGCAGCAGGAGGAGGAGGAGCACTGCCAGAACGTATGTACGGATGTGTCTGCTATAGAATTGGACCAGGATCAACTTTTGAGATTTGCAGCTGCTCTGCAGGAACAACATCCTGTCTTGGCGGAGCGGATTATGCCATCATAAATGCTGTAGGGATGCAGTTACATGCTACACATTAAACCAGCCGTGTCCAATGAACTGTCGGATGTTCATTTGCTGCTGTTTGTGTCCATATTAATCTTCAATACTATTAGCAGTTAGGAGGTTATCTTGACAGTCCGTGCATTAAAGCACCAACATCTAAACATGTTCACAAATATGCATCAGCTGTGCATACATTGATGTCTCACTCAACTGTTGCAGGAGTATGTTACACTGTCACCCCACACATTTTCACGAAAATAATTGAAGGCTCTGTTTCCTCATGAATCTATGATGCACTGACCACAGCACAGCTTTTACTGGTGCATATATTAGTTTACTCTGATTCACCGCTTTGCATTATTAAAATAGCACACTGTGTGCTTTCTGCCTGCTCGCTGAGGCTTGTCGTGTTGTGTCTTGTGAAGTAGAAACGTAACTTTTTTTTTTTCTTTTTTTTTTGCGGCCGTCCTTACTGACAAGCTGGCAGCTTTTTGGTAGTCAGTAGCTACAGTGCGTCAGACATGTCAGATGTGTCTTGAGAGGTATATCAGCTGACAGCACCGTTATGTTGTGGTAAAAACAAAATTCCCCTGTGGCAACGCATTTCCCAAACGTACACGTTCGTTGTGTCATGAAGTCTGCTGGATATTTTTAAAAAACAAACCTTTTTTTTTTAGGTGCCAGACAGTGCCACTTCTCTTCAACAGATTTATTTTAAAATTGAAACGTATCTTGCAAATGATGAAACAGTACATGAGATGTGGATACACACAAGTACAATAACGCATACGCACGCGCAAGTTTGTTTTAAAACGCATTTTTAAGATAGATTCAGTCTTTAAAAGGTACATGGGAGATTTTTTTCTCTCAAACTGTTTCTTGTGTCAGACACTTTCTGTAAACAAGTACTATTTATAACATGATAGAATAAGAAGGATTTCCTTGGTAAAATGTTTCATTTGCTTTAATAAAAATAGGATATTAATACGATAGTGACTCATATCTTTGCTGTAGGCAGTACATCATCATTTCATAAAACATCATAAACAGCTTTGGCTCCTCTGCCTTATTTGTTCCAGGCGTTCCTTAACCCAAGAAATTCTTAGTCGACTAAACCATTAGTTGATTTAATCGGCAGATCTGTAAAACGTTATTTTTCCACAAAGAAACGCACACGAGCACCACTGCTTTACCAGATGTTTACCAGATATGTGCTCGTACGTTCCCCTGGATTCTTTCATTTGTTTGTCGACTCCGTTGGAGGGAGTGTAATTATTGTGGCGATGGTTTCTGTCCAGGGTGTAGTTCATATATGGTGAAACGCTGGCCTCTAGTGGTCAGGAAAGGTTGTGCAAGTTAAGCCATCCCTTCAACATCTACTGTAGTATGATTGATCATCTATTGCATCATTAGAGAAGTATAACTTTATTAACCAAGCAGTGCTCCCTGTTGGTGAATCACTAATGTATATTTAAGAACTCATAATAGACTCGCATCTGTCTTGGCTATTAACACAACAATGATGCAACAATATGCAAAATGCATACTGGCTTTCAAAAAGTATAGGTTGATTTATGATTCCACACATAACGATTGTTTTTTGAAGCGCTTCCACTGAATTACATAATGTGAAGTGACCCTGACAGATTTTGCATACAACTTTAATACGCTATCATATTACTAAATAACACGTATCATTATACTTGATCGGAAATGACATTTGATATAATATTAGTATGCATCTAGAGTTTCTGGTTGAATCACCTCTAAAGCATATATGAGGTGTATAAAGTACTGTATGGATCAGATATGATATCTAAATGGGAGTGCAAAAACACATCCCCTTTTATAACAATATATGGATTTAATATTAATGTATGACAAGTAGAGCCCTCTCTTTCATACTTTGATAGAAATTAATTCCTGAGGATTCTGGGAAAAAAAATCCAATCCAGATATTTGCGTGTTATCCTTTCAAATGTCTCAATCATATTTTCTGATGTAGGCGAATGCTCTGGCAGTGATGAAAAAAAAAATGTAGATCAAAATGACAAACACAATTATTCATCATAAGCACTTTCGTGTGCACCGTCAGTGCTCGGAAATATTGGCGTTGCCCTTTAATACAGATTAAAAAGCACAGCTGTTGTTCTCATACATCACCACTAGATAGCAGAAAAGTCATGTTGATGAAATCAAAAGCTGAGGACTCGGTAAGAAACATGACCTCAATGTGACATGCCTGCATGTACATGTGATGAGAGTTTCATCTTTAGCTATAGGACTAAACAAGGTTGTTTTACTTTATTTACTCTGCAACAAAATATTGTTTTTAGGGATGTGCATTGTTTAAAATGGTATGAATGATATCGGTAATAATATGCTTCTTAAACTCTAAGAAGAATGCACATCTTTTTTGTCTTTTTTTTAATTCATTAAACGAAAACTTCAATAATTGAGGCAGTTAAAAGCAGTCCTTACTCTGCCCGTCAGTTGATTGCTACCACACCTTTCTACACAAAATCAATAGTTCTCTTAAAGGTGCCAAATTCGATAGTCGGAGCATAAATATAGCAGCAAACAACTATTTGCTATGTAAAGATATAGTGGAGTGATGTCTACCTGAGCAGAGAATGAAGTCACTCTCCCTCTGTGTTGTTTTTAGAGCCTCTCATTGCTTTGTTGACATAGCCCAGCTGGCCTCACGTGCTTTTAGTGCATGTTAGTGCGTATGAGTGTGCTAGCTCATGGTCTCCGCACTGCTCTCGTCGCGTAAGCGTAGCACCCACCCTCCGGTTCCCCCTCAGGTATAACACTGTGAGCTCTGTCGGCACTTTTGCCGTAGTTTGCGCTGTTAGCTGCGAGACGCCGGCTCAGCCGTCGCCATGTTGAGAGCCGTCGAGAGGCAATAGAAATGTTCGTATTAATTAAGCACCTTTTTAAAGAGCTTTGCCGTGGAAAAATGCCTCACACTGTCAGAGCATACGTTTAATTCCAAAGTTATACAAACAACCAATCAAAGAAGATAGATGTGTTTTTTTTAATTATTATTTCATTGCATGATTTGCAACTTTGTGTAGAAAAGTGTACCCAAGAAAAGACATTTTGAATGCTGCCGCCAGCCGACAGAGCCTTGGCTGTCTTTAACAATAGGACACAGAGACACAGACATGTAGGGGATGTGAGAACTAAGGGCAGATAAAGCCCTAACAAGCTAGCTCCCCTGCTTACGCCCGTCTCTCTTTGAAGTCGAGCTGCATGGCCCTCCGTAGGCCCCTGTGACCCCAAAGTCTGACCTCAACTTGGAAGTTTACACTAGAAGCAAAACCAATCTAGTGTGCTCCACAGAGAGGATGGATGTGGATTAGATGGGAATGTAGCGGGCATGGCTACGTGTGCTCGTATGTGCATTCACATTGTACACGCCATTGCGTGTGTGTTTGTAAGAGAGACAGAGAGCTCGACAGAGAGAGAGAGAGAGAGAGAGAGAGAGAGAGAGAGACACACAAACACTGATATAAAGGTAAAAGACGCCAATTAGAGACAGAGAGCCCTATTCAGAATGCTCTGGTACTGTAGGAAGGATGTATTATTTTGAAACTCCAAACATTTCTCAGAGTGAAACCCCACGGTGAAAAGAACTGAGCCATATTGTTGCCCGGTGTTATTCCTTCATCTCCTCGTGTAATGTGGTGGATGGCTCAGGATGCTTGGGAGTCACCTGGAGGTTAGTGGCTGTGTGTGTGTGTGTGTGCGCACGTTTTTGTGGCGTATTTTAATTGAAAGTAAACTTCCCTTGTCGAGGAGTTTCCAGTGAAAGGTGAGCTTTGTGTAGTTTCGGCGACATGGAGGAGGAACTCCAGACTGAATTGTTTCATCACATATGCTGGTGTGTGGACAGGTAATGAACAAGAGAGGGAACCTTGTGTTTGAGGAGGATACAAAGTTATGAATGAATATGGCTGCGTGGGGAGTGTTGTGCTTGTATGCATCCTCGTATCGTCGGTAATGGTCCAGCTTCAGATCTGCAGCTCAGTAGCGCACACACACACACACACACACACACACACACACACACACAAGCTTGCAAACTATACGGTACACACACACACACACACACACACCCACGCCGCCTCTGAAACACTCACACATAAGTACATACAGACTCTCATCACTCCACTGCATTTTATGCACAGAGGTTCCAGTGTGTGGGATTACAGGAGGCGAAACAATCCCAGTAACCCCGCTAGCCGGGGTTTATCAGGACCGGCAGAGGAGGCCTCTCGCTGGGCTGCCTCAGTCCACGTCCGAGCCTCTGTTGATCTAGACATTGTGGACTGTTTTCAACCCCGGGGCCATGCTGGAGGCTGTGTTTAGTTGGCTGGATCTATTTTTTTCTACTGCACATACACAAGTTTAATCTTGTTAATTGGTGTTGACACACTCAACAAGTGAGAGTGCGAGACTAATTGGCACAGGAACTCATTCATTGTACAGCGCAGTCAGTACTGTAGAAATGAAATGTATATCGCCAGCAATGGCATAGATCGTGGCAACACTGGAATATGAAACATCGTGTATACATACCATGAAGTACATTCTTTTTTTGAATGTGTTAGTATAGATGTTAACCCTCTCTGACGGACTCTTCACCTCCTGGTATTGAAAAAATTGCTCTTTTTCCTGGGGGGATAATTGGCCTTTCCTCCTCCGACTTGTCACATCAAGATGAATGACTTAATTTGGGAAGGCATGTGGCCCTAACCCGCTTAATTAGAACAAATAAATCCACCAGATTGGGTAAAGGTCACCACAGAAGGTAGCCATTACTAGAACTGGCATCTCGAGTCAAGCCGGATTGATTGACTGTGAAGCTGTGGTGTCCCTTTTTGCACCATTCTCAACACATCTGGTGGATCAGTAGAGGCTTCGGCCTCTTCTGTTTGCATGAGTTTGTGTGCGGGTTGGTGTTTTATTAGTAAAAAAATAGACTTCCAGATCACAGATGTGTGCGTCTGGGTCTCTATCTGCATCCGTCTCTCTATTTGTCTTTGGCTGTAATAATGTTTTCTGGTTAAAAAAAGGATTCTTCACACAAATAACTTTTTCTTTCACAAACTTCAGTGCTCTTCTGTCCGCCTGTCTCTGAACACTCCCCATTTGACTTCTTGCCCTACTGTGGCAGATCCATCCGCTTCGAGCTGACCGCAGCAGTTTGACCCGGCTGAGCAACAGCAAATTCTTTGAATCAGTCGCCGGCTTCTCCTCCTGCCCCCTCTCCATCTGAACCTCCGTGTAAACAAGTGAGGCCAGCCGTCCCGCCGGACTACGAGAAGACACATCAACTCTTACTCTTCCATCCATTCTCCAGTCTAAACACATATCAGTCCCCCCCCCCCCACCCCCCACCCCCCACTCTCTAATGCAACCCATAACTAGGCTCGGATCCAGCACGGTGCGATCAGTCCTGCGTAATGATGTCAAAACTGTGCCCCACCAACACATGCACTTCATTCTGCACTGTGGCTGGCGCTGGTCTCGTACTTGCTGATTTTTTTTTACAGTAACTCAAAATCGCAACGCCATTTCCTGGAAAGTAGGGCAAAAGTCAGCAGAGCTTTATGTGTCTCCAGTGTGCATCCTTGTGTGTTTATTTGTGTCTGTCTGTATATATGTGAGGTCTGAGAGAGAGAGAAGAAGAAGAAGAAGAAGAAGAAGCGAGAGCATGTGTGAGACACAAATGGGAGCAGAGGGCCCAGCGGAGGGGTACCCCGATAGGCTCCAGAAATCCCCCGAGCAGCACCCAGCGTAGAGGAACAACTATGGCCTTTGTTGGTCACCCCGTGGATCTCACACACAGTTAATATAGACTTTTCCCACTGACTCTGCCAAGAGTCTGAAGTCATTTAATGAAGTGGCGGCTGAGTTTAGAAGGAGCCAGTGTGCTCGCTGCTTGCGCTGACAGAATGGAAAATGTCTGTGTTATGCAGAGAACAGCGAGTGACAAGAGGAGTGTGTTCTGATACTCACCTCTCTGGACACACACACACACACACACACACACACACACACACACACACACACACACAGGCATACAGACACATATGACAAAGCGAGACACTGCGATTATACCAGTGCACATGCATTTCTCCTGGATTGTTGTGGCTCATTCTTTCAGGGATACTTCCCTGATTCCGACAGGTTTGTAATCGGCCGTGATTAGGTCTTACACCATACCAATGTCCCCTTCTGAACTCCTCACAACTGAAATGTTTAAGTGACATTTGGTCTCTGTTTTGTCTCCGTGTGAATGTGTTTGTATACATTAAGTGCGACTCTATGGTAAATAAAATTTCTCAGGGCCTAAAAGTTGCTGAGCATTGCTTGTGGCACTCTGACTTAAACCGAGAAAGCCTAATTGTTCCACACATTCTTTGTAGTTATCTCTTTGTCTGGTTCATTTATCAGAGCAAAACCTCACCTTTCATGTCCATTTTCACGGCTGTCTATTTATCCACTTCTGCTATTAATGGACAGTATCTCTGTATGTATTTGGTCGCACTTCTATTCAAGTCCCTGTCTTTTCATCTATCTATGGGCAGATTGCAGTCTGTTTTGGTGTCCTATTGTGCAGCTGTCAGTTATTTTCAAAACACTCGAGTGTCATTTGCTTCAGATTCCATCCCTTTCAATTCACGCTTCTTTTCTATGGCTCCGCTAGCGTACATCTCATTGAGCGTGCATCAGCGGGCAGATTTCATTCTTCTCTCCTTCTAAAAGCACATTTCTTTTTTTTTTTTTCATAGCAGCCATAAGCCTCCTTTTTAAATCCACGGACAATGTGTTTTTGTCCATCGTCCTCCGTCCTTTTCAGTGGAGAGTGCAGGGATTCTCTCTGACTCTCTCTCTCCCTCACTCGCTCTCTTTCTGAGGGCATCTGGGGGGGGGGGGGAGGGGAGGGGGAGAGAGAGAGACGACCCCTGAGCGTGGTGCTGCTCAATTGTCTGTCTGTAATGAACCATGATGAAAGATAACAGAACGAAATGTAATAATTCACGCGGGCCTCGGCGAGGAGCACGTGGCTAGCGGTTGGCCCGGGCCGTGATAGCCTCCTGCTCGGCACCCAAGAACAATGCGCCGGCCCTGCCAGCACCACTCGCCCCTGCTCCGGTCCAGCAATCTTGTTCCTCTGTCCTCTCGCTGTCCCCTCGCTGCTATTCAGAATCACTTAAACGCTGGGAGGCTGTCTGTGATCACTGGCATGCCAGAGCATCTCTTCGGGAAACAAGGCAAACCGTCTCCTTGGACCCACTGTCTTCTTGGAATTCCTTCATTCGTTGCCCCCTCGCCTCTTGTTTTATATGTTTGGGCTTGTCTTGTCAGGCTTTTGACATGGAGTTGAGTTTGTCAGATAAAAGGTGCACAATAAATACCTCCTGTCGACTTCTGTCACCGTATAATGTTCCTCCTCTTTTGTCAATTGTCCTAATTGTGTTTCTTTGCCTGGCAATGGTCATGATGGTTCCAAGAACACGGGGATGTTTTAATGCGCTTTGTTTATCCAGGAAAAGTTGAAACAACACGCTCAACTCTTCACCGGCAACCACACACCTGTGGAGCTGTGCAGCCTTCTGCTTTTGGACACTGAGCTCCTTAAACAGGGATATTTGTGCACTCAATGTCTTGCTCAAGGACACATGGAGAAAGGTTTTGTCATTCACTTTCCCCCACCACATTTCTCCAGCTGCTCTCGGGATGTGAAATAACATTTCCCCTTTGGTCACAAGACCACTTCTCTAACTTCTGTCCTAGTTTCATGGCGCTATGGCCCTGGTTAATGCACTGCATCTATCTGGGATCTACTGTTTGCTTGCAACATTGGCAATCAAGGCATTTCAGAAATGTTAAGAATTTACTTCTTTGACAAGAGTTTAAGACGGCCTGTGACCTTCCCACTCTGCCCCCTTATTCAGTAACTTTCCCAAGAGAAGACTGAGAATGGAAACCAGTGAGAGCCAGACTATTCAGTGTACTGTATTTTCAAAGGAGTGAGTACCTGGTTTTAGTTTAAGTGCACTTTAAAGGCCACTTGTCTGGTTTTAGGTTGTGCTGCTCCATGACAAATTATGTGATGTGGATGTTGGTGGTTGAAGATGGCAGTGGAGACTAGGAGGGTGAGGAGAACGAACAGAGACTCGATTGATGCTCCGGACCGGCAGCTTGGGGTTTTGACGCAGAGTAGTTGTGTGTGTGTGTGTGTGTGTGTGTGTGTGTGTGTGTGTGTGTGTGTGTCTGTGTGTGTGTGTGTGAGATGGCCTTTCTTGAATATTCCTCTGCTAGTTTTCATGAGAAAAAGACAATAGTGCGATAGAAAACACATCTTTCCCATTAGATGATCCTCAATCACAAACCCCAGCTCCTCTCTCAGTTGTGCCAATCCTTTTTGCCATGGTAACACACATGTGCATCAGATACAGGGGTAAATCCATGCGAGTACAGTCTACGTGATGATTTAGGATGCTGAATGACACCTGGGAGTCGGATGTGTCCTTGTTGGTACGCTTCCTTCGCTTCCTTCACTTCATTAATATTTACCACATGGCCCAATCACGTACGATACATTCGTCTGGTGTTGCAAGGGTGCCATCCATGGGTTAAATTGTAAACTAATGATCAAAACCTACTATTTAGATGTGTACGTTGTGATTCTCATTAACCCCTTAGCATCAAGCATAAATCCAGTGGTAGGTTGACATAGACGTGATTCATTTTAGAGGGTTATAGATGTCACACACTTGATAGAGGTTTACATGAAATTGAGAGTCAGAATATGTCCGACCGGTTAAGCTCATGAACCTGAGGTCTAGACTATAGAGTCCAAGTTTAATATTCAACTAGGCAAAACGGGAGAACACATAAATCCCGTCAACTTTCCCCAGGGTCCAATTTGAGTCCTATTGCATAGTTTAAAGTCCCCAAAATCCTGGGCTTGGCTAATAACAACCTCAGGTTTGGTGGACACGGTGAAGACAATAACAACATTAAGGTGTAAGTCCAAACCAGCCCCACAATACGATAAGTATTGTATTGTTCACTGTTTACTGTATGTCACAGAGGGAGAGCTGCCAATGTGGATGTTGCGGTTATTTATTTAGATACTCCGATAACACACAGCAAGCTTTCACTGCAAGGCTAGCTGCCATGCAAGAGTTAGTAGCAGGGTCAATGCCAAGGGCATAGATCATTTTCACTGAGTGTGTGTGTGTGTGTGTGTGGTCTCAACTTTACACGGAGCTCCATCTTAGCTTGAAAGTTGTGTTGACTAACGCAACACGACCTTGAACACAACACACCCTTTGGAGGGATGGACAGAGAATGAAGACAGAGTGAAAGAGAGTCTTACTGTAAGCGTGCTTCGAGTGTGCCAGTTCACCAGTTTGGTGGTCTTCCTCTGAAGGTTGTTAATTAGTGCAGAATGTAGACTACAGTTCTACTGCCAGCAATGATGAAAAGAGGAAAGGGAGAGAGAGAGAGAGAGGGAGAGAGGGAAAGCCGCTATAGCTGCCAAGAAAGAGGAATTTGTGATAGGTCGAGAGTGGTTCCAAATGCTGGAGCAAAGCATGGAGACTCCCTGAGTTTCTGCCTCCTGACCCATGTGTTTGCTGCGGGACCCCTTGGCTGCAGAGTCCGACAGCAACTGTAGACGAGAGAAGTCGATGTGCAGTGAGAAATGGCTGCGTTTAGACTGGTTTAATCTCAAGTCTGCACTTCAACCATGGGAATACCTGTGAGTAATCCTACAGACAATGGTGATGCTGCACAATGTTTCCTCTGGTTATTTGATGGTTCCTTTTTGTGTTGTTGAAGAATAAAGTCGTGTAGGTGGATGTTCAAAAAGGTCCTAAATCCCTCTAAAGGTATATCGCTCAACAGGTGTTGCTTTGCACATGTGTTAT